>CM059215.1:28555990-28945990 GCA_030347435.1 Clarias fuscus | reverse complement strand
GGTGGGGTGGGGCCTGGAGCCTATCCCAGGAGATTTGGGCCACAAGGCGGGGTACACCATGGACGAGATGCCAGATTTGGGAACGCCAATTACTCTAATCTGCATGTCTTTGGAGTGTGGGAGGAAACGGGAGCACCTGGAGGAAACACACCAAGCATGGAGAGATCATGCACACATACCGAGGCAGGAATCGAACCTTGTACCTGGAGTTACAGTACAAAGCCACAGTGCTGACCACTACACCATTGATACAGATGATATTAAACATCCACTGCTGTACATAAAGACCACAGCTGGAAAGCTGTTTCTCCAATCAGTTTGGTTCTCCATGTTTTAATATATATTTACCTGTAGCGACTAGGCTGTGAAGTACACACTGTGCTCTCAGTTACTGTACACTGCAAAATGGGAAAATTTCTTGTCCTATATCATTATCAAACATGGCACCACCTGTTGTGCACCCTTGTAAGACTGACAGAACGCCACGTGGCCCTGCCTGCCTGCCGACGTGCGAGGGTGGATTGAGCTTTGTTTGGCTTGTATCATTGGATAAATGGAGAGGCGCACGTTCTGTATGTATAGAGTAATAGAGGGGTACGTCACTTCTGTGTCTGTATGTCGAGGTCTGTCTGAGCGCTGGCCATGTGGGAGATTGGATTGACAGTGTGTTGGATGGGTTGTGTAGAGAGCTGATTCTCCAACACAGTCATTAGCCTTCGTAATAGAGAGCTGCCATTCTCTACCTTAATCCAAGGTTGTTGCAAATAGACTGAAAGCCCTTCGCTAAAGCTATATATCACTTAAGACCGGATTCCTGCATGTGCATTTTTTCTTTCTTATGTCAACAGTAGCAGTGAACAGTAATTCTTCAGGAGAAGGTCCTATTTGGCGATGCATATTTTTCGCTTTACTCTCCTGCTCTGTGCCAATTAGGTCCAATGTAGAGGCTTGAGAGCTGTGCATTGATTCTGTATTCTCTTTTAAAACAGGATGTGAGATTTACTGTGTGTTGAAACGATTGACCGGTTTATACCCCACGCCACACCACCTCACCCCACCCTTCCATCTGTATCTAAACAGCCTTGATGCGAACTTCTTTCTCACTGCCACCTTCACCCACATCTGTCCACTTTAACGAGGACGATACATGATATACAGCATGTTTTTGGAATCATGCCGTACATACACAGACCGAGGCCAAAAATCAGGAGGACAGAGCCTCAAATCATCACCATAAGACATGTGACAATTAAGATTATTATATTAAATTGTATTACCGACTGGTGGTGTAGTGGTTAGCGCTGTCGTCTTGCACCTCCAGGGTCCGGGTTCGATTCCCGGCCAGGTTCGATTCCCGCCTCTGTGGGCGTGCAGTTTGCATGTTCTGCCCGCGCTTGGTGTGCTTCCTCCGGGTACTCCGGTTTCCTCCCACAGTCCAAAGACATGTAGGATAGGGTAATTGAGCCCTGAGATGGATTGGTACCCTGCCTCGGTATAGAAGATGAGTAAGGGAGTGAAAGAGTGATATTACTGATTGTTAGGGAAAGAATTGACATTTCAGTATAACACAGCATCAAGGTGGTGAAACTCAGAAAAAGTGCCTGTCACATAACTGCCAACTTGCACAAGTTCCATTTCCTGATGGTTGGAAAAAGGATTAGTGTGCAGGAATGTGCAGAACCAAAAACGCACCGATCCATGTTTGTACTGAGAACGAGATCCACCTACTTACAGTACAGGACGGGCATTTACGTCTTAGAAAACATTTAATTTTATGAACAGATGAGTAGTACAGAGCTTGTAGTATAGTGTTTGGACATCTGTAACACCCACTTTCACATTCCGGGGGCGCGTAGGCTCTCCGCGCCATTTTCTATTCGCTTTTGAGCAAGAACACAGGCTCAGCAGGCCTTTTTGTCTCCTCGATAGATGTGGATGTTATCGCTGTCTCTTAGCTCTGTATCACAGATCAGGATTAGCTGTGCTGTATGGTGACTTCATCGCTTCTCCCAGCAAACTCTGTTTTGTGTGGATTAGAGCAGTGTTGTGTCTGGATTAGCCTGGCGCTCTGTTGCCCGAGGTGAGGTGGCATCTGGATCTCCTCTGCACTACTAAGCACTGAATGAAATTAGCACTGAATCGGCTGTGCTGTGTTATCACTGCCTCTGAGAAATCATAAATGTTTAAAATGCATGGTTCTGTATAGTACATAGTGCTTTCATACCCGAACCCCAGAAGGTTAGCAGTATGCTTTCATACCAATGAGGTTCTGGTTTGATGTCTTCTAAGTTTAGGCCTTTAAGCTAATTTTTTTTACCAAAGCGAGAGGGTTCACATTTGTCATTAAAGTGGCATGCGGTCAAAGCGGGGAGAAGTACACAAATCCTGTTCTTAAGTAAAAGTAGGGATACCCTACTGTAGGTAAAAGCATGCAGGTATGCAGAATAATCAGCAGGTGGCAATAGTAACACAACACCATGCAGAAAGTTAGTGAAGTAGAAAGAACAAATGTGTGTTGCACGATATAGTGGAGGACAAGTAGAAAGTATACACTATCCATTAGTATACACTTATAAAACTACCGAAGTACGGTAAGGACGTTAATTTGGTTACCTTCCACCTCTACAAATGGTAACTTTTTTGGGCCGGGCAGTGTACATCACCAGATTTCAAACTCAACTCCCCTGGAGGAAGTGAATACTTTGCCACAGTTTCAATATACAGTACAAGATTAATCAGAAATGGATTGATTTTGCATGTTCTCCTTTTGCATGTTGGTGGGTTTCCTCCGGGTCCTATGGTTTTCTTCCACAGTCCAAAGACATGCAGATTAGGTTAATAGTCGTTCCCAATTTGCCCGTAGTGTGTGAATGAACGAGCTCTAAGCCTCTTGGGATAGTCTCCAGGCGCTCCGTAACCTTGTATACGAGATAAAGCGGTATAGACGATGAGTACGAGTGATCTTCTATACCACTTTATCTTGTACAGCGTTGCGGAAGGTCTGGAGCCTATCATAAGAGACTTAGGGCACGAGGCAGGGTACACACTGGACTCAATGCCAATCCATCGCAGGACATGCACATAGGCACACATGAAACGGGCAATTTGGGAATGCCAGTTAGCCATTTCTTTGGACTGTGGGAAGGATCTGGAGCTCCTGGACAAAACAGCATATCACTTGATTGGCAGAATTGCTTATCAATCCTTGTCCCTCCTACAACATTTGGAGATGTGCACCTTTCATGGATGGCAACGATATCAGCATAAATCATAGGAGGATTGTTGCAGCAGTCTGAGAGTTCCAGGACGGGTGTAAACTGAAAGAATGGGTATATAGTCATGGCTGAGGAAAAGAAAATGTTCCGCTTAGAGATCTGCAGCTGGTGAAGAAGTGGCAGAAGAAGCATGGATCAGGCAGAGACTCTTTGAGCGCGGGGCCACTGTGCTTTTCTGTCGATGCTGAGTGCAGCAGGAGGGGGATTTACAGGGATGAAGATCAGAGCTCTTTTGCTTTTTCTGCTCCCGTGCTGATCCTACACCTGCCCCTGCCTGCTGCGCTTGCCAGAGAAAAAGAAAAAAATACAACCACACCGATACATCCTTAGATATATATGAAATCTCGATGCTGGTATGGGCTAAGATTGACACGTCTGCAAATCCCTGCTCCGAAATGCAGTGGCATCTGTCAAAAAATTCTTCCAAAGCGCCGTCTCCTTTGAGGTGAAGAATAGATCACATGTGATATCTGTTCACGTGAAGTAGGGGTAAAAATATTATCCTTCAGATATGCATTACATTAAAGATGTGATGCATGGAAAGTAATACATTACATGTAATAAAGTGAGCCAAAAAAAAAACCCCAAAACGATTTTATCAAAGTGAACATTAGCGCTTGGTTTTGCTAATGCAGCACCTAGATTTATGAACGCACCAGCATCTGTGTATGTGTGCCTCAGAAGGAGGAGATGGTTTCGTTCCAGTATACCAAGAATCAGCTCTGACAATCTGCCCCTCGTAGTCCTGCATGCACTGTTCCAGCTAATTGCCGCACCTCCTGGAATAGCGGTGGAAGGCGATCAAGTGGTGTTAAGCAACTGAATTCAGATGACAAGACTGTCACTAGCTAAACATACAGTACTGATGGCCCACTCTGTAAGACTTCTGTCCGCGAATCGGCCATGCTGCTTTCCCTGGCTACGATCCATTCCGTCCCGGAATATCCTGTTCCTGTTCTGACGCACAGGTTAGCTCGGCTTTCCAAGCTAGTTAGCTATTCAGTGCGGCCTACAGCGAAGTGGCTAAATATGCCTGTATCATTATTGCTACTAAGTAGCTGGTCATGGACCTAATTGATATAAATCAGCTTTAGTCTGCTGATGGCTTGGGAAAATCTCTACCTTAACAGTGTGATACCATTCATCCCACCGTAAGATCGATCGGTGCTCATTTGCTGTCCAATAGTCAGTACATGCGAGTCTGCAGCATAGACACGAAGGGAAAAAAAAAAAAAAAAACAGCAATTAAGGCCATTGTCATGGTTTGAGCCGGGTACGTTTTAAAATCACCAAGTTTCAGTCGATGCATTCTGTCATTCTGTGTACTTGCAGATCAAGTTGGATGTTTGCTCACTTTAGGTTCGAGACTGATGTGACAATAATTGGCCAGATTCAGGCTTTGTTTACCAAACATGCCACGAAGGTTCTTAAAATTGGGTAGCTGCTCAATCAGTGGTTGTCTTTAGATCGTATGCCTCGATGCTAATTGATTTAATTCCACTCTGTAGCCGCAGATCCACACAAATGGATACCAGTCCATGTGTGGTGGTTTGCTGTTGTCGGAGTAGGATGAATCTTTAAGCCGCTAATCATTTACCCTTCGAGTTCTCATGCCGCACGATCATGTCACAATGAAGCAACAAAGTACAATGTTTCTGTACCTGCTTTAATTTAGAATCCTACATTTCACATTCAACTTCATCACTATTTTTCTGTTATATACTCATCCAGCTTCAAAGATTTGATGTACAGCGATCAGACTTTACGTTATAGCCACTGACAGGTAAAGCGAATAACATTGATTATGTCGTTACAGTGGCATCTGGAAGTGGGTGGGATATATTAAGCAGCAAGTGAACATTTTCTCCCTGAAGTTGATGTGTTAGAAGCAGCAACCGTAAGCGTGAACGTAAGGATTTGAATGACTTTGACAGCAACCAAATTGTAATGATTAGACAGCTGGGTCAGTGCAACTCCAAAAAAACTGTCGCTCATGTGCAGTATCCCTGGTGTGCAGCGGTCAGTTCCTACCAAAAGTGGTCCAAGCAAGGAAAAGCTGTTTACCCGTGACAGGGTCATGGGTGGGCAAAATGTATCGATGCACGTGGGAAGGGAAGGCTGGCCCATGTAGTCCAATCCAACAGATGTGCTACTGTAGATCAGATTGCTAAAAAAGTTGATAGTGTTTCCAACAGAAATTAGTTGCGTATGGAGGTTCGTAGCTGCGTGATCGAGCTGGGTGCTCATTCTGACCTGTGTCCACTGCTAAAGTCTCCTACAACGGTCATCATGTAAGCATCAGTACTGGACCAGGGAGCAATGGAAGAAGGTGGCCTGGTCTGATAAATCACATTGTCTTTTATGTCATATAGATCACCGGGTATGTGTGCGTCGCTGACATTGGGAAGAGATGGCGCCAGGATGGTACCTGCTTTGGCCAATGTCCTGCTGGGAAACCTTGGATCCTGCTATTCATGTGGATGTGGCTACCTAAACCTTGCTGCTGACTAAAATGGTCCAAGGTGTTGACTTGGCCTGTAAATTCTCCAGATCTGCAACATCTCTGTGATGTGCAGGAAAAGCAAACCCAATCCATGGGGGCCTCATCACAACCTACAGGACTCAAAGCTTCTTCCTCTAAGATCTTGGTGCCGGATACCACAGCATACTGTACCTTCAGCGGGCTTAGGTGGTGTCCGTGTTTCAAAGGGTCACTGCTTTTTTTTGACAGCAAATGGGAGACCATTCAACTTTAGGCCATAATGTTAGGTCCGATTGGTACGGTACTGTATATATTCCTAACAAAACATCTGCACTTACAGTAATAGCATCATTGTAGTCTGGCTGTTGCTCTGAACATTTTGAAATAAGTCACATTAATGTGTATTGTTAAAGCAAGTTATTAACATGCTTGCTTAATATTTTAAAAGATCAGGACTAAAGCTGTCAGTTAACCCTTAGCTACCGTTTTTCTTGGTTTCTTAGTGAACTAAAATTAAAATGGCACTAAAATTACCCTCATTAAGTGAAATCAGTGTGGAATGATTTCACTGATTTTGATACTTCCTTTTGCTTTCATTCCTTGAGTAAACTTAAGACATTGTGTTTTATTAGTTGAGCAATTTAAAACTTCCATTTTATCAAAAGAATCCCCACTTTTGATTTTCTCTCTTGCTCTGGCCTATAGTACTTGGCAGAAACTCCCAATGTGACTTTCTGAAAGATGCTTTAAACACTTTCAAACTTAACAGAATTGCACTTTGACAGAGATGAAGTCAGATGTTGCAGTTTCTAGGGGTTCCTGATCTGAGTATGGAAAAGCCCCCTCCTTTCCACATTTGTCAAGGCACTCAAACAATATTTCAAACAAGTGTAGCTTCAGAAAAACTTCGCTCTAACAACCTAAAGGATTCTTTGATTTGTAAGTCTTGGAAGGTTTCACGGAAAAACCCTATAGTACGAGGCTTTCTTTTCAGGTCCTGGAACCAGTTTTCAAACGTACTGTAGCTCTTTTAAATAATCCAAAGGACTGCTGAAAATTTTTTTTATGTATATTATAAGAATAAAAGCTGCACTGGTTACATTGCGAGCTAATTCCAAAGTTGATGGGTTACTTAATATTATTATTATTAATAATAATAATAATAATAATAATAATAATACAACTTTTTTTTCTGATTTATTTATTTATTTCTAATTAATTCTATTCAAATTCTGCACATGAAGACAACATCCCTTAACAAATAACCAACAACATGGGTTAGTCACATTTTGGTTAATTTCTAATTAACTAGGCAATATTTAATGGCTATGGAACTTAGGGTTAGAGCGCCACTTCAAGGTGCACCACCCCATTTCGCTCTTACTGTGCGGGCGTGGCTAGACCAGCATTTTCCAGGACGTTGGCTGGGACGACGCGGAACTCCTGAATGGCCTTCGAGAAGTTCAGATCCCACACTTTTTTCCTGTGGGGCTACGAAAAGGAAGAGGTGTATAGAACAAAGCCTCGCACACCGGAGGACTTGGAGGCACAGATTCAGGAGGTTTTCAGCAACATCCCAAACAACTTCCTTTAGAAGACAGTGCGTTCTCCATCCTGGCCGTTTGAGGAAACCTGTTGGCAAAATGAGTGTATGTACAATTGGTTTCAATAAATTTGTATTAGAAATATGGACTTTATTACCATTTTTTAATGTCTAATGACTTTTCACCCACCCTGTAGTTTAGTGGCAGGTGTTCTTCCTTAAGGTTATATCATGATGGTGATGTCCATGGAAACAGGGCTGCCGGCTGAGTTATATTTTATAGTTTGCACAAGAACCAGCTTTATTACACACCTTTAATGTCTAGGTGCAGCGCATGCACATATGACTACTCCTGTGGGGCTACGAAAAGGAAGAGGTGTACAGAACAAAGCCTCGCACACTGGAGTACTCGGGGACATGGATTTAGAAGGTTATCGGCAATATCCCAAACGAATTCCTTTAGAAGACTGTACAGTACATTCGGCGGCATTTCAGGAAACTGGTTGGTGCCACTGGTGCCTACGTTGAGATTTGCTTTCATTTTTCTGTATAATAAAATACATGCACAGTTTGTTTAAATAAATTTGTACTAGAAATATGGATTTATTACCAATTTTTAATGCCTAGTTACTTTTCACCCGCTCGGTATGACATGTCATGTTTATTGCCCCCCCCCCCCCCCCCTCCCCCCCACTTGTTACAAACCACACTGAAACCGTGCTACTGATGTATTGTCCTATCTACTGTAGGACAAGTATCCCTACTGTATATCCAGTCACTGGTTTACTCAATATTTCTTCAATTTTCACCCTTCGTCATACATCACTACTTCTCTGAATAGCATTTCCTAACTTCCGAAACATTCAGCAGTCTGTTTAGCTGGAAGCATACACACAGTGTTAAGACTGTTTAGATGTTCATACAATTTAAATAATTTTTTTTTTTTCCCCCCAAGGATAAGATTAGTGCATTGTAATTTTGTGATCTGAACATGTTTGGCCATTATGCAGCAATCCTGCAGTTCCAAGTGTTAAAAAACAGACCTCCAGATGTTTGCACATCTGATTTGCATATCACTGTGTGTATATATGTTTGAGAAAGAAATGTTTCGAAACACATGGCTTTAGAGATTGGAATTGTATGTATCGCTTTGTGAAACATGTTATGTTTTCATTACTCATGAGTAGACCTCATCGCGCATCAGGTGCTTCCTCTCGGCTCAGGGTTCCAACTTCCTCATGACATCTGTACTTTTGGATCGTCCCTGAAATCGGGTATAAAGCTCAAGGATGAGATTGAGATGTTTAGCTCAGAGGGACATGACGCATAACGTCAACATGCTGCATGTGCTTTGTATTTGACTTTCTCTGCGGTTCAATACAGTGGCACTAGAAGCACGAGGAGACTGTAGCAGCTGCAGGGGACAGATGTGTGCAAGAGAAATGTCTCTGCTGTGATCTCTCCACAGGTGCACGCATGACCTTTGTAGGTTTGTTATCCACTCCTGCTGCAATGCATTATCTTGTTAAAAAGCGGCGGTGGATGGTTCAAGGTGTAAGCAAATCGGATCGGCATAAAATATCAGCATAGAATTGACAGGGAAATGGAATATATCTTCACAGATTTTGTATTTCTTTGCAGATCCTCCAGTTCGCAGTCATTCAGTTTTTTTTTTTTTTTTTGTGTGCCAGCACAATCTTTTTCAAAAGAATTTCATTAACTTGTTTTTTTTTTCCTGACCAGAAGGCCCCGAGCTTTTCTCTGCCTCCCAATTTCTCATTTCACTTTTTCTGATATTCTATTGAATAACTTGGCTCCTAACCTTATCTGCCCCACTTCCCGTTTAAGATTCATCTCATGCATGACAGCCGTTGTGTGCAATTTAGGAGCCGCTAACTCTGATTTGGGCTTTGAACCCTGTTAGGCATGGACTGATTTCACACGGCCACATAGGGTAGCTTACTGTTCCTGCCTCCCAGCAATCTTTCCAGACACACAAACACGCATACGTGCACGAGCACACACACACACACACACACACACACACACACACACACACACACACACACACACACACACACAGTTTATATGACAGCGCTGGAAGATTTGATACCAAAATATCATGTCAGAAATATAATTAAAAATGTTTCCATTTTGGACCAAGTTGAACGTGGTGAGGTAGTGAATTGAGATTCCTTTTCTTTGCTCATAAAGAAGTAAGCACAAATCAACAGTATTGTTGATAATAACATCAAACCCATGATTTATTAAACTGTAATGTGTTTGCGAACGCTTTATTCATATATTTAGTTCAATTCAGGAATTACAGCCATATTTATTCACACACACTCCATTTGGGGGGGGGCTCATAAATAATGGAACGAAGTAGCACTACTTCTTTGTTACTTATTATTATTATTATTATTATTATTAATAATTATTACTTAAGGATCGCTTTAATTAATTGAATGTAAATCATTTGCAGTCAATGCCTGGCTGAAGTCTGGAACCCATGGACATGTTTTGCCAGGCCTTTATAGCAGCTGCCTTCAGCTGCTTTTTATTTTTATTTATTTATTTATTTATTTTTTATCTTTCTGCCTTCCGTCAGTCAGGGAGGTAACAAAGTACATGTACTTCGTTACTGTATTCAAGTACACATTTCACATATCTGTACTGAAGTGATTTTATTAAAGGGTAGTTTTTTTACTTTTACTCTGCTCAGACGTACAGCAAATATCTGTACTTTTACTTCTAACTAATTTTCTGCATGGCTTTGTGTTACGTAACTGCAGAGGTGGTGTAGTGCATTTCACGCCAGAATCAGAATCAGAAGCAGAACAATCAGAATTGTAGACAGTGATGAAAAGAGAGAGGGTGGTCACCCTCAGGAAGCAGAGCGAGAGAGAGAGAGATTTTTTGTTATGATAAAGGCTACTGTGGGCTAATACAAGCCCTGTAAATATGATACTTATGTAATTTGTTTTGCTTAATACGTCTGCACTTTGACTTAAGGATCTCTTTTACTTGAGGAATATCTGCCTTAGGCAATGTCTACTTTTACTCAAATGCAGGATTTGTGTATTTTGCCCATTTGCGATCTTCAGTACATGAAAAGCATTGACCAGTAAGGAATATCCCATTTCTTTGCCTTGGGTATAAACTCTTGGGTAGCTTTCACTGTATGTTTTGGGTCATTCTCCATCTGCTGCACTATATGAGGCAGCACCTATCAGCTATAACCTATTTGGCTGTTTCTAAGCTGACTGTATAGCCCTATGCATCCAGAATCTGTTATTCCGTTATTCAGTGAACACCAGTGATCCGGTTCCACTGGCAGCCGTACTGTAGACGCTTATGCCATAACAATGCCTAGTTTTCTGGCAAAGCTGAATCTGGCCTTTCTGCTCATGAACATTATCAGTAATTTGCACCATGTTCTGAAGGGCCTGTATTTACTTCATAAATCTGTCTCTTGACTGTAGACCGTAGCCTAAAAATGCCATGCCTACTGTACCTCCTGAAGGGTCTTCTTGACTTGGCTAGATGTTGTGGAAAGGTTTTTCTTCACGATGGACATCTGTCTTCTGTCTTTTTAGGAATTATTCAAACCGTTGTATTGGCCACTTTCAATGTATTTGCTCTCTCACTAGTGTTTTTTTTTTTTTTTTTTTTCTCCCCGAGGCCTAATGTTGCCCCCATTCACTTGCATAAACACCTCTTTGGAACTCTTGTTGAGAGTTTGAGTGAACAGCTACCAAATGCAAAGTAACACTCAGAACCATTTTATTTGCTTGGATAGTCATGACGTCATAACGTAACAAGGGAACAGGCCACACCTGGCCATGCACCTGCTTATCAGACATTATACTGTATGTGAGCCCCCTTAAAATGGGTGTTTACAGTATATATACAGTATGTGGACATTATTAAGAAAGGACAAAAACGGTGATAAAAAAAAAAAAAAACTACAGTTTAGTTATTCTCACATTTTCTTTTCTTTCTTTTTTTAAATGCATAAATGTTGAATATCATTTAAATGAGAGTTATTCTATAGCCCAGCTGAATAGTCCATCCATGTGATTCAATGAATTTTGCAGTTTTTGCAGGTTGATTTGAGGCCAGTTTTCGATTCAGAATTGATTGGAACATTTGAAATTTAGGTAAGCTTAACGCAAGAATCGAATCGTCACATGGGCCGTTTTTCAGGTAATTGGCACAACTATTCAGACAGATAGTCTGGACCGAGGTATCAGGGTATCAGCTTGTGCACCTTGTTCTTCAAAGATGATATTTTAGGCAATTTGTCTCTCTCAGTCAGCCCGAAAGGTTTGGCGCATGGGCAAAGTTTCAGCCTGAGATCTGCAACCTGTAAGCGGCATAAAGATAGTCTCCAACCTGATGCGAGTCGCTTTAAAGTGCCAAATGGCACAAGGTGAACGGGCTCACACCACGCACATTCACAGCTACACACACCCGCAGGACCTCCACACTTCATTCCACACGCACAGTTTTCTCTAGCTCATCCACTCGTCCAGCAGGTTCCCAGGTGGCCCCAGGTCTGTTTCCCTGACAACCAGGCGAGCGGCAGAGAGGAAAGGAGCACAGATCAGCTCGCTCTGTTTATTTGTTTAGGTCTTTCACACCATGTTGGAGATTAAATCAGGTAATTCTGCGTCTTCGGAGATCCAAGGTCTGTTTATATTGTTGGAGATGCTCACCTTGCGTGGAATTTCGTCGGATGTGCAATGGGGTTACTCCGAAGCAAATGTAAACAGAGATTTTAATAAACCTTTTATACCTGGGCGCTTGTTAAACTCTCTAAAACCACAAGTGGAGAAACAGAGGCTCGTTTAGACGATCGAAATTCGCAGGGCTCACCTTAAGGAACTCGTACTTTGCCGGCAATCTTTTCCTGTCATGCATTTTCTCGTTTTTCTCTTTTTCGTTTAGATACAAACAGAGGATAATTAATGCAACATGACTTTCGCCTTAGAGGTTTAAAGGAGCGGTTTGCAATTTGTGAGTCACTGGCCTCCCAAGTGAGATTCAATAATAAACAACAACAACAACAACAACAACAACAACAAAAAAGCCACCTCCTTTGGGTTTCCTCTTAAGGAAAATCAAGCAACACAGATCAGCTAGGTGAGAAGATGCATAAAATAAATAATAATAAAAAAAAAAAAAAAAACATTTCATTGCATTTCAACATTGTAGACGCAGGGCTCCATGGTATGTTTAAAGTGATCTGATTTATGCAGTTCTGGAAATGCACAGTTGTGCAAGCATCACAGCTCCTCCAGGGTCTGCACAGTTTTACCCAATGTTCACTTCGTGTTCACCCACCCACTGTGTTGAGTAAACGTTTAAGACCAGAAAACAGCATTACGATTCATTACGGTTAAGTACGGATGAAAGTCTAGCCGTTTGTTGTGAGTCCACTGCTGTTAAAAAAAAAAAAAAAAAAAAAAAGTGTAAGAAACCTACTTTCCTTCATGAGATTCAGCTGAGCAGCTGAGATGGCAACTTGTATTTACTGTATATATCACACAAACACAGCAGTGGCCAAAAGTATTCAGACAACATATACAGAACCATGCATTATAGTTTTTCTTCCTCTGTACAAAACTAGTTCTAGACCAGGGGTCTCAAACTCAGTTCCTGGAGGGCCGCAGCCCCACAGAGTTTTGTTCCAACCCTGCTCCAACATACATACTATGTAGTTTTCAAATAAGCCTTAATGACTTGTTTAGTTGGATCAGGTGTTTTTAATTATGGTTGGACCAAAACTCTGTGGGGCTGCGGCCCTCCAGGAATTGAGTTTGAGACCCCTGTTCTAGACTATCTGTCTGAATAGTTGGGCTAATTAACTGAAAAACTGCCTACAGTGTGTGAAAATGATAATCATGGCTCCTGAAGCCATGGCCTGGGTCATCTCTGGACCTTTTAACCTTTTAGAAAACTGTTGGACGACGGTGAAGTAGGCAGTAGCAGTCAAAAAAAAAAAAACATCTGTGCATAGGATCTTTAGAAAGCATTCAAGCAGGCAGGGATTTTGATCCAGTAGGTTTTAAAGAATAAAGGACTTTATACTTACAGTATATATTGATTATTGTATAGCAATTTCTCACTCACTCACTCACTCACTCACTCACTCACTCACTCACATACTCATCTTCTATACCGCTTAATCCTGTATTCAGGGTCACGGGGACCTGGAGCCTATCCCAGGAGACTTATGGCACAAGGCGGGGTACACCCTGGATTCATCGCAGGGCACATATACATACACACACTCACACATTACGCCAGTTAACCTAACCTACATGTCTTTGGACTGCGGGAGGAAACCGGAGTCCCCGGAGGAAACCCACCAAGCACGGGGAGAACATGCAAACTCCATGCACCAAAGTATTCAGACAACATATACAGAACCATGCATTATAGTTTGCATATAATATAATATATTATATGCAAACTATAATGCATATAATGCAAACTATGAATCGAGACGGGAATCGAACCCGGACTATAGCAATTTCATCGCACTAAATAATAACCTATTATTATCTTGATCATTATTGAAGAAAATTTGTGACTATCATTCAAATTAGAATTAGAATTTCACATATTAAATTTTACTTATTAAAATGTCACTATTGTCTCAATTCTTTTGGCCCTCACTGTGTGGTACAGTATGTGTCTGAACAGAATGTACTGTACTAATACTCACCTCTTATATGATTTTTTTTTTTTTTTCAATTTTTAGTTTTCTCAATTTCTTCTTTAATCAGTTAGACGGGAAGATAAAATCTAATATTCATCAGGAGCTCAACAATTACTCTATTAGAGTTGAGTGATGCGTTATATGATGAGTTTGCCGTAAAATGAACGGAATGGTGCAAACTGTTACTCACTCGCCTGAAAGCATATACTGTCGGCATCCATTCTGTCATTTTATTCGGTGACTAGACAATGTGCGCTTGGTACTGTATGTCTGCTTTTAGTTCTCTCATCCAAATGCAATTCTTAGGGAAGAAAAGAAAGTAAATACCTAATTCACATTTATACCAGTTGGCCAGAAGTACAATTATTCCAACCGACTTCTGCTTTCACCTGTCACCTTCTTAATCATTTTTTAAGCTTTACACGCTGCTTCCCATGCACGAGTGTGCACATGTAGTGATCACAAACAAATGTGATTACGAGCCAACCATGCAGGTAATCGGTTGACTTTGTAACTACACACAGTAGGTGGCTTATAACAACACAGCTTGAAAGCAAAAAAAAAAAAGATAGCTAGAAAGAAAAATTGTAATGAATGAATCAAGAATCAAAGCAGTGTGTCTCTGGGCAGCTGTTCAGCCAATTAAAGGGGGATAATGTTACTAACAGTGTTCTCCTTCACTAAGTCTCAGGTGCAGTGCGCTCTTTAATTACATGTGTTCTGCAGACACCCTGCCCGCACTAACACCTGAGTTCCTGCTGGCAGCTAAGTGTTGGGGGCAAATTCAATAAACTTACCTGAGAGAGAACAGCCTCGACATCTAAGTGTGGGGAACAGTGTTGACTCGTGTTTTAAAAGCGTCGTGGAGTCTAATCAGAAATAGTATTATAATCACAATGAATTCATAATCACATTTTTTTTCTCATACCTATACCACTTCATCCTGTGTACAGGGTTCACGGGGGGGGCGGACGGGAGCCAATCCCAGGAGACTTTGGGCACAAGGTGGGGTACTCCCTGAATGGGGTGCCAATCCATCTCAGGGCACACACACCCATTCACATATTATGGGCATTTTGGCAGAACATGCGAACTCAATGCACACAGTCCCAAATCGAACCCAGATCTTGTGACCAACCACTAAGCCGCCGTGCCACCTGTTTTGATCTGTAAATGAATTAATAAAATGGACTGCGGGAGGAAACCGGAGTCCCCGGAGGAATATTTTCCCCTGGCAAGGACGTCTGTTCAGATTTAACTCGTGCTCGTCTACATGGGAAGGAAAGTCGATAAAAGACGAAATAGAAAGCAAAGTTGAATCCAAGTTCCATATTCCTTCAGACTGGAGAAGAAAAGGTCTTTCAAAAATAAATAAATAAATAAATAAATAAAATGGTTCTCCGGCGATAGCATTTACACAGGTGGCTGAACAAAGCTGATTTTCTTCACGCTTTGCTTAAGAAGATGCCACCCTCTGTGGGATGTAACTTTTATTTATTTATTTATTTTTTTATCCATTTATTTATCCTTCTGCAAGAATGCCTTAAATGTTTTAACATAGAAAACAGCCACACATTCAAGACCAGAGAAGTGGTTAGAGTCCAAACAAAGTGGAACATCTGAATAATAATAATAATAATAATAATAATAATAATAATTGTGACATTGGGGCTTAGTGGTTAGCTCTGTCACCTTCCACATCCAGGGTCCGGGTTCGGGTCTGTATGTTATGGAGTCTGCATGTTCTCCCCATGCTTGGGGGATTTCCTATTAGTTCTCCGGTTTACAGGTTAAGGTAATCGCCATTCCCAAAAAACTTGCCCGTAGTAAGTGAATGTGTGTATGAATGTTGACCAGAGGTCCTAATACGGTACAAAAAATTGGAATAAGAGACACAGCTGTTTGTGCGAATTGTACACACGGCCACTGTGCCGCCATCTTTGGTTGACTTACACAAAAAAGTAGAAAAGTACAATTTTCAGGAATGAATTAGAAGTAAACATAAGATTTGGCGGCACAATGGCTTAGTGGTTAGCACTGTCGTCTTGCTCCTCCAAGTCCCGGGTTCAATTCCCATGTCGGGTTCGTGTGCATGTTCTCCCCGTGCTTGGTGGGTTTTTTTTCCGGGTTCTCCGGCTTCCCCTTACAGTCCAAAGACATGCATATGAGGTAAGTTGGCGTTTTCAAATTGCCTGTAGTGTGTGAATGTGCATGTGAGTGATGTACAATGTGAGATACTACTGTGGTTGTACAAATGGGAATAAATACAAATAACCATTGGCCTGCATGTCCTCTCAGCTGTAGAGATACAGTACAGTAGGTAATTCATCTTCTCCGCAGATGTGATGAATTGATTGAAGTGATTCCCAAGAAAGCAGAAACTTCTTATTGACCTAATGGGCTTGTGTGTCGAGATTGTTTTCACAATGTAACTTCCAACACTAAGAGCAGCCCGCGCGGTGGTTCTTTCTCGGCACATGCACTCTCATTTGTCTAGCTCACACAGAGTGCTTAATCTGACTCCACAAGTTTCAGATGCACTGGACCGAAACGAGAGAGTTGCACTGGGATATAGTCTTGGATGTACTTTGTGTATTTGGTGTAAATAGGCTTGGCCGGGGTTTAAATGCAACTCTTGTGCAGTACTTATGCCCATCATGGGATTTCAAGAAGATCAAGCTTGGTTCTGCTTAGATAAAAGTGTTAGGAAGGGAAAAATAAAGTAATAAGTGCAGCCGTACTGTGAAACAATCTCAATAACGAGCTATTTCTGCGGCATAAATGTGTGTGTGTGTGTGGTGGGGCGGGATAATACTAAAAAAATAACCTTCCTGTGAGGGTGACAAGACCAGGAAAACAAATCTAAAAATATCTTCTTGTTACCTTTATAGATTCTGCTATACAGTGGAAATAAAAAATGGACATTAAGGCATGTACGTCATGCAAGCTCATATATGTAAAAGAGGGCAGCAAGTGCATTCCTGAAATTGTAAGATTACATTTAGAATTCTGTTATAATCAGATATTGTTTTAACTTGATTTTAAAACATCCAGTCTGGTCAATCATGAAAAAAAAAATATATATATATACATGTGCTTATATGGATGCCTTGCACAGTGTGTGTTAACAGGGAGGCATCAGACTTCAAACCGTGTTTCGGGGTTTTTGGATATGTCAGGTAGAACAAAAGTTATCATTACTCTGTTGTCACGACGTGCGCCTGTGATGGGCGTGCGCCTGAACCTTTTGTCTCACTCTGTAGGCTCTCTAGGTAGGCGGCCTCAACCTTCTGCAGGTGTGTGAAGGGGCGGGGCTGCGAGAAAGGGCACAGCTGGTGAAATATCATCGTTAATGGATTCTGCGCTAGAAAAACGAGACAGGCAGTTTAGATCGAGGTCCAGAGTTCTAAAGAGCAGAGTTCTTCTTCTTCTTCTTCTTCTTTTTTTTTTTTGGCCGAGTCATGTTTGTGTAGCTGGTTAAAATTAAATAATAATAAAAAATACAGTTCACCATATTGCCTAGGTTGATCTGAAATAAAGGATATGTCACTTTATACTGCACAATCCTGAGTCTTATATACAGTAGAACCTCGGATTGCGAGTAACTCGGTTTATGAGTGTTCCACAAGACGAGCAAAGATTTGTAATAAATCTTGACTTGAAAAAAGAGCATGTCTTGGTTTACGAGTGTAGAGTTTTTTGACACTGACACACACACACCGACATATACACACTCTCTCGCCTTTACACCCCCCCCCCCCCCCCTCCTCGGCTTCACACAGACACACACATTCTGCTCTACACAGAAACTCTGCTCTGTCGCGATTCTTTTCAAAGGTAAGGTGCTGGTTCATTTGTTTGTTTGTTTTTTTTTACTTTACAACAGTGATTCCGTTAGTCTGCGCTCACACGAGTGTCATTAGAGAGATTTCTTTCTTTCTTTTTAATTTCCTTTTAAAACAGTGTTTCTGTTGTGTATGTATTTGTTGTGAAACTTAAAAACTGAGGTGGGGGGAGGGAGGAGGAGTTTTACTGTGTAAGACGAGGCGAGGGAAGGGGCTAATTCCACACACACACACAAACACACACACACACACACACACACATACTCACACAAATACACTGCGGAAACGGAAACACTTATCTGTTGGGATTTATTTAAACTTTTTTTTAAAGGTAAAGTGCAGGTTAATTTGTTTTATTTTTACTTTATATAGTATATTAATTATTTTTCTGTATTTATTTTTTAGGGCTTTGGAGCGAATTATTTGAGTTTTCATTATTTCTTATGGAAAGATTTGATTTGGTTTATGAGTGTTTTGGAATATGAGCCCACTTCCGGAACGAATTATGCTCGTAATCCAAGGTTCCACTGTATGTTTATTTTAAAAAACATCAAAACAAACAGAAAATATGTATTTTAAGAGGTTTAAGGGGGATATACAGCTGATATGAAGTGTGGCCCATTTTCACACCTCTAGTCCTATAAATTTTGTGACATTCTATTTCTTTATAAGCTTTATTTATAAGTCCTTAGAGAGACTTTTGTGACAAATGTAAGACCACCTGTTAGAATCGCTTTTAAATCTTTTTTTTTTTTTTTACATATCAAAGAAACACTGGACCGTTTCTTTTTTCTTCTTCTTTGAAAATATCTAGAACTCATATCCAAAGTTGGATTCTTGAACTGCTTAGCTACACTAAAGCACTTAGCTGCCAAAAGTATTAAGACAGCATACATATGTCATGTACTGTATTATAGTTCTCCCTGGCACAAAGAAATGGGTCACTGATTATCTGGCTGAAGGGTTGACTAATTAGAACTAAGAGCTGGTTTAGTTAATGGATAGAACAAATACAGGGCAGAACTCTGACCTCTCACTTTCTGAAGCTGGGGTGTCCACTTCTGCACAAAATTGCCTAAAACTAGAGAATATGAATGGTATATTTCTATACAAGCAATCAAGCAGGCATGAGCAAGTGATGAGCAAGTGATGCCAGGGTACAGCAGACATCTTTTTGGCTCTATTCCCATGGATCCAGCAGGTTTGGAAGAATAAAGGACAGTATAGTAAATATTGATTGTTGTATCATTGATCACTGAATCAATCAACGACAAATTATTATCAATATCTTGATTGTCATCATTTTAAAAGTCTAAGAATGTAACGCCATTAGGACATTTCACTCCTGTCTCACCACCTTTGGCCACGACTGTAAAAAACATACAGGTGTAGAAGATACAGTATAATCAGTGTTATTGTCTCTGATATGTTCTTGGTGCTTTTAATGTCAGCGCAGCACCTGAGCACCTGGTTTTCCTCTATATTGTTGAGTTCTGGTGCTGTTAATTAATCTCCATCTGTTATGCTTAGAGAGCAGTTTGGGAATTGGATTTTCAGCCAATTATCTGCCTATTCACTGATTAGTTTGCCCCTAAAACCATTTTCACCACACACACAGTTTCGGCTTAGTCGTCACTGATTAGCATTGAATGAGTTGTTGTCAGGAATGTCATCAGTCTCCATTTTCTGTCAAATTCCAACATTTTGCTCATACATCAAGCCCCAACTGATTAATTCATCGCCTAGAACTAATCACCCCAGGAACTGGTGAACAGAGTCTTTCTCTCTCTCTCTCTCTCTCTCTCTCTCTTCATCTTTGGACAAGTCAGCTTGACATTTTCCCCCCAGTCCTTTATAAATACGCAGTTTGCTCTTTGCACCTTTCACAAAGGTTGATCCTCCCTGACAGGTCCGCTCTATAGCGGGACCGCATGTAGTATGCATTATGGGAGCTCAGGGAGCTACATGCCACCATCTCCATGCTAAAATAAGGGTGTAAAGAGCATTTTATAGAGAGTTTTATGTAACAGCAGTGGATACTGTGAAGCAGGAAATAGGTTTGGATCTTAATCAGAGGAATGCGTGCCTCGGGCAGTGTGGCGAAAATACGCCGATGCGTATCTCTGCACCGAGTATATCATCTTTATGTTTTAACTGACAAGATGGAAATCTTAAAAGTAAAAAAGAAAGGTCTAAAAGTATTAAAAGAGTAGAAGACTCAAAGAAGAGAGTAAAGGGTTTATGAAACGATAAGGCTTCTCGCTATGGAAAGCTAGCTCTTTCAAAAATTCATATGAACTTAATTTATTTGTTTCATTTTTTTTTTTTTTTTTTTTTTTACGCATTCTGTGAAAAACGAAGATCAAATCTTTGCAGATGCTTCTTACTGGAGCAATACCCTTAGGGATGTGTCTTTTGTATGTAAAGAGTAGAGGAAAACTTTGACTCCATTCGGTTTGTAAGATCTTTTATTAGATTTACAAGCAACATACCAGTAAACTACATGAATTTTCAAATAGAAGAACTCCAAGGCCGCAGTCAACACTGACTTAAATTAGCGTATGCCTGTGTTCCTGCTGTACAGCTTGTATCACCTCATCCAGTTTAACATCAGTTCACGCATACAGCACTGTTTAACTTTATTCCAAGGGGAAAACTGCACCAATTAGCACTTACAGACTTAACACGTACAGCTTGGAACAGGTCTTATGCCGGATGCGCTTCCTGATGCAACACTCAGGCTAGGGACCGGTACTGTATGCAGTGCCTGGGGTTTGGATATTAGATGGGAAATGAACATGGCAGGCAACCTGCTGTACCACTGAGCCACCAATGTAAGCTCTGTAAGAGCATTTAAACGATTATGGACAGTGTCAAATCATACCATACATTTGTTTCACTTTTATACAAATCATTCTGTGGGGCAGCGGCAGCTCAGAGGGTTAGGCTCTGGGGTGGTGATCAGGGTCGGATCAAGCTCCAGTTCCACCAAGCTGCCATTGTTGGGCACTTGAGCAAGGCCCTTAACCGTGTCTGCTCCAGGACGTTGTGTCATGGCTCTCCAACCAAGTTCGGTTCATTTAAACCCTGCTTGTATACAGTATAAACCAATCTCAGGCACACTCTTTTACATCTTGTTGTCACCAGTTATTATTATTAATTATGTGGGTCAGTGGTTAAGGCAATGGACTACGGTTCGGAAAGGTCCCAGGTTCAAACACCACGACCACCAAGTTGCCACTGTTGGGACCTTGAGCAAGGCCCTTAACCCTCAACTGCTTGGATGTATAATGAGTTTAAAAAAGTAACTTTGGATACTCCTAAATGCCAAAATGTAATGTATTTATAAAGAGACAATTCATGAAAGTGGAGGGAGGGGAGACTTTACATATAGGTGTAGGAGAGGCTGCGCCGTGGTAGTAGTAAGCACTGTGACCTTGCACCTCCAGGGTTCGATTCCCACCTCAGATCTTTGTGCATGAAGTGTGTACAGTATGTTCTCCCCATGCTTGATGTGTTTCCTCTGGGTACTCCGGTTTCCTCCCACAGTCCAACAAATCAGGTTAATTGGCACTTCCAAATTGTCCATAGGGTGTGTCTATGTGTGCCCTATGATGGATTGGCACACTGTCCTGGGTGTTCCCCGCCTCGTGCCATAAGTCTTCTGGGATAAGGTCCCAAGTGTTATATAAGAAGTCATGATACACGGCCCTTGCTCAAAGCCCCTACAGTTGCAGCCTGGCAGTGCTGGGGCTTGACAACCCAACCTTCTGATCAGTAACACAGAGCCTTTAAAGACTTAGCCGTAACATGCATAGTGGCGAGGAAGCCATTTGGGGTTCTTTCTACTGTAAATCTGTTGAAGGAGCTTAAAATATTTCTGTGACATGACAAAATTAAGGTGATACTTCCTTGCAATATCCTTTTTTTTTTTTTTTTTTTTTTCAAAGGAAGCCAAATTGCACCCTTTGTAGTTATGTAGCCATGTGTTTGGAACAAATGTGTTACTTTAAGAAGCGTCAAAAAAGGTTAAGAGTAATGAGCTATGAGATGAGTGAGGGGGTTGCGTTAATTTGGTTAAGCATGAACTATTTGTGCTCCCTACAAGATGATGAGCCCTTTATTATGTACTCCTGCACTATGTGCATGCCTAATAACTGCAGAACATTCAAATTCAGGGATAAAAAAAGAAAGAAAAAAAAAGGTGCAATGGTAATATTTTGGCATTTGTGTCTTTGATTTATACTCTGTGTCTCTGTTGTAAATTGGCCACCTGCTTTGCCATGAGTGCTGTTAATTAGTTTCTGTTAGTGTCCTTCACAAATGAAGCACTGATTGTTTTTGGAAGGCGGACAGCCGAAGGTTGTTATTAATCTAACCTCTGTGTTTCTTCGACAGCTCTTCCTAGTTACACTTGTGGCAACCCTGGGCAACTGCAGAATGGCCTCCAGCAGGGCTCCACTTTCAACATCGGGGATAAGATCCGCTACAGCTGCAGCCAGGGTTTTGTTCTGGAAGGCCACGCCGTGCTTTCTTGCCTGGCCACATCCTCAGGCACGGCTGCATGGGACTTCCCCCTGCCCTACTGCCGAGGTGAGTTCGAGCTACATCGGTGGAGTTTGGGACATGGCTTTATCAGTCAGGCACCCTGATGTTTATCAGCAAAAGGGCTGTGTGCGGCCATTTGTCCTGGTTGAGAGGGAGCGGAGGCACCTGCTGTGTTGACACTTGCCTGGGCGGAGTGGTATGGGTGAACGCTTTGTCAGGACTGTCACACAGGACAGACATTTTAGGTAGCTGTCAGACACTTAATTACTGACTGAATAGATTTAAACGATCAATGTCTGGATGCCCAATATTATATATTTTGTTATAGTGTAAAGAAATACGTGTGTTACATATGCACTCATGATACATATCTGGTCCACAGGATGTTTGTGGGACCCTTTAAGGTCCCCAACCTTGAACACACTGTACCAACACACTCATTATACATATCTGGTACCAGGGGCACCACTAGAGTTTCTTGGACCCATGAAAGGTCCCCGACCTTACTTTTAAACTGCCATAACATTTTTAGGGGCCCTTAGTCACTCAGGAAGCCTTGGAATCATTCTTATCGACACTCCCTTCACATCACTCCAACCTTGTACACATTTAGCATCAGGTATATTATTTACTCTATATATTCTGTTATGTTTCTACTGCACTAAGTTTAAAATTTGAATGGGCCACTGAACTTTGATCAACTGAGATACCAGGAAAGAGACACACAGAAACACAGACGATATATAGAGGTATATAGGGACAAAAAGAGGTACACAGTGATATAAACTGTAGGTCTTAAACCAATACTCTGAGTAAACACAAGGTGAATAGTGGTTTAAGCAGTTACCACAATGCAAGCTACATGAGGGCTGCATGAAGTCGGGGTAAGGGGTAGCTCAGTGGTTAAGGCATTGGACTACGGTTTGGAAGGTCCCAGATTCAAATCCCATTACCCATTACCGCTAAGTTGTCCCTGTTTGGGCCCTTGAGCAAGGCCCTTAACTCTCAACTGCACAGATATGTATTGAGATAAAAATATAAGGAATGGTTTGAAATTCCTGGATAAGGGTGGATAAGGGTGTCTGCCAAATGCCTAAATTTAAGTATGTACATGCCCCTACATCATCAAGGAAAGGCCATTCGCATGGTCTACATACAATCCAGAGCAAACCACAGGGAGTGTTGCCGTATAAGGAATGAAGAAGAATTAAATGAATTTGAAGATCCATAGAAGGGGGCATGCTAAAGTTAATATAGTACAAAGAAAAATATTAGCATGAACCTTTTTTAAAGAAGCTGTCCATTTACGGGCAGTTTAATGAGGTGTAGTTGAGTAAATTTGTTCAGTGCAATGCACACTGGACTAGCTTTAGGGTTATCACAGCTTTGCACTAAACTCTACTGTACATTGCTCAGTTTTTAGTAGTTTTTCTTCCTTAAATATTTGTTTATATTGTTTTATAAAAGCAATAGGGAGCAAAAAGTTTTATTTATTTTTTTGCTTTTTATGAGAAATGTCAGCAGTTTATGAGACATACACCTCTCCGGGCAATCTCAAATAGGAAAAAGCAGAGTATACCAAGCATCCAAGGCTATTGCCTCGCCACCCAATGTACTGTATGCTTTATGACTAAAAGTGTATGGACTCCTAACCATCCCAACCATATTTGTGCATTTATCAACCTGTTCCTTGAACCTTACTTGAAACTTACATTTGAACATCTTTTTATCACACTTGAACATCTTTTTTTTTTTATTCTGTAGCATTAAGAGATCACTTTCAGGAAGGACTCAAATGGTCTGCATATATTCTGCATTTTGATATTTTCTTAGATTTTTCTTATACTTTGTCTTCTCTAGATATATTATTCTTATCTCAGCTAAATAAATTTTCGAAATTTTTTATTTCTTTTTTTTTTTAATCCATATTTATTTCCTGTTAAAAATAAAAGGTCGCTGTCGGTCGTTTAAGCATTTCACTGCATGTCATACTGCACATCTGCACATCGGCACATCTGCATATGGCTGCGTATGTGACAAATACAATTTTTATTTGATTTACAGCCATGACCCTAAACACTGTCCAAAATCCTTTAGAAAAACCTTTACAGAAGAGCAAAGGCTGTAATAAAGCAGCTAAGGAGGAACACTTCCATATTAACAACAACAATTTAGGAAGGTTAAATGTCCTCATACTTTTGGCTCTATAGTGCACGATGTATTACACAGCATGCATGTACTATATGTTTAATTCATAGCATCACACTACTCTTCCAGTGTTTTTTATTTTTATTTTTAATAATAGCATGCCCTGTCATGTTTTATTTCACACATACTACAGCATTTTACAGTAATTAAAATTTTTTAACACTGATAGTTAGTTTTTTTTGTTACTCTACCAACCTCTGATCTTCACACTTCAAAGGTGTTTGCCCCTTACATCCCAATCTCATGTGCGAATGATGTGTGACAATAGCTGATGGTGTTGGGGGTGTTGGTGGTGGTGGTGGTCTCTGGGCTGTGTGTGTTCTTTGAACAGGCTGGTATAAAGCAATGCCATCTGTGCCCAGGCTGTAGGAGTCAGGAAGCCCACGTCCAGTCCCACATGCTCAGACATGCAGAGCCAGAAAGGGACCCCCCACAATCCTTCAAGCCCTGCAGGCGGCCCACGAGACTGTGGACCCTTTTCTTGGTTTTGCGTCATGTTCACGCATCCTCCCACACTTTCATATCTCACAATCATCTGTGTTTTGTTGCCTCTGCCCTCTGCTTTTGCCAACATCACTTTTTTTTTTTGTTGTTGTTAAACTGATTCAAAGCTGCTGACTCTCCCGTCCCTGCTGTTATGTATTGGATTAACGCAGTAAAGCATTCAGACACCTAAAAGCCATAAAAATGCCATTGTTCCATGATTAATTACATGCCAATGGTGTACCGACTAACATTTTATACAGGGGCTAATTGGAGTCTTGTGGTTCTGTTTTAAACCATGCATGTGTAGATCAATTTAGCATTTACTATTACACAAACCGGCTCAAAAAAACAAAACAAGTTGCACAGTCTTAAGATTTCATTTAACGCCCATTGTTCTGGAATAGGGTCAGTCTGGACTCATCAGACCACGTGATCAGGTGCAATCTTTAAGCTCCCTAAAAAATTAAAGCTTTTGTGTGATTACTCTTCCTAACTAAAGTGATTTTCTTATGAACACACTCATCACACTGTGTGCATACAGTATGACAATGCTCTTATTTTTACTGTTAAACATAGGTATGGTTTTTACTGTAGATTTTTTCTGTCCTTCTTTTTTTTTTCCAACCACATATCTCCTGCAAATTCGACGGATCAGCATGGTCCTTCCAGGTTTGGATAACGTGTTAAAGGGTTCTTAACCCAGTCCCAGTCATTTAAAATCTCCTTAGTTGTTTTCTTTGCTCGATGCAGCCCCAAAATGTGATCGTTCTGAAACAGCGACACTTTCTTCCCCAGGCCAGGAGTACAGTGGCATAGATAAGTATTCACCCCCTTTGAACTTTCATTTTATACAGTAAGAAAAACTGGAACTGAAATTGACTTGGCAGGGATTATATGATATAAATCTACACAAAATAGCACATCATATTGAAGAAGGGAAAAATCAATATAACCTGCAAAGTAAAAAAAAAAAAAAAACGTATTTACCCCCATTGCTGTGAAACCCCTGAGTCCGTTCGGTTAGATCCATTCAAAAGTTCTTCTTATATAAACCAGGAAAAGCAATTTGAGACTACAGTAGGCGTACTGCATACTTACTGAAATTATGTAAAGTGGGGGGAAAAAAAAAACATAATTTATTTGTCATATTCTAATAAATAAACTAATGTGCAAAAAACATTTTTAGATTTTTTTTCCATTCTCTGCTTTTGTCCATGTTTCCGTGCTTTATTATGGCTGGACACTAAATTCTGTTGACCAGAAGAGTTCAGAAGGGTTCAGACTGCTTTTTTCTTCAAAGTCGGGGAATAATAAGCTTGCCATCCCTCTTTAATGCCAGCTTGTTTGGGTCTGTTCTGTTCAAAACGCTCTAGTTACAGTACGTAATTGTTTCACCGTCATTATCTATTTTTCCTTCACTGCTGCGCATAAACCATCCTTAACACTGAGATAATTCATCCCCCAAGCATGTGAACATGTATATTCAGATTTCTTCCCCGTTCTGGGCTCGACTTCATGGCAGAGCTCAGCGTCTCAATGGGAGCATGTTCAGCATTCTGCATTCTAAATGTCAAAGCAAAACCTGCCAGCTTCCCACCATGGCAGAGTGGTCCAGAGGGGTGACGGGAGAGAAAAAGATAAGCGTACAAAGATCAGATCAGATCAGTCCTCTAAAGAAATCTACCTCCTTTTTTTTCGGTCTGAAATCTTTGCTGTCAGGTCTAGGGGTGCTGGTTTGCACCTCTCTTTCTCTCTCTTCGCCATGCACGTTGCCATGGTAGCTGCAAAGCTAGAGGAAAGGCTGCAGGAAGGCAGACGAGCCTGGTCAACGCTCTTTTTTTGTAAGAGATGATCTGTACACTCTGCTCATAAGCCTGTTCTAGCAGGAAGATTGTGAGCAAAAGAATATGGGACGATGGACCTCGGACAGCTTAAAAATAAAGCTCAGATTAATTCGCTCAGATTGGTCATTTAATTATTTACATCACGACTTTAAATGGAATGAACCAAGTTTTTTTTTTTTTTTTTTTTGCCATTTTACAGTATGCTCTGGCTTTCTAATGATCATATTTTTTCACATGAACCTCATGAAAGGAAAGTGAATTTCCTGGGAGGTTGAACTCTGCCCTGTAATCAGCAATGTGTGAAAAAGCAAGCAAACCAGACCCCTTTTTTTTCTCTTTTCCTCTAAACCTGTTTTTCTGTTCAGCATTCTCTCGACGGTTTGTATTGTGTCTCCCGAGAGAATGTACAGTAGACACTGATGGGTCTTCTTGGATGATTGACAGGGCTTGAAGCCCCAGGCCTGCATTTTACATCCCTGGAACGGAATCATATGATTAGCAAGCCATTGCTAATGAATCCCTGGCCACCATGACTAGAGAATCTCGGTGTCCTGGGAAGACAAGTGAGATCACTTACCTTTATATGAACATAGACAATGATTATGATCAATTTGAAGTGGTCAGGTGGTAATACTATGATTCGTTCAGCACTCCGGACAGCGGCGGCATTACAATCTTTACATGCTTAAAGACCTGGCTTCTTCCTTAGATCCTTTACTGCACTGGTGCTGTTAGAATAAAGATATAAAAAGATGGACATGTTTGTTTTGAACGTTGGATGTGATGTATAGTCAGCTATATGTGTGGGTGTGTTTCAGAACACACTGTTGTTTTTAGGCAGTATGTGAAGGTCCTGCATCATGCAGAATCCAACATCCTGCAGCCTGCCTGTGACGCACACACACACACACACACACACACACACACACACACACACACACACACATACACCAGACAAATCTCAGCCTGCCGTGTGCTGTGTACCACGTCTCAGAGACATCGCAACAGTCATGCTGCAACAGTCACTTAATTCCAAACTTCATTCAGGTTTTTATCTAGCCTTCGTCCATGCTGAACACATGGAGCTTAAAAATGATCAAATCTGCCATTGCTCATAGTGTCATTTGATATATGACATGATATTATCAATATTTTAATTAATTTGTCTTTATCCTTGCTTTATCCTGGTTAGTGTCACTGTGGATCGAGAGCTTATTTCAGGAAAGCTGAGTGCGAATTAGAGTAGTCATTTCACCATGGTGCATAATTTAGAGGGGACGGGGAAACCGAGCAACCCAGGAAAAACCCACATCGGTAGCATAACACACAATACATCATTTACCTAACAATAATCACTAAGTGTTTACATCACAGTAATGGGAAGCTACAGGACGATCATGGCTATGCAAATCAGTACCCACTCTATGGATATGCATCAATGATGATATAATATACTCTCAGTGCAAGTTTGTTTGTTTCCAGACCATTGAGATTGAGAATGAGATGAGCATTGAGGTATGATCATTTGGATGATGGGTGTGTTAAAATCCTTTGGGTCTGCTAATACATGCACTGAATTATAATTATTTGATTAATTGGTAAACATAGCATAAACAATTTATGGGGAAAAAATACTCACTCACTCACTCACTCACTCATCATCTATTCTGCTTAATCCTGTATTCAGGGTCACACAGGGCCTAAAGCCTATCCCAGGAGACTTGGGGCAGGATGCTAATCTATCGCAGGGCACACACATACAGACACAATACGGGCAATTTGGGAACACTAATTAGCCTAACTTGCATGCCTTTGGACTGTGGGAGGAAACCGGAGTACCCAGAGGAAACCCACCAAGCACAGACGCCGGAATCGAACCTGGACCCTTGGAGGTGCTGGGCGACAGTGGTAACCACTATACCCTTGTGCCGCCAGGGAAAAATACAACACAAATGCATAAAAACATACAGTATGTATATGGCTAGTAATACTTTCCAGTTTCACTTTCAATAAATGTGCAGTAGCCTATATCAGTATACTTTTGAAACACCGTATGTTGGAGTGGGGATTCCAGCATATATGAATTTACATTTTGCACTTTCTTCAATAACTGCCCAACAGATAAGAAGTGTCCATGGTGGGAATCCCATTATATAGGAGGCATGTCCTCTATAGATAATGTCAGAACACTCTTTAGAGCTTTATCCCACTTGACCCAAAATAAGCAATTTGATGATTTTCTTTTTAAAGGAGCATTTCTCATGCTACTGTATATTTATATTGGCATTAAAGCCCACTAGGTCCCCAGATACACTTTATCAGCATATCTCTTAGGGTCCTCTACTGTAAGTGGTCCTCAAGATTGGGGACTCAATGGAACAGACTTGTTTCTCCATCAAATCCTCAACTGGATTGTGATTTGGAGAACTTGCAAGACAAGTCATCATCAGAATTTGAAGGCCAAATCAATATCTTGAACTTTTTGTCATGCTCCTCACACCATTCCTGAACAGTTGTTGCATTATCCTGATGAAGCCATGAGGGAATACCATTGCCATAAAGGTGTGTACTTTTACCTTCTACAGTGTTTGGGACGGTGTATACAGTATGACACACCTGCAGTACGGATGGCGGTTTTCCACAGTGCCATAGGCCAGTTCTGATGCTCACATGTCCATTTTAGGTGCTGTCAGCGGTGGACCAGACTTCACCCATTACTGTTTGAAAACCTCCATGATGGATGCACGTTTCTTTCCATTCTATTACGCCCTTTCAGTTTCAATTTGGGAACTGCCCGTTCTAATTATCACAGGCCTTCAAACTGGACAAGAGTTTGTAAGTAGAGTGAGTCCTGTATGAACTCACCTACTATAACACGACAGGTTGAAGGGACTGGTGGGTGTGTGGGTGAATTGGGGATTTGCGATACTGAAAAATGAGGTCAGATCTTCAGGCTCAAGTTTTTTCACTGTCAGAAAGTTTTGATCCTTTTGATTTACCCCAAGGAGAGGATGGAGAGTGAGGCAGTGGCAGGGAATGGTGGCGAGAGAGAAGGGAGGATTTACACTGCCACTTCATCTTCTCTCTCGCTCTCTTTCTCCAAAAAAAAAAAAAAAGAGTTTTATTATCCTTCAACAACTCACTCCCAGACAGAGAAAGAGTGAGATAAAGAGAACACAAGGTACAGAGGTATCTTGTACTGAAGAAATTAGGAAAAGCTGGGACTTCCGTAGCAGTGCATAAGCATAGAGTATGTAACAGTTGGTGTGATTGTCTGCTTGAAATAATATTTAAAAAGGGAGCCACAATGCACGCACAAGTTAACCAAAATCTGAATTAATCTCCGTTAATTAACCATGTGTTTCATTGGGTTACATCAACCCTCCTGCTAGCAACAATGTGGTACAGTTCCTTATTTGAATCCATCTTCTTTGAACCATGTTGGTTCATAGCTATTGTTAGAGAATTAATCACTCATATTGCGTGTGTGTGTGTGTGTGTATGTGTGTGTGCATACTTTTGCAGCAGACGATGGCTGTGGGGGAACTCTGCGAGGTCAGAGCGGCGTCATCACAAGTCCGAACTACCCACAGGAGTATAACAACAATGCTGACTGCACATGGACAGTGCTGGCTGAGCCAGGTGACACCATCGCTCTCGTTTTCACAGACTTCCAGCTAGAAGAAGACTACGACGTGCTGGAAGTCACTGGTACCGACGGCTCTGCGCAGTGGTGAGTGCGTTCCTCTATCTAGCATACTGTATACAACGCTACAATCACCATTTCTAAATATGTGCACCGTGTGTACACTAATAAATGCTGTCGTACATGAAATACATTGATATGAAGAACTTCAAACAAAAAGTTGCTGAAGTGACTGCGTATGTGGTTCTCTGCGTGCTGTGCTATAAAACCTTCACGGTGTATCCGCACTGTAGATTTGGACTTAAATTACATTCGGAATGGACCTGGGAAGGTATTGCATTTAAATGCAGACACCCTGTTCCAAGGCTAATAAAGCTGCCTGATGTAGTCACCGCAAGAGGAGAACTTTGTTTTATTATGATTTTTTTTTTTTCTATTATTTTGTCTTTTTTGTTTTCAGTAGAGATTTACTGGTTTGTTGGTTTTGCTTTCTATATTTCTTTGGACTAGTAGTAATAAAACATGATGGCGCACGCTACTGAGAGAAAGTAATCAAAGGCATGCGCTCTTTTGAGGCTCGACACAAAGCAAAGTTAATTATTTTCCTATAACAGCATGTGCCAAAACGTTTACTCCTTATTCGCAAAGATGTCAACAGTAACATTTCTTTATTTGTTAAAGTATTACATGATCACGTACAATATAGCAGGTATTACCCATGATTTGTTCCCGCTTTTCATGCTGACAGAGATACATCTGACTTGTTGAAGACACTAAAACAATCTGCTCACTGAGAACTCCACCATATTAAACTAGCAAACAAATGAATAAATAATGAATTATAAAATAAACTTTGAGTTATTCTAAACATTGCAGCCAAGGACTATTATTAGAGCCGCTGCTATAGAAATTTAATCAAAACCTTCTGGCAAGTCAGATTTGAGAATTCTACTGCACCGCTGCATGAATAAAAAGTTTTTATATGCCATATGGGCGGCACAGTGGCTTAGAGTTTAGCACTGTCCCCTTGCACCTGCAGGTCATGGGTTTGATTCCCGCATCATGTCTGTGTGCATAGAGTTTTCATGTTCTTCCCATGTTTGGTGGGTTTTTTTTTTGGGGGGGGGGGTTCCCTGGTTTCCTCCCACAGTCCATGACATGCAGATTAGGCTAATTAGCCATAGTTTCCAAATTGCCCGTAGTGTGTGAGTGTGCATCTGAATGTTGACCGGAGATCCTACCACGGTCGTACAAGATGAGAATAAATACTTGGATCACCGTTGGCCTTCAATGGCCAAAATTGGCCCTCACGGTCCCTAGTTGGAGGTTCCTAGATGGATGGCCACATCATGGCTTAATGGTTAGAACTGTCGCCTTGCACCTCCAGGTCCTGGGTCCCGTTTTGTGTCTGTGTGCATGGATTTTGCATGTTCTCCCCGTGTTTGGTGGGTTTCCTCTGCAAAAGACATGCAGATTATGCTAATAGGTATTTCCTAATTGCCTATAGTGTATGAATGTTGACCAGGGGTCCTACCATCGTCATAAAAAGTGAATAAATATTCCTCCATTGGCCTCCATAGTCGCTAGTTGGACTACAGAGATTCCTAGATGGATGGATGGATGGATGGATATGCCATATACCTTTTTTTTTTATTTTAGGTCTCATACAAACATGCGTGTTATGTTCTTTGTTGTCATGCCTGTTTTTGTGCGTATTGAGCTTGTTTTATTCATGGATTGTTGCCCAAGGATATGTAATGTATTTTGTGTTCCATGGAGGAAACACCAGGTCACCATCAAATTTGGCAGTGAATTGAATAATAAGCTTAAGTTAGGGTTAGGTCATTCAAATAGCTATTTTCAGTTGCCATGCGGGGTGCTCCGTCAGCTGCCTCGAGCTGTTTATAACGGAGCTTGAGCAATTAGTGAGCTTGCTCTCCTTTTTTACCACGAGCTGAAAGAATGAATCTAAAAACAGTAACTGACTGCTTTTCTTTTTTTCTTTTTCTTTTTTCTATCAGCGTTTCCAGTTTTATGGGAAAGCCTTGATTTCTCGTGGCAACAAAGCTTTGTATATACGATTTTACTGCATGGTTAAAAAAAAGCACTCTAAGTGTAGAAGTCACCATCTTTGATTATATGCACAACATAGCGGCCAATTCACAATTGTTTGAAAATAATTCCTCATGGTCCCAAAACCACGTTTTTTCAATGGACTATGTCCATGCTATCAGGGCAGAAGAACTGCATTGATTGATAACCTGGACATTCAGTAGATTCAGGGCCTCCGCTGACTTGAGGCTTGTACAGTGGGCACTGTGTATGAAGGGTGCATCAGTTCATGTGCTCCCCTTCTTACCCTGACGCTCCCATCACTCTGGAATCAATCTGGACCCATTGGACCACAAAAACCTTTTTCCAATTTTCAGACTTGTTGCAATCTTAACATACTGTATATAATTGGCAAATAAACTAGAAGCTAAAAATTATATAATTTCCTTACATTGTTCTGGAAATATTGTCCAAGCTCCCTAGCAAATTGAAGCATTTTTTCTTTTCTGATTAGCAAATGCTTTTCTGGCCACACAGTGGAAATATTCTTACTCTTAAACTTTCTTATACTAGAATTTCTTATGCTACACCTTCCCCAAGCTTTTAAGCAGAGGTGGGTAGTAATGAGTTACATTTAAGTACAGTGGAACCTTGGATTACGAGCATAATTCGTTCCGGAAGCGGGCACGTATTCCAAAAACACTCGTAAACCAAATAGACTTTTCCCATAAGAAATAATGAAAACTCAAATTATTCATTCTACAGCCCAAAACAATAAGTACATAAAATAATTAATACAACATATAGAGTAAAAATAAAACAAATTAACCTGCACTTAACATTTAAAAAAAAAGTAAAAATAAATCCAGACAGTTAAGTGTTTCTGTTTGTGCGCGCAGGCGCCGTGTATTTGTATGTGTGTGTGTGTGGAATTAGCCCCTCCCCTCGTCTTAAACATACATATGTTACCTACAGTAGGGATTTATTTCAAAAGCTTTATATTAAAAAAGGGAGATTAGGAAATTTGCGTTTCTTGTTCCTTAATTTGATATTTTGTAATGTTTATTAATTTATTTTATTATTTGGAAATGTCACAGTTTGTATATTATTTAAGAATTTGGTCTGGCTGCTTACATAATTTCTAAAAAAAAAAAAGAAAAATTAGACATTATAATGAAACAGTTACACAGTACTTGAAAAGTCTTTTCACCGTATACTTTTTTTACTCTTACTTGAGTAATATTTTGGATGACTACTTTTTACTTCTACTTGAGTAATATCATTTTGAAGTACAGATACTCTTACCTGAGTAAATTTTTTGGCTACTCTACCCACCTCTACCACAGATTTCTGTCTGACCAGTGGGCTGTACAAAAGTGCAAGGGGTAGCATGATTTTCCCAGGTCTGTGTAGGTTCCCTCATGCTCTTACAATTTTTTTTCACATTCAATAAACGTGAAATATGGGGTCTGGCTACTAAGTTGTCACTAGATGTGAATGAGTGTGTGAATGTATGTATTCCTGCCTTAGTCCAAGTGTTGCTGCGCTAGACAACTGATCCATCATGACCCAGTCAAGGATAAAGCAGCGTCTACATGTGAATGATTGTTCCAGGAGTTGAGTAACAGGGTGGAAGAAAGGTAACAAACCAGACTATAGTCAAGAGACAAGCTGACATTAAATTAAATAGTTTTCATCTTTGTAACATCAACTCAATCTTTATTGAAATATCTGTGCAATTATGCATCCCAAGTATATAGAACCAAGTATTCTGTGACACACTTGAGGAGATGTATCAATCAAAGTTAAAATGTTAAAAAGAAAAATGGCACAACTGTCACTCTTGCTGGATGGTGTCCTCTAGGCAAAGTCCCAGAATTAAGGAGGACATTACTCAGAGAAAGATCAAAAAAATTCCTCAAAAGTTAAAGAGTTCCCTTTCAAAAGCTACACTCGATGCTGCGCTTGAAAGCGCTATGGGAAAAGGTCTCCACTGACTGGTTGTTGAAGCATGTGTGTCAAACACGCCAAAAACTTGGCCTGTACAACCTCAGTCAGGTGACGTCATCTGACCAGGTACACCTGGAGGTTATAAATAGGACTGAACCGGAAACATCCTTTTGGTCTTCAAGGCTGTATTGTGTTTGAGTGTGTGACTCTAACGCTACTGCGAGGCAGTTTAAAGAGAGAGAAAAAAAAAATGTGTATATATATATATATATATATATATATCCGCGTATTCCGCGTTGATCTGGCGGAAGCACGTGAGACGGATTTGCCCTTTTCTCTCGCGCTCTCGCTGGATCAGGAAATTCCCGTGTCCGCTTCTGAAGCGCATCTCGATGCTTCTTCTGATCGGGCGCCGGAGACCTCCTCCCTTCTCTCCGGTCAGTTTACCACCCCAGGACGCTCCTCTCGTGGCAAGCGAGAGTATGAGGAATTACTGGAGGTGGTAACCAGGGCAATCGAACGCCTACATCTCGACTGGCCTCAGGAACAGGTGAGTCCCAAACACTCAAAGTTAGATGACAGGTTTCTGTCGGGTGACCGAGGAGAGGGACCTCAACGAAGGTCCCTCCCCTTTTTTGGTGATCTCCATGACGAGGTAACTTGTTCATGGAGCAAACCTTATTCGCCGATTTATTCAACGATCGTTGATGCAAGCATGCGGGGCTACATGATGACGCTTGCGAGCTATCTCTCTCCTGGATGCTCATCTTCGCTGAAGAAGCCTAAACTCCCCATTAAGCCTTGTAGACTAACATCTTTGCTAGTGGGGAAGGCTTTTCAGTCAGCGGGTCAGGCGGGTGCAGCGCTGCATACCATGGCGGTGTTGCAGGCATACCAGGCTGATGTCCTGAAGGACCTGAGCACTGGCGGGTCCATCGACCAGCAAGCTTTTTCAGAGCTTTGCCGAGCAACGGATTTGTCTCTCTGTGACACAAAGCAGACGGCCCGTGCCATTGGCCGCTCCATGGCTGCTATGGTTGCCACGGAGAGACATCTGTGGCTGAACCTCACTGGAATCAAGGACAAGGAGCGTTTGTTTCTCCTTGATGCCCCTATCTCGCCTTCCGGCCTATTCGGTGACACCAATAGGTTTCGGGAGGCGAAACACCACGAGGAGGCGTTTCTGAGGTTTCTTCCCCGCCGTGCTCAGGAGTTGGGACCGTCGGCCACCCAGTCCCGACTAGGTCCGGTTCTAGTGAGGCGTGAGGCACAGAAGGAGAGTGTGGCGAGCCGAGCACCCCCTCGTAAAGACTGGGGTACGACTCGCCGCGTTTCTCAGCCCGCCTTTAAAAGACCGGACCTGAGGAGCATGATCTCCTCAAAGAAGAGGTCCTGAGGCTGGTCAAATGCCAGGACCATGAGGGTGTCTCAGGAGGCCTCCCAAATTCCACCACCATTGGTGCTCGGAAGAGTGGTCACCAACGAAGTGTTAGATGTTCGGTTTGGCTCCTGCCGTGTTTTCAGGACACCGAACATCTCACCCACCACCCCCCCCCCCACCCCCCATTCCCACCCCTCAACCTGGTGTTGTGAAAGCTACTGCCAAATATATCTCCTTGGGCTCAGAGGATCCAACCTGTGCATCGCCTTTCGTGTACCCAACCTTGCTGGGTATAGGGGCCATAGAAAATGTTCCCCTACCAGACACACAGTCAGGCTGCTACTACTGGTTTTTCCTGGTCCAAAAAAAAAAACCAACAACAAAAAATAAATAAATAAAAATATGGGGGGTGCATCCAATTCTACATCCTTGCGGGTAGTACCGCTATCTCAGATTCTAAATTTTGACGGTCGAGATGATAGTTTCTCAAATCCAATCACAAGATTGGATTGTGACAATCGACCTGAAGGACGCATATTTTATATAGAAATATTGCACCTGCACATATATAAGAGGCTGGATGCAGCACTGTTTCCTATGTGGTTCCAGGACATCCGTAATTCGAATTTTATTCACGACTTGCCTCAGTCTCGGGAGCTAGCGTTTCCACATCAACATGTCGTCCTAGTTCATCTTGATTCTTTAGGGTTGAGACTCAACTCCAAGACGAGCGTTATCTCTCCCGCTCACAGGACAACGTATTTGAGGGCCGTAGGAGGTTTCAGTCTGAATACAGGCACATTGTCTCCTGTATGTACCGAATCTGTCTTTAGCATCCTAAGGAGCATCAAAATAGGCTAGAAGGTGAACCTTCGTTGCTTTTAGAGAATCTAGGTCTCATGGCAGGTGTATCCATGGTGATATCCTGGGCCCCCTGCATATAAGACCCTTCTGTTGTTAGCCAGGGGTTTTCATTCAAGGGCCAATCCCCTAAGCAAACAGGATACGCGCCAGGGGCTTCATACCCTTTCTATGTGGTTCAGATCCCGGGTTTTAACTTTGGGTCCCACTCTAGGTCATCACGAGATTCTAACGACTTTCCTTTGGGTTGGGGTGCGGTCTTGGATGGCCGTCCAGCTCAAAGGATCTGGTGAGGTCATCTTCTTGCATGGCACACCAGTTGCCTCGAAACGATGGCTTATTTCTGGTCCTGAAATATTTCCTCCAGCTAAGAGGCTACCATGTCCAAGTGTGGGCAGCACAATGGAAGTCTCCTATATAAATCGCCATGGCGAATTGCGTCCGCGCTGCTTGAACGAACTAGCACAGCAGATTTTGCTTCAGGCTTAGGACAAGTTCCTGTCCGTCAAGGCGACTCACATTCCTAAGAGATCCTGGTAAGCTAATATAAACTATTCCAAGTGCTAGGGCTCTCTCGAACATGATTTTGGACGTATGGCAAACCATGTAGACCCAGTCCACTGCCAGACTGTCTCAGTGCTGGAGTTCCTGCATGAGAAACTGTCCTAGGCCTGAGCCCTTTAAGGGACAAAGCTATTGTGTTCAAAGGTTGGCTGAGGCCCCTTTCGAACCTCTAGAACTTGTGCCTATTATGCATCCTCACCCGAATTATCTTCCAAAAGTTCCATTTTTGATTATGCAACCAGTTGTTCTTGAAACCTTCTGTCCTCCGCCGTCTAAAGCTCAGGAGCAGGAAGGATTTCACTTACACTTACACCAGTACGTGCTCTATAGATTTACGTCAACTGCATTAGTCAGTGGCGCAAAGAGGAGCAGCTCTTTATATGTTATGCCGCAACCGGGTGTGCAGCTGCCATTAGACAATCTGAGTCACATTAAACGGGTGAGGGATACTGTTGCCCTAGCCTATGAGGTGCGTGGTCACACTTCACCTCTAGGAGGTAGGGCCCATTCAACTAAGGGGTTTGCAAGGTGTTCCCTTGAAGCAAGTGTGTGATGCGGTAGGCTGGTCCCCTCCGCCCACTTTTCTCAGAGTTTATAGTTCGGATATACATCCTACTACATGCTTACGGTCCTAGACTCAGCATCCCACAATCAGGTCTAGACTTCTTTGATGATTGTGCGTGCACGCTACACAACTCTGGGGTCCAGACACTTCCAGGTGTGGCGGCGTTGGTATTCTCGTTCCCATAGCGCTTTCAAGCGCAGCATCGAGTGTAGCTTTTGAAAGGGAACGTCTCGGGTTACTTTGCTGTAACCCTATTTCCTGAAAAGTGGGAACGAGATGCTGAGATGTACAAAAAAATAATAATAATTTCAATGTGCTGTAAGGTACATGTGACAAATAATCAAATCAACTCTTGATCTTAATCATAATTTTTCATCAGTGTGAGAAGACCATTGTCACAGTAATCCATCGTGATAGTAGCAGCATCAGTATACGTCTTATTAGTACGAACTGGGAAATTGTTTTCAGTAGAGTGCAAAAGAAAGATGAAGCCAAATATAGGGCAATTTAAGAGGGAAACATGTTGCAGTTTGCAATAGACAAGAGATTGGGGTGGAAGTTCACTTTCCAATAGGACCATGACCTTGAGCACACTGCCAATGCTTTATTCGAGTGGTTTAAAGCCAACAATCTACAGTAAGTGTGTTAGAAAGGACCAATGACCAATGAATGGCCACTTATTTGTTTCTTTAGTCTTTGTCACAAAGACATGCTTTATATAATCAATTAAGTAAAAGTGAATCTAGTTCTAGGTTGTAGCACTAAACATTTGTAAAAGTGTGAAGAATCCTTTTGTAAGGCACTGCATTTCAAATCTGTGTGGGATCCTGCATTACTATCTGTATGTCCTATTCATTGTGCTTTTTAATTATATGCTGAGCTTATTTTGAATCCTTGGGTCTTTAGTCCTTGGTATGTTATGCTGAGCTAAACTAAAAGCATTTGCCAATAGATGTTCGGTGGGTTTATGCACAGTTAGTCTAAGAATGGTTGTAGCTTGACTAGGGCATTTAATTGGAATATTGTCCTTGCCCCATTGTATAAGCACTGCAGGGGAATCGATTTATTGACTAAAGCATGTCTGACCCCTTTCAGCTTGTTAGTATTGCATTCCCGGTGGACCTCTAATACGTCAACAAACCAATGGACAAACAGGTTAGCTGGGGGCAAACTGGTGGCATGTCAAGCAGTGAAACCATTGACAAATTTACAGCTCTGTATATTTTGTACATGCTGTACTCTTTATTTTTTGTACAAATGAGATGCTTACAGTCCCTTGTGGTTATAGCGTTATCCAAAGACAGCAACACTTCTCTATTGTTAACAGCTTCTCCTACTGTTCCGCGGTTGAAGACCAGGGCAGGGAATTTGGAGTTCAGAGCACCTAGGCTGATTTCTGTATCCTGTTAAGTTATACATGATGGACTAAACTGTAGTAATGGACTGTAGCTTGACTTCCATCCACGTTATTCTGACTTTGAGAAGTCACTCGTTTACTCACTCATTGTATATACCACTTCATCCTATATACAGGGTCTCAGGAGACTTGGGGCACGAGGCAGGGTACACCCTGGATGGGGTGCCAATCCGTCACAGACTCACACACTCTCGTTCACACGCTATGGGCAATTTTGGAAAGCCAATAGTACCCGGAGGAAACACACCAAGTGCAGGGAGAACATGCAAATTTCATGCACACAGACCCCGAGTCAAAATCGAACCCAGACCCACTGTGCTGACATTTTTAGAAGTTCAATTTAGTTCAATTTCAGTCGGACTAACATGTTTGATTTTAGTCAGACTTACTGAAACGTGAGACAGGACTTCTAACAGTTAGACAAATACCCAGAGGTGCACATGAGTACAGTAAGTGACTGAGGGGACGGTTTTGGGAAAAGTTTAGTTTAGTTTAGTTTACTTTAGTTTATTTATATAGCACATTTACTACAGCCACAAGACTGACCAAAGTGCTGTACATCCACATAAACGTCATACATTTTTTTTTTTTTTAAGTACACAACTTCAGCCTAAGAAAAATAAAAATAAAATAAAAAATAAAATAAAATAAAAAATAAATAAATAAACACAAAAGTTTAAAAGGACAGTGAAAACAAATGGGTTTTTAAAAGGGATTTAAAAGAAGTCAGACTAGGAGCCATTCGGATATTAATTGGCAAGCCATTCCAAAGACGAGGCCCAATTACTGAAAAAGCACGGTCACCTCTACGCTTAAGTCTGGAGTTTGGAATTAAAAGGAGGTTCTGGTCACAGGATCTTAAACTTCTCAGGGGGGTGTGTTGGTGCAGCAATTCAGTTAAGTAGTTGCTGGTGTAGCGATTTAAAAACAAATAGTAAAATTTTAAAGTGTATTCTGAAATGAACAGGTAACCAGTGAAGGGCCTTCAAAAGCAGAGTCACATGGTCCCTTTTTTTCTTTTTCAAGAGAAATTTAGCAGCGGCGTTCTGAACCAGTTGAAGACAGGCGATTTGGGATTTAGAGATACCAGAGTAAAGAGAATTACAATAGTCAAGGCGAGATGTAATGAAAGCATGAATCGCCATCTCCAGAGTCTTATAAGTGAGAAAAGGTTTGATTTTTGCAAGTGTACGGAGCTGATAAAAACTAGATCCGATCACGGTAGAGATTTGTTCATCAAATTTTGGACGGTTTTGGGAAAAGAGGCTGATTAGTAAATGAGTTCAGATTGCAGTGTCATTTCAGTGGCCAGTTGTATGATGAGCTGAGAAACAGAGAGAGAAGGGGGAATTGAAATGATGGAATACTCTGAACTGACCTTGACAACTGGGTAGAGTATGAAATTTGTTCAGGTGGTTCTGAGCACAACGATGATGATTTTCAGATGACCAGAGATGGAACATTTTTTTGGGGGGGTGGGGGGGGGGGGTATCTTTGATTTTCGGGAGGATTTAAAGTCTTAGGTGATACTTGACTGAAAATACATTAACTTGCCTATCAGAAATTCTTCTGTTTAAGTATATACCGAATATACTGTATACGGTATATTTGAATGTTTTGGCTATACCTTAAACCTGTATGTGTCCTTCCAGTTCTTTTTCCGTATAGAATCACTATTCACAAAGTTGACTTTGAGTTAGACTATGATTACATTTCCGATTCAGTGGGAAACTTTTGACCTCTGCTGTTAGCCTTGTATTTTAAAGCTGAAATCCTCACTAGGTAGTTAAACAGCAGTTCATGATGGTGTTTCTTTATGGTATCAGTAGAGTATTTTGTAGTTGATATTAATAATGGACTCGTTTTTTTTTTTTTCAAATCTGAGATACTCTTATAAGCTATAAATGCTATCATGACTTTATTCATATACTGTAACTTTCTTTTGGCTGCTCCCGTCAAGTGGGGGTCACCATAGCGGACCCTCCGATCAGCACACAACTGGCACAGGTTTTTACGCCGGATGCCCTTCCCGACACATTTTTTTATACCAGGAGAATATTAGCTTCTTCTTTTTTTCATTGTCTAACATATGCATATATAAACATGCGCACACACACACACACACACACACACGCACACGCACATTGTCAATACAGTAGAGGGAGACCACTTACTGAGATTGACAGATCTCAGTAGCTCTGAACTCCTTATATCCTTTCCCTTATCCCTCCTGTCTTCCCTCTGTCATCACACATGGGGTCACAGCAGGGCCTTTAATTAAGCACACAATTAGCTGAGAGAGAAAGCAGGCAGGGAGAAGGATAGAGAGTGATAGCATGACAGGGTAATTCGACCTTCAAATGCTCTGGAGTGTGCAGAGGGGGAAATATCATCTAAATTAAATGAAATATAATGTGAATGTACATACATACATAGACGCGAGAGCTCATGCCAGATCATGGCCGATTAACCTATAATTTAAGCCGATAAATATGTTCATGAGGTATTTAATTTACTGCTGTGGTGTGGAGCTGATTGAATGTTTTTGATTGTTTTCTAAAGTAAGCGAATAGTGTGTGTATGTGTGTGTATGTATATATATATATATATATATATATATATATATATATATATACGTATATAGCTGCGGCTATAATTCCTAAATGGTTATAATTCCCACACTTTGAACCCTTGGAGCTAAAAGTCTTGACTTCGATCACATCGTCAGTGTTTCATTTTAAAATAAAAAAACAAAAACAACAACAACAACAACAACAACAACTTAATTTTCCCATATGTACTCTATAATTCTTGGCTTGTGTCTTTTGCTATTGCCCATGAGAAATATACTGTATGTATGTGATATGACAATGACACACAGTTTCTTTGACACACAGTTTAATTAATGCTAAATGTAATTAATTTTAATTTTGTAATGAAATCTTACCAAAAATATTTTAAACCTTTCACCCATGACTTGTACTCACTTATCTGAACCTGTACATCATTTTAGCCTTTTTAGAAGCAAGTAAACAGTCCCTGGGTTTGTAAAATGTTAAATTAAATAGTCTTACACGTGTAACTTTTTGTTTTTCTTTGGCGCAACAGTCAACAGGGGTGTCGATCCAGTTGGCATTAAAATGACCAAGCCAATTCTGCTACTATTAACTTCTTTTTTTATTAAGTTTATAAGTTTATTAAGTTATTTGGATCTGGAGGATAAAGACGCCATCTTTGACACACACACACACACACACACACACACACACACACACACACACACACACACACACACACACAAAATTATATTAGCATCTGTAAATGAAGAAATTGTCCCTGCGTCCCCTAAGGTCTAAAGCTGTTTAATAGACCTTATGTCGAAATCGCTTTTACACAGATATTGACTAGTGATCGTACTGCTGGTCATAAAAAGCTTAGAGAAAGCATAAAGCAGTGCGGATCCAGTTATCTTTTCAAAATCTTTTCAAGGAGCTCTTAAGGACCGAATAAATCCAGGGCATAACTGAGACAAAGTGTTCAAAGGAGAATCAAAGTTGGTCTCAAAAGTCAAAGAAAAGGTTGTCTCTTCAGGCAACACGTGAACTATGGGTACATCTGTCAACATCACGCCAAGAACAACCCCAAGCACACTATGAAATGCGGTGGTGGTAGCATCATGCTCTGGTCATGATTTTCATCAGTAGTCTTGGATTTGTGTGTGTTTTTTTTTTTCTTTTCTTTTTTTCTGGCCGTTTAAGACTCTCTCAAGGTTACCCAAAAGCTGAGAATTTCATCGTCATTTAAGGTTTCATCAGATTTTCAAAGATGCCCGTTTACTGGTTAATTTTTTTCGTACTGCAGTAAAGGGTTTTTTTTTTTTTTTTTTTTCTTTCATAAATTCCAATCTGAACGAGCACAGAATGAGGACACAGCAACAATGTGTAAGCCGCTTGTCTCAGAGTTCATGTGTAGGAGTAATAATCCTTGACACATTTTGAAATCTCTGAGCAAAGGTTATTGTCAGAGTAGGTATTTCCTAAGAGGGCGTTGCAAAAAGAAAAAAAGGAAAATTGCTCCTAATTGTATCACTGTGAGCGTAAGTCGCTGGCAACTTCATTTTGCTGAGAAAATTCACTGAGATGTCTTTAAACATGAGGGGGGAAAAAAAAATTGCTTTCAGGAGTGAATGCAGAGGAGGCTTCTTTTTAATAAAGGCTTGTAATTTCAGCATTTTACCACCGTTGCAGATGTTATTCTGACATTTATGACTTCTTCAACTCCACTGAGATGGAGCTGCTCACATTTGAGCAGATGAACTACAAAGGCCCTTTAGTATTTTCCTTACCTTTTATTTTGGTTTCCAAGACACACCATCTTTGTCGTAAGCGCCTATTCTACTCGTTCTAATGTATCAGGGTGGAGAGAAGGTAATAGTCTTGAGGCACTAGACTCCTCTGTAGTGAAAATGCACACACAGTATTGTCAGTGGTCCTTTTTTTTTTTTTTTTCTCTCTTTGTCTTTTGATTCAGCAGTTGGATGCACTGTCGTTAGCGTTACATTCGCTTGAAGCATGGTGAATAGTATCTATTGATTATCTCCAGCCAAGAAGTTATTGTTCTTCTTCTTCTTGATGGTGTTATTTTGGCTGCTCCAGTTAGTGGTCACCACCGGAGATCATCCGATCTGCATATTTGATTTGGTGCAGTTTTTTTTTTTTTTTTTTTTTACATCAGATACCCTTCCTGATGCAATCCTCCCAATTCTTTTTATTTTTTTTTTTATCTAGGCTAGTGAGCATTCACATCCTCCAACCTAGATGGTTACATTATAATAAAACCAAAATTGTACATGTTTATATCAAACGGATTATCTATTGTCTTTGATCATACAGAATGTATAGTGTTTACCGAACATTTGACGCTCTCCAGCTCATTTGTTCTGGATCACCAAGGAAATGTCACATACTGTACCATCATGGCTCTGTACACTCATTCATCACGACGTTCCTCCGAGAACAACTTTATCTCTCCTCATTCGCCTCTGGCACCGTTACTGGCTGCTGACAAACTACTTCCTGTTCTCACTCTTACTGTACGTGCCGCTTCTTCTTTTATCGTTATTGTTATTGGCCTGATCCATGCAGCTGTCATTTCATGATGTTATCCATCAGTCAAAAGCCTTCCTCTGCATTTTGAAGTATAATCACATGTCTAAAGATTACATCTGCAGAAGATGATGGTTTAGAGCTCTTGAATGCATTTTCTCCGACAGTGTGATGCATTTTAAAGGGGAAACATACGTATGGTTGACAGATACCATGGAATTTGACTGGATTATAAAAACGTAGGCATGTCTACATATAGCTTTTACTTTAAAAATGGTACCAATATCAGTATCACATAGTCAATAGTCAGTAGTCCAGGTCAGAAGGTCAGATGTTGTACACGTACATAAATGAGTAGATGTCTTTTATACAGATAGTATAGATTAGTCATACTCAGCTTACCCAAAAGGTAACAGGGCCTTCAGATGTCTATAAGCAACCATTTTATTCTAGAAGTTAACATGAGAGAGAAAGTCATGGTGGTTGGGAGTTAATATCAATAAATGGTCTATCGTAAACTAAAATGCCTCCAGGGTCGAGGGTTCGATTCTCGACCCTGATTCTGTGTGCATGTTCTCCTCGTACTCCGGTTTCCTCACACAGTCCAAGGACTTGCAGATTGGTGAAACCAAATTGCCCGTAGTGTGTGAATGAGAATATGTACAGTATGTGTGTACCCTGTGATGTATTGGCACCCCTATTCAGGGTGTACCCCACCTCGTGTCCTAAGTCTTCTCGGATAGGCTCAAGGCCCCTTGTATAGAAGATAAAGAGATCTAGATGATGAGTGATCGTTTTCAACGTCTGTACTCCTCAGTGTGTTGCTTTTATTCGTACAGGCTATGAAAGTTTCTGTCCTAAATGCTTTACAAATGGATATGGAGCGTATCTAATGCCCTGCCCAGCCAAAAAATAAATAAATAAATCAACATTTGGAAATATTGAAGTATTTCCAAATAGCTTTTAACTGAAAAAAAAAAAAAAATAATAATAATAATAATAATAATTTCTGCAGTGCTTAATATGTTTTAGCTAACATCAATTATTTTAACCCTAACTTATGGATTAAGTGTCTTTTCATTTACAAAATACAAAAATGCAGATATGATCATTATAAACAGTACTTAACTTTATTTTTACCAACCACACTTGCCTATAATCTTAGCCGAACATCTTCAGGCAAACGTATGTATCCAATGGTATGAATCTGAAATATCATTTAAAGATTGTTAGGAATATTAACAGCTTATTCATTGTGATAAGTTACTAAACAAACACATGTCATCATTAGTTTATTTGTCTTATAAATTAATTAATTCCATTATGCTATTGATGGTAAAGTTGCTTTTTTTTTTTTTTACCGTCTTTACCATCCGAAGTCACATAAAACCTGTCCTTAACATCATCACATTTCTCTTCTTCGTCTGTTTGTATCTTTCTTTGTCTATTTCATTGTGTGTCCGAAATGTAACAAATACCGGCATCTCTATCTGCATTTGGAAGTAGGAAGGCACACAGTGATGACCAAATTGAATGTCTGCATGGAATGTTGCTTTCTGAGATAAAAGGCTTCTCTGTGTGTCAATAATCCTCACCGGTATAGTCACGGAATATTTTCTCCTACAATATCCAATGCAGTCGAACAGATGCTTCAAAAGTAGTACCTGTTAGCATATGCCGGCATTTTGGGAACGTAGTGATTTATGTTGTTTTTGAAGTCGGTTCCAAACCGTTCCTTTATAGCTGTAGCTATCGAGACTCTGCATGCTAAGACGCTCCATTATGACAACACAGGCAGCAAGGCATCAAGACACCTGTCTTCTGCTTCTTTTGGACACACTCTTTGCTACTGTCTCTCTGTCACTTTCGTTCTCCTTGCTCGCTCTCCTTTCTTATACTCTGTCTGTGACTCATCCAATCTATCATGCTCTACCCCTCCCCGCTCCTTCTCTCGCTCTCATTCACTGCCCTGCTTATTGAGATGCCATAAAACATCTGGATGCGCTCTGCCCTCCCTAATTATCTGATGAAAGAGTTTCATTCCAAAGTCATTTGCTGTGAGTGCAGATTCCTGTTCTATACCACTTCAGACTCTTCATTTATAAAATGGGATAAAGCTGAGCCAAGACAAATGGTGAAAAAAGAGAAAAATGTTGCGTAGAGAATGGACAACCAATGGAAAATGTTTCATATGGTGATGTCTCCATGAGTCATAATACAATATAGAATTCTCTACTTCTCTATATCAGTGCAGTTTCTCTTTTTAATCCAATTATTACTACATTTTCTTGTGGATTGGATTGCATATTTCTTGCCACATTTTTTCAAGAAGCAAGTCTATTGCAAGTCCACTGGAAACTTTGTGCAATTCACTTAAAATTAGTAATCTCATACGCAAATTCTAAATTCTGTGCTAACATAAGGTCTGGTATAATACCTATAACAATTTAAGTGCATCAATCAACCATAGCATTATGACCACCCACCTAATATTAAGTAGGCCCTTAAAAAAAGTAGGCCCTGACCCATCAAGGCATGGACTCCGCTAGACCTCTAAAAGCATGCTGTCGTATCTGGCACAATGACTTCAGTAGCAGACCGTTCAAGACTTTTGCTAGGTGCAGCCTCCATGGAACAGACTTGTTTTTCCAACACTTCCCACAGGTACTCATTTGGACCGAGATCTGGGAAATTGGGAGGCCAAGTCAAGACCTTGAACTCGTTGAGTTTCTCAGACCATTTAGGCAGTATGTCAAGGCACATTAAATGCTGAAAGAGGCATCAGGGAATACTGTTTCCGTAAAGGGGTCCAGTTCATAGCTTGTCGCATTTAATAGGTTTAGTAGTTTAGTAGGTACATGGACATAGCCGCCTAGCCAAAGTCGTTCTTAAATCCTTACGCATGGTGATTCCTGCTTCTTCCAACACGTCAACTTCAGTGACAAAATGTTCTCTTGTTGCCTATTTTATCCCACCAACTACCAAGTGACACTGAAATGAGATAATCAATGCCCTTCAATACCCCTGTCAGTGGTCATGATATTATAGCTGATGATGTAGCAGTGTATATTTGGAGACCTGACACAACCCTTCAGATATTACTTTGGCAAACCATTTGGGGGTCAAAGGACCTAAAATGCACATGTCTTGTTTGAATGCCTGCGTGAATAAAGAATGATTATGTAGCTTATGACTGTCAAGACTGAAAATAAGACATCGCCACCTTCATTATTACTGTATGTACCTAATTTTGCAGTTTAAAATGATGTGTCTTGATGTTCATGGCACAAATGTTACTTTTTTTTTCCCGAGTGGTCCAAATATTGGCCTACATCAAGCTAAGGAGTTTGCTGAAACAACTAATATTAGGTTAAGAAATGTGCTATGCATTATTAAAACCTGCAAGGATAGTGGAAAAAATGTGGTCGGAAAAAAATAGATCACTTAAAATTTTGGTGAAATCACTCACTCACTTGGTCATCGTCTATACCGCTTAGTCCTGTAAATAATACAGGAGCCTATCCAAGGGCATGAAGCGGAGGAACTCTGGATGGGGTACCAATCCATCGCAGGCCACACACATACACTTACACACTCATTTTGCACACTAAGGGCAATGTGAACCCACCAAGCACGGAGAGAACATGCAAACTCCATGTACACAGACCCAAGACAGGAATCAAACCCGGACCCTGGAGGTGCAAAGTGACAGTGTTAACCACTAACATTAACCACTAACCCTGCGTCATGCCCTAAGTCTCCTGGGATAGGCTCTCTATTTCAAATGAGTGTTGAATTCCGTCCTTCAAAATAGACCATGTTGAATATATTACATTATGTATATGCCTTTGTGTGTACAGCTAATGTACACCAATCAGTGTGTGGGTGTCCACTGTGGAAAAAAAAAAAAAAAAAACAGCTTTGACACATTGAGGCATGGACTCCACAAGAGGGCTGTGGTATCTGGCAGTAGATCTTTTAAGTCCTATAAGTTGCAAAGTGGGCCTCCAGGCATTAAACCTGTACTGTATGTTCAGGACATCCCACAGCCACTCAATCTGTTTGACATCTGGGAAATTTGGAGGCCAAGCCAACACCTTAAACTCTTTGCCATTTCCTTCAAACCATTCCTGAACAATTTTTGCAATGTGGCAGAGTATACTGTCCTGGTGAAAGACACCACTGCCTGTAAGGAATATTTAGGTAGATGGTATGAGTCAAAGTAGGATCCCATGAGAACATTTCCCAGAGCATCCCGCTGTCACTGTTGGCTTGCCTTCTTCTAAAGATTATTCATCAGACTAGTCCACTCTCCACTGCTCCTTGGTACTGCACTTCTGTTGATCACTTGCTTCTTTTAGCAGTGGACAGGGGTCAGCATGGTCACTCAGGCTAGTCTGTGTTCTGATCCCTTTCTGCCATATCCAATTTGAACTTTTTTAAGCAATTTGTGTTACAGTAGCTCTTCTGTGGGATTGGATCAGACCTCTCAGCCCCATGCACATCATTGAGCGTTGGGTGTCCACGACCCTGTCACAGGTTGTCTTTCCATGGACAGCTCTTGGTCAGTACTAATTACTACATACTAGGAACAGCACAGAAATGACATTTGGAAATGTTCTGACCCAGTCGTTTAGCCTTCACAATTTGGTCTTTGTCAAATTCGCTTGCTGTCTAATATATTCTGCCTAATATCCCTGCCATTGTAACTAGATAATCATTGGTATTCACATCACTCGGTCAGTGGGTCTAATGTTATGGCTGAATACTGTAATTAGAGTAGGAGCACTACTCTAATTACAGTATTTTACCTGTAGGAATTCATGTACAAGTGAACAGCCAAAAACAGTGCCATAATTAGCTTTTAGACTGAAAAAGCTTCAGGAAAAACAGCAAACGTCAAACAGAAAAACATGTAACATGTACAAGATAATTATGTTATGCCCTTGCTACAGGACATGACGCACAGATCTAATATTTAAGCAATATCACATGAGAGAGTGTGAACTGTTGTACTGGATATCAGTGTGGCCATGATGCGATCGTGGACACTAAACGTGACTGATGGAACTAGTCTTAAGCTGGAAGCCAACAGTTAGTGTAATTAACAGGGATTGAAAGTAATTTTAAATTCTTAACAGTATTGTGTAGCCCCAAAGGTGAGAAGGATACACCATGAAGGTGATGGATAGTCCTGTGAATTTAGTAAGTTTCTCCTTATGTCTCGACGTATTTTGCTTTAGACTAGCCTCAGCTAAACTAACTGTTCCGTAGTTGAATTCCAAGTAGCGTTTAATGGAAAGCTAGCGTGCTATACAGACGCAATACAGTACACCTGTATGAGTTGGCTCCAGGTCTGATCCAACTCGTGACTGATACTTCCCAGTCTCAAAAGTCCTATGGTTGTTGTTCTTGGAAAATCTGGTACATTTCATCGCCAAAAAACAGTTATTTGTATAGACTGACACCGTTGGACTGAAGATGACCAATCACATTGTTTTCCAGAATATGTTGGCCAGTTCACCAGAACATATATAGACACTCTATTTGGACTTAAGTATTCGGGGACATGACTGTTCACTCCCCTATGTCCTCGCTGGACATCCCATTCCTGCCCTTTATAATAATCTGTTATAATAACCTCTACTCTTCTGGGAAGGCTTTCCACTAGGTTTTGGAGAATTGCTTTGGGGATTTGCCCATTCAACCACAAGAGCATTAGTGAGGTCAGGTAGTGATGTCAGACAAGAAGGCCTGGCACAATCAGCATTCCAGTTAATCCCAAAAGTGTACAGTGTGGTTATGGTCAGGGATTTGTCCATTGGTATGCACAAAAAAAAAAAAAAAAACGTCCTACTTATTATACAGAGAAAGAAATACATTATGAAGGACTCTCCAACAATTTCTTCTTTGTGCTTTAGAGAAGGTCTTCAGCAATAATGTGGTAGCAGCTAACAGGGTTGTCGAAGATTTACTTGCTGATGAAATATTGTTAGTGACAACCTCCAAATATTGACGTCTGCTACCATGCTAGAAAACATTGTATCGGACATATGCACACATGATCGAGTGGAATGGATGGCTATGAATCTTGCATGGAGAATTGTTTGCAAAATGTTGTGCCCAGTTCCTCTCTAGCCCCTACATTTTCCATCGCTTCCACTTTCTCCATCACTTTCTCTTTTCATCATCTGCTGAAACAGCAGACTTAGGCTTGAAATTATATTTTGCCCTCTCATCCAGGACATTGCGAAATCAATAGCTGTCTTTCTCTTTACCCCGAGGCACTCCTCAAAGTCTCGTTGTGCGAGTCAGGTTTTATTTAGACCTGCTTTCGCCTTACTGTCTCAATTCACACCACGCTATCCATCAAAATTGCATGGATGAACTTTGCTTAGCTGGACCTTGAGTGTAGCAAACCGGCATGTACTTGTTCTTAAAACTACCCAGAGTGTGGTGCACTGTCAGCATCAGTTGCTATGAATGCATCTGGCTAACTTAGCAGTTTCTTTACTGCGATCGGTAATTTGGTGCCATATTTTGATGTATATCAAGGCAATAATAAGAATTGCAATCCATCAGTGCAATAATAAGAATTGGTTTATCTATGAGCTAAGATGATCAGCACAGCCCATTTGTGCACGCAAATAATTTAAGATTTGTGGAGCAGATAATCATTGCCTCATGGTGTGAAGGTGAGCTGTGAAGCTATTGATTCTGGCCTTGTATGCACTCTACTGGCCTCTTTGGTCCATTTAGCTCCACAAGCAATGCTTACACAGCAACAGGCCCACGCTGCAATATACTGTGGTTATGGATTGAATGTATGGCTGACTAATGTAAGTGTTTGTGTAAGCATGTTTACCGTCGTGCAGTTTTTGTCCCGTATAATGACAAACAAGGACACTACGTGAATATAAAGCCTCTCAGCTTTGATTGTGTTTTTATTCCCACAAGCATTACTTGTAGTGTAAAGATGGATACACTGTTTAACTAAGCCAAACTCATTACCTTCGCTATACAACCGCATCATCATGCAAACACTGCTATTTCTGTTTTGATATTTTTTTTTTTTCCTGACATTCTAATATATGATTTACTTTCCATTCCTGACTGCTGCAGTACTTTCATTGCTGTTTTTATGTCATATATATTGCCTATACATTGTAACCCCTCCTGTAAATGCAAATTTGCCTCCATTAAGCACCTTGCTCAGGAACAAATTCATTTCAAATCCACAAATTTGTTGTTGTTTATTAATTGTTTATTTTGTGAAATATTGATCAGGAAGTGATAGAACAAGGGACAATATTTCAGTTGTCCACGTCCTCTGCGGATGCCATTATCTATAAATAACACAATAATTTGAATTTTAAATAAGACAGTTATCAACAACACTACCTGCTGCACCAACTTTGCCATATCTTGATTTTCTGCCATATCAGTGCATCCCTTTCTTTCTACCGGTCATTGAGTGCCACTGGTCACAACTCAATATCTTTATCCAGAAAGCAACATTTCTTTTTGAGTCACAAGCACATGACCACACCCCTCCGCCCCCCCCCCCCCCCCCCCCCCCCCCCCCAGATATGCTGCAGCATGGAATTAATATGTAGTCACCCTGAACTGTTTGAAAATTAACTAAATGGAAACATATAAACCTTAGTACCTTAGTAAAGTATTTTAAACATGAACATACAGTGTCGGTCTAACAATGTTAATTTTTAAGCACAAAGGTTTTCAAAAAGTCTAACTTTTTTTTCTTCTTCTTCTTCTTCTTCTTATCATTATAATTACTGTTATTATTATGATCATTTCTTAATAATTGAGCCATTTATGTCATGTTGGGTATGTACGTATCTACTTGGGTTAAAAATATTCTACCTAAGTCTATTTAAGTTCTATCTAAGCATATTTGACCTAAGGGGAACCAGATATTTTGTTATTATGCTATATAATCTATATAAATCTCATTTTTGGACTTTTGCTCAATCTGGCAAATAATATCCCTCAGAGACACAAAGCAAAGTTTTTTTTTTTTTTTTTTTTGAAAATTAATATATGTCTTGTATAGCAACATTAAACAACCATGTTTCATAGCAAAATTTGATTAAAAAAAAAAAAAAGGCAAATTTAGGCTGGGTAAAATAATTGCTGCCATCAAAAATCCAAAAGGAATTGAGTTTCCCCAGCAGTCATGGATGATGCATGATAAGGCCCTGTCTTTAACTAATGCTGTGAAACTGAAACAGGAAAGGAGAGACGTATGATGAATTGTAAACTGAACATTTTGTATTATTTAAAAGTCTTAACCGAAACCCGGTATTTGCCCAAAATTAGCTGTTTCAACTGATTTAGTAGTTGTGGCAAAACGTATGCAATAATAATAATAATGATTAAATTACACTAATAAGAATGAAATTGTTCAGACCTTTTTTGAGCATGCAAACATGCTGCTGGTGTTCAAAAGGTTTGTACTCATTTGATAATCGCATGTGATTCCAGTGACACAGGAAAATTTGAGATGATGGCTGACTCTTAGAATCGACCTTATTTATTTATGCACTATAATTAACAACACTGACAAGGAGTTTTGTCACGTTCCTTTAATGTCAATTTTAATTGTACGTGCTTGATAAAACGTTGGCCATTAAATATTGTAGGTTTAAAATTTCGTCCCAAACTACCCAAGGTTGCAGGACTTACAGTACTCTGACCCAAACAATGCACAAAATAAAGAATGAAAATAGATAAGTAAACAAATAAAAGAAAATAAATACATTCATAGATGCATGCATAAATGTGTTGCAGGTTGCTGGGTGGAGTGTTTTTCATTTCTTCTTTCTTACAAACAAAATCTAACCCAAATTGAGCTGACCGCTACTCCCCAGGGAGGGTGAAGATTATCACATGCTTTCTGCTGCTTCCACACCAATAGATAATGTACGTAAGGCTATGTAAACCCGTCGTAGGATAGCGCTATCTGCCCATTTCTGTGAGCTCTATTGCAGGTGGGTTCTGGAGCACCTGAGCTGCTGTATCAACCACCTCACATTTGTGTCTTACCATAAGCCCGATATGGCTCTCCGCAGAGGATCTTAGATGGCATCATTTATGTATGGCTCTGTTCTGGTCTTCTCACATACTGTAAGTTGCTACTGTAGTGCCTAGGATTGCAACCTGCATTTCAGAACTATTCGAGTGTGTATGGTTAGTGTGTGTGAAGAGAAAGAGAAATAGAGAGCCCTGCATTATAGTTGCTACATAATGCTTTGTACGTAATGATTGCACATAATGCAGTAATTCTAGTGTAGCACAATTTAAACTACTGGTTCTCCACTCCTGTCCTAGAGGACCACCTTCCATGCACTTTTTAGTGTCTTCCCTGTTCTATCACACCCAATCCAAGTCAGATAAGCCTATTAATTAGCTTATTAGATAAATCAGGTGTGTTGGGAGCTGCGAAAACAATAAAACGTGCAGGACAGTGGTCCACCAGGACCGGAGTTGAGAACCATTCACCTAAACAGCACTACAAAGCACAGTCAACACTTTATTACCATGTTCCTATGTAGTTCATTGTTTATCTGCACATCACGGCAGATTTTAAATGGCACCCTCACTCCAATAAATTACATTGGCTATACCCCCAGGTATCCTTGTCTCCTATGGAACATCCCTGATTTGCTGATTTCCCTGTGCTATTACATAGTCTGTTTGCCTCACTTTCATTAATCAGAATCTTTAATATACTATTTGGCCAAAAGAATGAGAACACGTGAGCATTGAACCCCCATTCCAAACCAATGAGCATTAATATTAAGTTGTTCCTCCTTTGATCCTGTAACAGCCTCCACTTTTCTGAGAACATAACCACAGTCTGGTGAAAAATGAAGATGTTTGCCCACTCAGGCACAAGAGCAAAAGAGGTTGGGCAATGATGTCTGGCAAAAAGGTGACCTGTCCACAGAATCTCTATCTTCCAATCAAACATCACCACCATGGGCAAGACCAAAGGGCTGTCAAAGGACACCAGGGATAAGACTGTAGACCTACACAAGGCCTTCAGTCTATAGGCTGGAATGGGCTACAAGACCATCAGCAAGAACCTTGTTGAGAGGGAGACAACTGTTGAAGCGATTATTCAAAAATGGAAGAAATACAAAATAACCATCAATTATAAGGGGTCTGGAGCTCCTTGCAGGATTGTACCCTTTTAGGATAAGGATAATAATGAGAAAAGTGACGGATCAGCCCAGAACTACATGGGAGGAGCTTAGGAATGATCTCAAGGCAGCTGGGACCACAGACACCGAACAAACCAAAGGTAACACTATGCCGTCATGGATTGAAATCCTTCAGCGCTGCAAGCACATGTACAGACCCATCTCAAGTTTGCCAATGAACAGAGAATGATGAGGAGAAAGTATCAGATGTGGTCAGATGAGACCAAAATCAAGTTGAATCAACTTGAATTGCCATTTTTGGAGGAAGAAATATGCTGGCTACTGTATGACCCTAAGAACACCATCTCTACAGTGAAGCACGGTGGCGGAAACATCATGCTTTGGGGCAGATTCTCTGTTAAAGGTACAGGCCATCTTTGCTGCATTGAGGGTATTGTAAAATTTTTGATTAGAACCTCCTGAAGATGGGTTGTGGATGGGTCTTCCAGCATGACAATGACCCAAGACATACACCAAGGCAAGAAAGGAGTGGCTCAAGAAGAAGCACCCTAAGGTCATGGAGTAGCCTAGCCAGTCTCCAGCTCTTAACCTTATAGATTAATGAAGGGAGCTGAAACCAGGCAAGAAACTTTGAGGATTTAGAGAAAATCTGTAAAGGATAGTGGAATAAAATCCCTCCTGAGATGTGTGCAAACCTGTTAACTACTACAAGAAACGTCTTACCTCTGTCCTTGCCAACAAGGGCTTCTTCACCAAGTACTTAGTCATGTTTTGCCTGGGGATCAAATACTTATTTTCCTCATTGAAATGCAAATTAATTTGTACATTTGTATCATGTTCCTTTTTACAACAAACCTATGATAAAAAATATTTATAGACTGTTATAGACTCTTCGTTTCTTTGTACGTGGGCAAACTTAAAATCTGCAGGGCATCAAATCATTTTCCCTACTGTGGGTGTTCTGGTCCATATGTTTCACTTTTGCTTTTAGCCATATTGTGTTTGTTTATTTGCTTATAACTGTATGTTTCTTTTTTTTTTCTTTTTCTTTTTCTAATTGTTCCTGGAAAGCCTCATTCGTTTCATATATTCCTATATACTGCCAGATACTTTGTTCTGTTTATGATGAAAATTTTCTGTACTTTCTAGTGTATGTGTATAATTAAAATGTCTCTTAACTTCTTAAGTACATCCTTCAGGACAAACAAAAAATGTTATTGGGTGTACCGTAATATGGAATAAGGAAGTTAAATGTGTATATTGTACAGTATGTGTGTGCAGATTGAATGCCACGGTGTCTCAGAGGGAAGGTTTTGCTGGGCTTTTTCTATCACATTAGGAAGATTTGTGTTGTTTATTGATTGACATGCTGACCAATTTGTCTTTCTTCACTTCTCTGCAGTGACAAGAGGGCTTTACATACTGCCAACTAACCCCTGAGATGTGGTCGGAGCAAGCAGATAGGGATCAGACTACCAGGGATTCCTGGCACATTTTTAATTAGATGTGGCGATTAGGAAGTCAAGAGAGAGGAAAATTAAAGAAGGGATTAGAAGCGACTTAGGCTCCAGGAGACAAAGCAGAATAGATATGCATGCTATCACGCTCAGGCCATAAGTACCTTCATGTTCTCAGCAAGCAGCCTGGTATTACAACACACAAATTGGATAGGGAGTTGGAAACATAACCATGAATGAGTAAGAAAAGCAGACTCCAGGTCAGTGAATCCGTAGTGGGTGGAAGTTATTGAGGTTGGTTTAGACATGTCACTCAAATCTGTTTGACTGAACTGTGACATGTGTGTAGGAAGAGTGGCACAGCCAATTGCTTGATCCACAGACTTATGCTCCATGATTTCAGAGCCTCAGTTAACCGTGGAGCGCTGCCATATTGCTCAGTCTGGCTAGGTCATGTTAAGTTTGATCCATCTGGCTTGGAGGCATGCCATTACAGTCTGCAGGAGTGCATGTGTGCTAGTGTACAGTATGTGTATATACACTGCCTGGCCCCACACACTCATCCATTCACCTTTAGCTTTGATTACAACACACAATGTGGTGGCCAGTGCATGTGTGAAACTGATTTGTGCTCCCAGGACCACTCTCTTTTACAATTTGAGTCCCAGAATATGGCTGTGCCATCAGGGAAGAAAGTCTCCATATATGTTATACTGTACCCTGGACATTCAGCACATTCAGGTCATCAGCTGTCTTTATTGTATTACTGTTCCACATAATGTTGCTGACCAACTGAAGCAACCTCAGACCATAACACTGCCTCCTGAGGCTTGTACAGTGGCACGATGGCTGCATCACTGCAGTGTGTGTCTCTTCTTTCCCTGATGCACCCATTGGTCCGAAATAGGGAAATAGTAACCCCATGCTTGGTTGGAATGCTTGGTTGCATTGAGACTTGTTTTTTTTCCAGCATTTCCCACAAATGCTTGGTTGGGTTGAGATCTGGAGGATATGGAAGCTGTGTCAAGACCTCCAACTCATGGAGGGTTCATCAAACTATTCGTAGGGTGTATTATTCTGTTGAAGGAGGCCACTGCCATCAGGGAATACCATTTTCATGAAGGGATGTACTCGATTTGACTTGTATTTGAACTATATTAAAGTAGGTAGTATCATATTTCAAAGTAACATCCACATGAATGGCAGGACTCAAGGTTTCCCAGCAGAACATTGCCTATAGCATCATGCTCACATCAAACTGTAATGCATTGCTGTTTTCAGTGATTAAAGCTACTGTAGCTTTTCTATTGGATCACAGGCCAGCTATCCCTCCCCATGCGCAAAATGTTAAATTTTAATTACATAAATGCATAAACTGGGCATCGGTGGCTCAGTGGTAGGTTTCTCAAATGCCATGCGGAAGGCCTGTGTTCAGTTCCCACAAAATGCCGAAACCTCAGCCACTTGATGCAGTGCTGGTCCCAAACCTGAATAAAATGATGGGAGGCTAGCACCAGGAAGGGCATCTGGCCTAAAACCTGTGCCGAAAGACTAACAACGAGGTGATTACAAATAAACTGCAACAGATGACCTATGACGGAAGCTGTGATGGTTCAGGGTTAGAAAATAAGAGTAGCTGAACGGTGGACATATTTTTTTCATGTTACACAGCTCTACTACAGTTATTTTTCCAATAGTTGGTTCTGTCCGCTTAAATACTTTACAGAGTTCGCGTCAGGAGCATGGCCCACAACTTGACAACTTTCCTTTATGAGAAACCAGCAGTATGGGAAAGGCAGACTAATTGAGGGCAAATTAAGGTCAGTGTTATTTCTATGAAGCATCCCATTGTCTTTCATAGTAACAAAAAGGAACAAAAAAAAAAATCTACTGTGGTTTTGTCTCTAATGTAGAAACCTGCAAACCTGCAGCAAGTTTAGTCCAACAGCTGCTGTGTTATGACAGAATAATTAAACTTTACACAAAGGCTCTTCTGTGCTGAGCAGATTTACTCTAGCACAACAGATTCTACCGCTGGCTTGATCAAAAACGTATTTATTTTGGAGCTTGCATGTGCAAAGTTTGGCTGTCATGTTTAGACATAAATATAGTCCATTTCACACTTTTATTTTAGTAACATGTTTTATTGGTAGCAATAAAATGGTGAGGTTTTTTTTTCTTCTGTCTTCTTCTTTCTTAGAGACCGACTATAAATAGGAGGTCTGTAAAAGTAGATGATGAATGGCTCGTGGATCAGGAGGCTCTTTTTCAGAGGAGTTCTCAGACGGGTCAGGACCAGAGCCGGGTGGGAGTGGTGCCAAACTGGCTTATTCACCTCCACTCCTCCCGCAGACGTGTGCTTTCATTTTAATTTAAGCCTTAATTTAAATCTCTTTCCACCTCCACCTTTCCTGGTTTTAAAGGTCTGTTTTGTGGGGAGTTGAGAAAGATCTAACACCACGACTGATTTAATTTATTTGCTGCTATGACTTGTTCCTTTTATCCATTATGTGGCCCACTTTCATCTTTGCAAAGAGCGCCTGAATGCTCTGAGTTTCTAGACTGAATCCCGGAAGTGATGTTTGTCTGTTTGTGCTTTTAGCTGATCTTTGGGTTAAAAGAAATGACTCAGGGAAAAATGAGTCGGCCTCACCGGTTTCAGTTAATTATTTAATTAATGATAGACCATGGCTGTCCTGTAAAGCTGTCCAGATGGTAATTCATCCTAATTAGAAAAGAAACAAAAGAGTTCACAGTCCAAGAAAGTGGCAAACTTTGACAGAATGGGTGCAGTACAGGTTAGTTAGTGTTATTTTTACGTTATATTTTCAATTAATAATTTTTATATGAATATTTTTGGGTTGTGGAACGAATCATTGGAGTTTCCATTATTTCTTATGGAGAAATTTGCTTTGAGACAAAGTGAGAGGAAGAGAAGAGGGGATTCCCCTCGTAATTTAAATGAACAAAGACGATCTTTCAAAGTGAGATTCATTTATTTAGGTGTGGTTACGGGTTTTGGGCAAGTGGGCAGATTTAGAAAAGTGGATTGGTATGCTTTATATTGTACAGTATATTTGTGTCAAAGGGGTAAAAGATTCGCTTTGTCCGACTTACGAACAAATCTGACTTGGAACTTGTTTGTAAGTAGGGGACAACTTGTACTCACTCACGCACTCATTGTCTATACCGCTTTATCCTGTATACTGGGCCGGGGTGGGCCTGGAGCCTATCCTAGGAGACTTTGGACACGAGGCAGGGTATACCCAGAACAGGGTGCCAATCCATCGCAGGGCACACACACTCACACGCTCATTCACACACTATGGGCAATTGGGACACCAGTTGACCAAATCTGCATGTCTGTGAACTGTGGAAGAAAACCGGAGCACCCATAGGAAACCCATCAAGCATAGGGAGAACATGCAGACTCCTTGTACACTCCTGTAGGCATGTAGTTATATAATATATTTATTTATTTATTTTAATATATAAAAATGTCTTAAATATTTGTCATACAACAGCATTTCTCTCTGATTTACTAATATGGTTATGATATACTACACACGCACAGTGTAAGCTTGTTTATAAAGATGTCCGAAAGAGGAAGGTGCCTTTTAAATGAACAAAACCACAGCTCTTGCCCATGTTATACAATTGACTTCATGCATATGAAATTTCAGGCGATCTCTCTACAATCCAACATGTACAAGCATGGGATGTAATCCTCTGGTTGTCAATGCATTTTTCTGGCTTTTTATACATTTATCTTATCTTGTGTGCTAGCAGGGAAATAACCAGCCTGGACATGAGCAAAAAAAATACACAGAACATTTTTCAACCTTTTAAAAATAGAAAATGACCTGTTGTATGCAGCGAAGATTCTAAGAGCAGTAATAGGACAGAGTCTGGCCTTTGAAATGCATGCGGTATGGTAATCAGAGGTCCATGGTAGTGCTGTATCGGTAACGTTCAGAAAAACATGACACGCTCTCTCTCTCTCTCTCATGCTCTTGCTTGCTCATTCACTCGCTGAGTAGTCGTGTGTGTGTTACACCTAGACATTAATGGTATGTAATCAACGATATGCAAAGGCAGTTTCTGTACGTACTACATATATAAATATAATTCTGCCAGTGTTCAAATAGAAGTAGTGTTGCAAATTTGCTGGCTGATTGTTTAGTCACATACAGTATGTGCGACCTTGTAGGATTTGTTTGTTTCTTTCAAATTAATCAGACCGGAATTAGTTGACTGAAAGATATAGGATTATCTTTCAGTATTTTGACATAAAGGAATGATAATGTTGATGGACCTGGCTTATTATACTTAATTTATACAACAGTTAGATCCAACCCGAGAAATCTAATGAGATAAGAGGCATTCCACAAGTGGAGACGATGGACGGAAAGACCACACAGACATTTAATTATACTGTATGTATCACTCCACATGTTCCAGATGTTCAACAATCGTTAATTACCCTAACTGTCAGTGGCGGCATGGGTGAAAGTACTGTACGTCTGCAAGATCCACGGTACTGAGGAGAGAGCAACTGCCTGCCAAAAAACACATTCAAAACCGTTAGCACAATTCGAATTGCATCTGACATGTGTGTGTGTGTGTGTGTGTGTGTGTGTGTGTGTGTGTGTGTGTGTGTGTGTGTTTTATGGCTCCAAAGCTGACTAGCTCCTAACACAAGAATGAAGTGAAGTAGGGGCATTACTTGCCATGTGTCAAACAATGGATCGTACTCACCGGCAAACTAGATTTCTATTTAATGCTGTTTGGGATTCAACCCCAGAACCCAGATAACAATGGAGCTGATATGCTAAAGTGGAATAAGTGGAAGTATAAAGAGAAGCTTATGAGATTTTCAGGACTACCCCCCCTCCATGTTTCATTTTTCAATAGTCCCAATTAAATAGTCCCAATTAAAATTTTAAACTATTTTCACCCCTGTTAAGTACATCATTATTAGCTATATGTCAGTTGCTAGTCATCAGTCAAGGTTTGATAGTTCTGCTAGTCGAGGAAGGATATGTGTTGGTAGAGCAAAATAATTGTTTAAATAAAGAAACAAATTATAACCTGTTGATTATAATTGGAGTTTGTGGAACTGTTCCATGAAAGCAACATCACATGGGATATGGCATCATAGCCGTGCTATATACTGTAGTACAGCACTGCCTCTCGTCTGATATTGCTTAAAAATACCAACAGAATGAACATCGCTAAATATAATGATCAGCCATTTCCGGACCACAGCAGCCTGGGATCATCTTATGAGACTGCAGTTCTGGAGTTGCTACACACGTGGACAAAATTGTTGGTACCCTTCGGTCAATGAAAGAAAAACTCACAATGGTCACATAAAAAACTTTAATCTGACAAAAGTAATCATTTTAAAAAATTCTATGAATGTTAACCAATGAAAGTCAGACATTGCTTTTCAACCATGCTTCAACAGAATTATTTTAAAAAATAAACTCATGGAACAGGCCTGGACAAAAATGATGGTACCCCTAGAAAATACTGAAAATAATGTGACCAAAGGGACATGTTAATTCAAGGTGTGTCCACTAATTAGCATCACAGGTGTCTACAATCTTGTAATCAGTCAGTGGGCCTATATATAGGGCTCCAGGTAGTCACTGTGTTGTTTGGTGACATGGTATGTACCACACTCAACATGGACCAGAGGAAGCGAAGGAAAGAGTTGTCTCAGGAGATTCGAAAGAAAATTATAGACAAGCATGTTAAAGGTAAGGGCTATAAGACCATTTCCAAGCAGCTAGATGTTCCTGTGACTACAGTTGCACATATTATTCAAAAATTTAAGATCCATGGGACTGTAGCCAACCTCACTGGACGTGGCCGCAGGAGGAAAATTGATGACAAATCAAAGAGACGGATAATCCGAATGGTAACAAAAGAGCCCAGAAAGACTTCTAAAGAGATCCAAGGTGAACTTCATGCTCAAGGAACATCAGTGTCAGATCGCACCATCCGTCGTTGTTTGAGCCAAAGTGGACTACATGGGAGACGACCAAGGAGGACACCATTGTTGAAAACAAATCATAAAAAAGCCAGACTGAAATATGCCAAACTACATGTTGACAAGCCACAAAGCTTCTGGGAGAATGTCCTATGGACAGATGAGACAAAAATGGAACTTTTTGCCAGGGCACATCAGCTCTATGTTCACAGACGGAAAAATGAAGCATATCAAGAAAAGAACACTGTCCCTACTGTGAAACATGGAGGAGGCTCTGTTATGTTCTGGGGCTGCTTTGCTGCATCTGGCACAGGGTGTCTTGAATCTGTGCAGGGTACAATGAAATCTCAAGACTATCAAGGGATTCTAGAGAGAAATGTGCTGGCCAGTGTCAGAAAGCTGGGTCTCAGTCGCAGGTCATGGGTCTTGCAACAGGACAATGACCCAAAACACACAGCTAAAAACACCCAAGAATGGCTAAGGGGAAAACATTGGACTATTCTAAAGTGGCCTTCTATGAGCCCTGACCTCAATCCTATTGAGCATCTTTGGAAGAAGCTGAAACATGCCGTCTGGAAAAGGCGCCCTTCAAACCGGAAACAACTGGAGCAGCTTGCTCATGAGGAGTGGGCCAAAATATTATTCAGGTGGTCATAATATTTATATTTTCTCTTTGATTTGACACTCAATTTGATTTCCAATTTCTTTTAAACAGAATTGTACTGTATTTTAAAGTACATTTTAGGAGTATTAAGTACGGTATGTGTGTAGTATGAGGATTTTTTTTTTTTTTAATAGATCGCCAGTGGTATTCATCTAACTACATACAAATTATGTACACTGCGAAGTTACCACTCATATTATTGCAGATATTGCTAAATCTGGACCTGTGTGTTTCATACCTCTGGTAGGTGTGTACCTACATGTCATCTACATGCATTTCTTTGAGAATACTTTGAGATTTTTTCAATGGCTTTGATCTTTCCTTAAAAAGTGCAGCACAGAATTGGGGGGAAATTAACAAATAAATACCGTAATAAAGTAAAGACCTAAAACACCTAACATTCTAACCTCGTTCAGAAAATTCATTCACAGGGTTCAACCTCTACCTGCATTTCTCACACCAGATGCCTAATTATCCATCCAAACTGAGCACCTGTCAACCCTGCTATACCTTTTTCACACGCTTTAGGGTTCTGGGCTGAACTTGTTTTCTCTATAGATCACACAATTTAGAGAAAGGTTGTTAAGTCACCAAAGGCACCACAGGTGTTTAACTTGGCCCAGCATGATGCATGTGTGGTTTGATTCCCATTGGAATATGGAGAATGATGGCGAAAAAGGTTTCTCAGGGGAATCTGGAGCCCAGTAACACCTTTTGTGGCATTCATTTCAAATAAGAGAAGAGAATAGAGCTTTTATTCTCCCCCCCCCCCCCCCCCCCCTGTATACATTAAATAGGTACACCACTAACGTTTGAGTACTTCACAAAAACTGGTGGATAGAGTGGTGAGGATTACTGCACTTGGTCCCATTTTAAATCTTTTTCATACACCTCTTAAAAGTAGTGTTACATTAAATCGATGGCAAAGTGAAAGCAGGTTTTTTCTTCATTTGAAAGCTTTGTAGATGAAAGGTGACAGTTTCGGATTGACTAAAACATTCCAACTTCTACTAACTTCTCTTTAATAGGGTTTTACATTAAGAATAGTTTTTGTATGCAATGCAGATTAAGGGCAGTGGTGGTACAGAGTTACTGATTGGAGGATCGGCGGTTTGATCCCCAGCTCTATATACCAGGTTGCCATTGTTGGGCCCTTGAGCAAGGCCCTTAACCCTGTCTGCTCCAGGGGCGCTGTATCATGGCTGACCTTGCGCTCTGACCCCAGTTATGCTGGGATATGCAAAGAAAGAATTTCACTGTGCTGTAATGTACAGGATATGTGACAAATAAAGGTTTAATTAACAGATGTTTAAAATGTATATACATATGTAAAGTTAAAAAAAATGTGTGCGAAAACAGGCAGTCTGATCTAACGCAAAATGTATATACTGTGTGAAGTTTGTAACAAGTTGCATTAATATAATACATCTTCTGTATATCATGTGGGTACATATAATGTCTGCTGAGTTTAAACAAAACTATGTCAGTGGGACATTGGTTCTCATTCATTAGGGTAGGTGAATTTGGGAAGAAGCTATTCTTGTGTGAGTGGTTTTGTCCTGATGGACCATAGCCTCTTACCAGAAGGGAGTTTTTTTTTTTTTTTTTAAGTGAGAGGTTGGCCACAATCGTTCCTTCTCGCTTTAGTGTCCAAGAGTCATGCAGGTCCTGGAACAATGGCAGACTGCCGCCAAACACTCTCTCAGCCGAGCGAATGGTACTCCGCAGTCTGCTTTTTTTCCTTGGCAGTAGACGCAGCATACCAGATGGTAATGGAGCAGATCAGGATGGACTCTGAAAGTGGTGTAGGAATGCACCATTATTGACTGCGGCAGGTTGAACTTCACCACCTGATATACAGTAGGAAGTACATTCATTGTTCAGGAGCTGATGTTAAGCTTCCACTTGAGGTCCTGGGTGATGATGGTGCCATGAATTCGAAGGACTTGCAATAATTGGGGAGGCAAATAGGCTGATGATGGGAGTGATGTTATTTATTTAGGGTGTTCCGCTCCAAATTGTTTTGTCTACACCAGGTCACAAAATGGTCAACCTTGCATTTGTACTGGAGGCAGATTTACAAACGTTTGAAGCCCATAAGGGCGATATCGTCTTTAAAAGCTTAATGGACTAGTGATTAAAGGGACAGTTTATGTACAGGAAGAAGAGTAAAGAAGAGCCCTTGTGTGTTTCCGTAGTATCACATGATGCCAATTACAGATTTACTGTAGCTCAGAGAGCTTGTCTTGCAAAAATGCTGATAATGTTTCTATTGTATGTGGTTCTAAAGTACATAAATGGGATCTTGGCATCATTTCCTGTCTAGTCTAGGTGCTTTAAAGTATAAGGTCCATGTTAACAGGATCTTCTACAGATCTGTTGGCAAACTGCAGGCGTTCCAGGAGTGTTTTTTTTTTTTTTTAAACACTGTAGGGCAGCACAAGGCGCTCGAATGACTTCATTATCGCAGCGGTGATTAAGTCCTGTGGTCCTTGGCTTTTTGAGAAAAAGGGATAATTTAAAGTAGGCTGGAAAGTGGCATGTCTCCAGAGAGGTGCTAAAATTTGTACTAACATGATGATATGTTTTTGATGACGACTAAAAAGCACTTTTGTAAGTCATTCAGAATAAAGCCATCTGCCAAATGCTGTCAGTTTAATTCCTCCTTATGGCAGTAAACAGTGAGCATAAGCATAAATAAAGTGGATGATTACACGGTAGGGCTGATTCGATGGTGGTGCTGATGTTTGCCCAGCTCTCTTCTAGAGTGAGTCAGTGACCATTTGGTTAAAGTGTCGTATACAGTATCCAGACATGCATAATTTGAGCTCGGCAATCTTACCATAACTCTAATGTGCTTCAGTTAAGATTGCATACATAATAAATAACATCTGCATTATGATTCATGTATGCTTGGTCATGTGTTGATGTTGTGTGCTTTTTTTTTTCTTTTCTTTTTTTTTATGAATGACACTTTTTCCCTTTAATTAACTGTCTGGGCTTTTTTTCTTTTCTTTTCTTTTCTTTTTAAAGTTTGATCACTTTGTGGAAGGCCTACACACCACTGCTCATGGAATTAAGTTCTCTGGTGTTCAATTATTAGTTGCGATATTGAAATAACACCTACAGTCTTCAATTAAGTTCATTTATGTTTAGATGGACACGCGTGAATTTCACCATCGATTCGTCATTAATCATGATGATGATTGGTGCATAAAAAGAGAGTTGTTGAGCTTGGATTCTTTTAACCATTAGCCATGCATGGGACACTGAAAAGCAATATTGAAGCACAGTTTTGTTTTCATTTGTGTCTCATTAAAAGATACACTGTGCAGATTACCACTTAGGATAATCGTAAATGTTCTGAGGCGAGCATGCATAATACAGACAGACACACACATACACACACTTGCACATGTAATTAAGCAAATGTGATGCTACATGCTGCGCTTAAGTTCTCTTTCTCTGTTTTTCTCTCTCTGTGTCATTACAACAGCATGACCAAAAGACTGAAAGCTCCGTGCCTTTATTCGATTCCCATGCATCATTATTCAATGCCCATTACTATAGTTTTTTTTTTTTCCCTCTTCTGGATAATGAAGTGACTGTAAGAGTTGTGAAATGAATGAAATCTCCTATAAGTGTACCTCAACAAACTTCTCTCATTTTCATGCCTTTTCATCCGGCTCCTCGAAAAATATGCTTCTTCAGACGCTGGGACTAACATTAAAAAATAAAGCTGGTGATGCCTTATCTTGGCCTAATTAACCGATGCTCATTTTAATATTGTTGTCATTTGCATCACATTTCTCAGTACCATTAAAGATGGAGGAGCATAACGTCGTTTTGTAAATGATTATCACATGCTCCTCGGTTCATTAAGGACTCCGCACTTATCTCGGTTTAAGAGCAGGGCCGTGCAAGATTTGATCTTTTTTGCAACATTGGCTCCCGGGGCTTTTGATGCCAGTTTTGTTTCATGAATTCAGTTATTTATATTTATATTAAACTTGGTGTAGGGGTTAGCACTGTCGCCTTGCACCTTCAGGGTCCGGGTTCGATTCCCGTCTCTGTGTGCATGGAGTTTGCATGTCCTCCCTGTGCTTGGTGGGTTTCCTCCGGGTACTCCGGTTTCCTCCGACAGTCCAAAGACCTGCAGATTAGGCTAGTTGGCGTTCCCAAATTGCCTGTAGTGTGAGTGAGTGTGTGTGTGTGTGTCCTGGCTGTTCCAAAATCACCTGTAGTGTATGAATGAGTGCATGTGTGTGTTTGTGCGCCCTGTAATGGATTGCCGTCCCAACCAGGGTGTACCCCATGTAGTGCCCTAAGTCTCCTGGGATAGGCTCCAGGCCCCCGCGACCCTATATACAGAATGAAGCAGGATTAGACGATGAGTGAGTGAGCGTGTGTGATACAGATAAAGCCACTTTTCATCCGACTATCTACTGTATGAGAGCGGTGTCATCTTTACCCTGCTGCTTTCACACCAATTCACACCTCCAGACGATAGTCATTGTTCTGTGACCTTAACACGTCAAATAGGAAGGGTGAGAGCCACAGAATCAAGTGCTTCCTCTAGACACATGAATTCAGCCACTGCATGGTTTGAATTGCTGCTTATGTTACAGTACGGTACGTCACAGTCTTGAACACACTTTAAAGTGGTGGTAACTGCCCCCTTCTATGAGGGTGAGTGGAAAAAGTATCCGCACTCTGGTGTTAATTAACATTTAGAAAAGACAAATACATCATTTCTCGACATAATCTCAATGCACCTTGCATTACCTCATTAAAAATGTTTCAGGCTGAGCTGTGAGCCATGAATGCACGGCAGTCTTCACTTCTTCACCGGAATGCAATCTCTGCTCTCGTAGGGCTGCTTTCAGGGTTCCAAACAGGTGAAAGTCTGAAGGCGCAAGATCAGTAACTATAGGGCAAAAGTACGTACTGTATGTGAACATCATCATGCAAGATCACGACGCTCTTGGATATCATTTCAGCTCTTTGAAACCATCTCACTTCAGTAATGAGCACTGATGATTTTTGAAACCTTTTTCCTGATAATGTTCCAATACCTGGCCTTGAGAATCCCAGAAAACTGTAAGCATCAATTAATTTTACAGTTGATGGTTTTGGGTGGTGTAGTGGTTAGCACTGTCGTCTTGCACCTCCAGGGTCCGGGTTCGATTCCCATCTCCGTGTGCATGGAGTTTGCATGTCCTCCCACAGTCCAAAGACATGGACTAGGTTAGGTTAATTGGCAGTAGTGTGTGTGTGTGTATGTGTAGGTGCGCACCCTGCGATGGATTGGCACCCTGTCCCGCCTTGTACCCTAAGTCTCCTGCGATAGGCTCCAGGCTCCCCCGTGACCTTGAATATAGGATAAAGTGGTATAGACGATAAGTGAGGTTTTTCTAGTTTGGTGATTGAGATCGTTTCCGTTCCATACTCTGCCGTTCGCTTTCAGGCTCGTAGTGATGAATCCGTTTCACGTCAACAATAATGATTCTCTTTAAGAAACTTTCACTTTCCTTAGAGTAACGCTTTTGTTCGTGCTCTTTCATGAGGTGTTTCAGGACCTGGTAAACCCTCAGACCAAAGAAATTAATAAAATGATAATAATTACTGCACTCAGCTTTTCATTCAAGCAAATCACAAGTGGGCCATCCATTTTTGCTCTCACCACAGTTACAGATGAATTGATGTGGTACTAGTGACTAGTGGCACAGTAGCTTGGAACGGAAAGCGCTGATAAGACAGTGTGGCCAACTGAAGTTCTTAATATAAATGAAGTTTGGGTCATTTTTGACCCGCCCTCATGCATATACAGTACAGTATGAAGTAACGACACCCAATATTGGCTAGATTCATACAACCCTTCCAACTCATAGATATCTGCCAATAATGTTGACTTGCTTCCCGGACTAATGCTTTTATGTTGCAGAGCCCATGGTGTAGGTATAAATTACATCCAGAGATATAAACACTGTACTAACGAATTTCCCACCATGCACAAGCGTAATCTCATTTGTGTTCATTTAGCAACACTTAGAGTTTGTTGGGTTTTTTTTTTTTTTATGTTGATCATAAAAGAAAAGTATATTCAGGAAACATCAACCGTCCTGGATATTTTGCCGGAGAAGCACATCTTTTGCTTCAGCCATCCGAGTTATTTGTGAACACTGTGCATAAGCTTGACTCGTGAATGTATACACAATATTTACACAGCTCCTCTGGCTCTCAGACTCAGAATAAAGGTACATAAAAATGTGTTTTCTCAGTAAAGGGGAGTACCTGTAGCTTGCTGAGTGAAAGGCTTTGTCAGGCTGATTGAATGCAGACAGATGGCTAAGCATGGATATCAGAGGCTTAGTGGTGTAAAGGGAAACATCTTGGCAGTAGCTCTAATGTTTTTGCCCTGCTGGCATCGTCGGTGTATGATGAGATTTGGGGGGCGGGGGGGGGGGTGGGGAGAGGTTTGGATGGAGTTGCTCCATGATGGTGGTGTTATGGATAGCAAAACTGTCAGCAAGTTTTAATAGAGGGGAAGCCTTTAGGGAAATCTCTGTAGTGCTCACTAACAACGCCGTTGCCTTGCTTTGGGCAAACTAATTTTACCTTGATGCCGGCTGGCTGGTAAATGGCTGCATTTTGTGCTTATGTATGTACAGGTAGGGAGGAAAGTGCTTTTCCCCCTTTTTTTTTTCCTGCTGTCTGCTTGCAAAGCCTCAGAGGAATCTGAAAATGGCGCTAATGGTGGTATGTCAGTCAGCAAGAGTGGGAAAGCACATCTTTATGAATAGAGAAACAGAACGCGTCGAGCGAATGTATTTTATTGTATTTCGTAACTGCATTTTTAACGCAGAAAGCATGTCATGTCTGTAGAGAAATGTATTTATTAGAACGGTCCCAGAAAACGATGACAAATGAGTACTCCGTGGCAAGGAAATGTATTTATATTTAAAGAAATTCATAGGACCACAGCACAAAAATCCTCTAATATATACTGTAATTAACAACTCGGTAATATAATTAACGTTTCATTTTCAAGCAGACGATACACACAGTCACAGTAACTCATCTACAGTACTTCTTTGCTATTTGGTCATTTTCACCCACTACTGTACTATCCCATTCAGGGTTGGGGTGGAGCCGAGGCCTACCGCAACTTGAGAACATTCGGTTCAATGCACAACTCTGATGAATGGGAACAAGAGGATGGATATAGACAAATTAGTCAGAGTGCAAAGCCAGAACAGGTGGACGTTTCTGGTAATAGACCTGTGATGGAACTAGATGGAGATTCTCATGGCAACGCAAACTCGCTCATGGTTACCACTGACTCATGGTCAGCTCACCGTAAGTAAGAGACTTTAGACAGGAAACCAAGGAAACACTAACCTCCTTGCTTTTGAGTATGAGTAGGATTTAGTCATGTGGTAATTAAGCAGGAAACCTCTAAGCAGTGAGGGATGAGGATCATTATGAAGCACCATGAAGGGCTAGGGTGAAAATAGAAAGAGCCACCAATTCATCTACGATAAGAAATGGTTTCCTGCTCCTTCTGCATTATGCATATTGAATACCTAATGTGGGTAAAGACTGAGTTCTATACCAAATTGTGATCAGTTGAAGATACCTATAGGGAGCAAAGGGCGGGGTACACCCTGGACAGGGTGCCAATCCATCACATGGCACACATGCGCACACACACACACACATACATACACACTACTGTAATTATGGGACCGGCAATTATTCTAATATGCGTACAGTGGAACCTTGGATTACGAGCATAATTCGTTCCGGAAGTGGGCTCGTGTTCCAAAACACTCGTAAACCAAATAATCATTTCCCCTAAGAAGTAATGAAAACTCAAATTATCCGTTCCACAGCCCCCAAAAATAAATACATAAAAATAATTAATACAATCTATAAAATGAAAATAAAACAAATTAATCTGCACTTTACCTTTAAAAAGGGGTGGGAGAGTGAGATAGTGACGCTCGGTGTCAAAATAAGAGTCGTATGCGTGATACATGATACTCGGCGCTCGTAAACTAATACTTGCTCAGTTTCCGATTAAAACAATTATTAAAAATCTTTGCTCGGTTTGCGGAACACTCGTAAACCACGTTACTCGCAATCCGAGGTTCCACTGTATCTTTGGACTGTGGGAGGAAACCAAATCACCTGGAGGAAACTCGCCAAGCAAGGGGAGAACATACGAATTTCATGCGCAGAGGCGGGACACGAACTCCCGATCCTGAAGGTGTGAGGCCACACCACTACGCCGCCGCGTCGCCTGTCTAAGCCAGTCTAAATTTTGCAATTAACAACAGTTTTTGCGTCTTACCGTGAAGTATGCAGAATGAAGGTGTGATATCACGTCTATTTATTTATTTATTTATTTAATACGTTTTAATTACTCGCTCATACTCGCATATTAAAATAAAATGTTACCCTAAGCTCGGCAAAATACACCCTTGAAACCCCCATTAAAATCCGTTCAGTATATGATGTGTTCTATGACTCATCTTACATCCCTCCCAAATTATGTTTTTGCAAAACTTTAGAGTTTTATTATATGTATAGATGGATATATATAGCCGTCTCATCAGCATGGGGTAGAGTGTCGAGATTACTTTTAAAAAAATTATAAATGACTAAAGATGTAATTAGTCATGCAATCTTTTTAAAACTTAATCTGATTTCAAAAAGCTTCATCTAATTCCATGTGGTTTGCTTTCAAATACTTATTGATCAAGCTGGTTTAATATGGATGCACAGAAAGAAAAAAACACCTTTAAAAAATGTGCTTCTTTGAGCTCTACGTACACCTTTGATTGCTAACCACTGAGCGTGACCAGTTGTGCTACCTTGTGGCTTCGGGCCACAGAGACTCACTTTTTCTTTTGCGCCATTCGTGCTCTTCACAAAGGTTCACAGATTTCTATTGCTATGCTTTAATTATACTAATGATTGTAATGATTAATCAGAGACACAACCTGTGTTGTTCTTTGTGCTGCTTTCTTGTTCTCTCCTTTGTTCTCTGATACTGAGACCCGATTAGGTTTTGCAAAGGGATTGTCATAAAAGCTTTTTCGCATTGTATGTTCACATTTAAACTACTCCAACGTAAGACCCGCTGATCGGAGCCTCATACTTCTCCCTCCTCTGCTCAAATGCCTCCTGAATGTGGTCTTCCCATAACAATGTTGTGAAGGTCCAGGTCCACCGTCATGCTTTAGATTGTGATGCTATTTTCTTTTTCTTTTCTTTTTTTTTTTTTTTCTTAACCATGCCTTATGACATTGACACATGATGCAAACTGAAAAGGAAAGTAAATACACGAGTAATCTATGAAAAGTAACCGTCATCTGATTGCATATATTTTCGCATGCATCCGACTCTGATTACACGCTTGATTATTGTAAAAGGCACAGCAGGTAGTGCTGCTTGCAGGTCAATCCTGAGCTGAGTTATTGTCAAGCTCAGGAACATTTTGTCCTGTTTTTTTAGGAATTCATCCAGGTTCCCCAAAAACAAACCTCCAGACAGAATGTCTAGACTAATTTAGGTGTAGTGTTGGGTACCGAAAGCATGTGCCAATATGGCACCGGTACCTATGTAACCGGTGTGCACTAGAACTGAATCAGAGTGCAGATTTCGGTGCCTCTCTTCAGTGGCTGTATATATACTGTATATATACTATACAGTACAGACCAAAAGTCTGGACACACCTTCTCATTCAAAGAGTTTGAATTTGCATTATGGCAAGAAAAAAGCAGCTAAGTGAAGAAAAAAAATGAGCGGCCATCATTACTTTAAGAAATGAAGGTCAGTCAGTTCGAAAAATTGGGAAAACTTTGAAAGTGTCCCCAAGTAGCCCTGTAGTGTTTATAATACAACATTTCCAAACGACATGCTGCTCACCGCCAGACTTTGGCTCCTTTATATTATTTCCTTCCATCTTTTTCCCCCAATCTGTACAGTAGGTATTCGCTCACACACACGCATGTGCGCACACACACATTTATTCCTCCTTTCTCACGTTGGGTTCATGCAGTTGCTATATTCCGTGTGATTGATTGTTTTAATATGTACTTCAGTTGATTCAACTCAGCTCTAGTTCCTGTTCCTCAGAGTACGAGATAAAAGATGAGCCTAAATATAAATGTATGAAAAAAAAAACAACGAATGATGAGAGGAAAGAAAGAACGGAACGATCCATCAAAGAGTTGCTGAAATTGCTATTTAATTTATATTTCCATAGAATACTCTTCTATATATCAATTTCTTTACATAATGCGCGAAATGACAACATGACTCTTGGAGATCTGTTTCTTTATACGGCTTTTACATACAGTAAAATGGATAGCGACACAAATGTTGTGGAATGTGACCTATTTAGCACAATCACGCATCGTATGCACTTTTTAATGAGGCTCGGAGTATCCCAGACTGTTAGCGTCTGAGTTCTCTTAACTCCGCTTGATGAATAAAGCATGCTTTATGGCTCTGAAAGTGTCGCGCTCTGTACAGTATATGATGATGATATACTTTATTTGTTTATGATGCTGTTTGTTGGTATTGATAAGACACAAAATATAAAGAGACAGCCCGGTTTTATTTCCTGAGCGCATGGTACTTGGAAAGCGATCATTCAGCGTGTCGTGTATATTGACAAACAGCTGATATGTGGTCCATCATAGTGAGCGTCCTCTCTCCTCCTTCATGGGGAGACATCCGCAGGACTTCTAGGCTAGCATGTTGGCATAGTATAAACTGTGTAAACGGGACGTTCCGACTTGTCCTCTTTTTCTCTGACACTCGCATTACCTCCGCGCCGTTTATCATCGCAGCCATGAGTTCGAGAGCTTCAGGAACATTAAATGCTCATGCCACCAGGCCCAGCTGTTCCTCAGCAGGAGGCTCTGTGAGAGATCCTCCTCGATCCAGCGTGTCACTCCGAATCCATCTTAATTACAGCGGCACATCACAGGGAGGTGACAGAGTGAAATCGCTCACCCCAAATATGAAATGTGCACTAAGTAGGAAAATTAGGATGCGCATGCTATAATTGTCAGCCTTCTGGTGAGCCAAGAAGCTTTTGTGCGAGGCAGAGTTGTGTTCGGGAATTTGCTTCAACTGTCTGGCTCCCCTCTGCGCTCGCTCACGAGTAAACAAACAAGTTATCTTCCCTCAGTCGGAGCCGAGGCCGGAGGGATACAAGCAGGAATGCAGGTGGAATCTGCATGTTTCCTGTGGTTCGCGATCTGAAGTTGTTGCGGTTCTTCTCATCCACCGGGAGCTGGGCCGGGTTCGCTCAGATTGTAAACACGAACCATGCCAAGACCCCGGAAGTGGCAGCCCTACCATGGGCTTCTGAAATACCAGAAAGGAAGAAGACTTGAAAGAACCTACATCAGAAGCCGAAACAGCAAGAACAACAGTGTCAATGGCCAATTTAGCATGTAAAAGACACGGGTAGCACTGTGGCATAAAGGAAGTGGCCGAGTGCAGGCAAACTCTTTCTTCTTCGTCCTTTGAAACTCTGGAGAATAGATGCAAGGTCAGGCTTGGTCAAGGAGCGCTAAACAAAAAGAGCGTTCATATTTCTACGGCAGCGGGATTACAGCTGTACCGGCGTGAATTGTCAGCATGGAACGCAAAAGTTGATTCCTGTAATTGTTTCAAAAATCAATCCTTAAATCATAGTCCTCTTAAGTGTCTGACATACACACACACGCACACACATAATAAAATTACACAGTCACTGAAGTGCTTGAGGTTAATGGTTGGAATGAGTCTGAATAATTTTTGATTAAAATTATATCAGAACAACTACATTAGGAATATTATACTTTATTCCTGTGGCAGTTATGATATTGATACATGGTTGCACTCTTATGTTGTCAGTCAATGTATTAAGGCATGGTTTCCGTTCAATGAAAATTTCTTTTTTGTGCCCATAACACACGCTTGTCTGGGTTTTTCCCAAAAAATGTCACCTCAAAGTTTTAAGTATTTTTTTTTTAGGAGTTCTTTAATGCTGGTGGCTTTAAAATGTCCTGCTACCGCAACCTAGGGACAGAGCCCAAACATGCTTCAGCATGACGATGCCTCCGTTCCCAAAATGACGTCCATGAAAATATGGTTTGCCAAGGTTGGGATGGAAGACTTATATACAGTATATTATTATGAATAGCGCACAAGATCAGTAAATAATACTCATGAGGAGTATTACTGTATATGATGTGAGATGTAGTTGTCAAGATGGCATGGGTGTCCGCAGGGATAATAAGTGTCCTTTTGAGACTCCTCGCTGTGGCTGATGGTTGTTGGTCTGAGGATCGAATGGCCACCGGTTGGTCTGAATAACACTGTAGAGCGTGTATTGGACACGGCAAGAATCGCACTGTAGCCTCATCTTACTTTAAAGCTTTAAGTTTAATAAACAGATTTCACAAAGTAGGGTGATGTCAACTTAAAGCAAAAACTTGGTCTGGAGATTTAAACCCCAAGGTCACCTCGGAGTCATCTTCCAGATCATGCATCTCTAACATTTTCTACAGTAAAGGAATTTTACCCATTTTACCTTATGAAAGGCACTGCTAAGCCTGTCAGGTTCTATCTACAGTATGTATGATGCACTCCAATGGGTGCCACATGTACTTTTAGCATACATGGACACTTGCTACTGTCTAGCAGTCCCTGAAGAAAAGTCAGGATCTTGAGAATCTCATAATGTGCCAGCTTTTATGATGTGGTAAATGGCATTTTTAAAAAAAATTTTTCTCCTCGCAGCTAAAGGTCCTGTCTACCGGGGCCGTGTGCTTGGAGCTAACGATTGTTTGGTGTACTGCTTGTTTTCAGTCCTCATTAAAGCCAGAGATGCCAGATCCACAGACACATGTGTCCTGGCTGAGAAGGACATCAGAAGATCTGCTTGGGGAGAAATTTTGCCAAGGTGCTCCAACCACTATTAAACATTGTCATGGAAACAATGTTCTTGCCAGTTACCTCCAGGCCAAACACAGGCTTATAATAGGTGATAAGGCCGGAACATCCTGTCCCAGTGATCTGTCCAGGTCTTTTACAAGGAACAAGAAGTGTTGAATGTATTGACATTGCACTGCCAAGGGGAATTCATGTGTTCAATGGGATCAGACTGTGCTATGGGAAAAAAAAAAAAAAAAAAACACTATACTTTTGAATGTAAAGACTGGATAGTGCATGCAAAAACCTATTATTTTTCTTTCTACTTAACGTGGCCCGTGCCCATGTATTACATAAGTCATGTGACGGTTACCAATCTTGGAGACTGAAGGCTATCACATGCTTCCTTAGAGACGTGTGAAACTATACAAGCACATCTTTGACTGCTCTTCATGTTGTGTCACAGGACAGTGCGAAAAAGAACTGACCCCTTTTTACTTGCATGAACTCTTAGATGCCCATACTTGGTGTGATTGACAATGAACAGAGAGTATGCCCACCCTTACCAATTTAGAGGTTAGATGGCTACGTTTGCTCATTTTGACTTCCTACCATGGATGGATGTGGCATCATTAGGATTCAGGCTCTAGGGTGCACAACTTCTACTACTACTACGCAGTGAATAACTAAAACAACCAAATGTTTGAGATGCTCAGACTTTGTGCCGATCAGTATAACACGAGAAATGTAATCTCAGCATTAGAAAGAGCGATTCAATAAGGGTGCTCTTCTATTAGAGTGGAATTCAGTTACAGGTTCACAGAGTAAGGCCCAATCTCTTACCTGATGCAGGAACATTTCATTTTTCCCCGCCTCACAGTTTGATTTCCACTTCTACACTTCATTCCAAGATAGCCGGCGAGATCTTGGCCCTGGGCTGAGACGTTGTCAAAAGCTTTGCCCACAGGGCTTCACTGACACACTGTTAAACGTATATTATTCACTTTGATTAAACTTCAGGGGGCTAAAATGGAAGTGACAACACAGGGCAAATGTATGAATGTAAGATAATGGACAAGGAAGCTTTAACCAAGTGAGCAACCGCGTGATCCGCTAAGCTACAGTAGGCATTTCCAAACCCAAGAATGCTGCGGCGCAATTCGAAATGTGAAAATCTTTTGTGGCCCACCCAAACCTTTAATCGAAATTCTGATCAAGATGAATGAAGAATGGCGTGTAATTTAAATTCCACGTCTTCATTTTATTAATGCTGAATAAATGTCTTTTTAGAACACTGGCGGAACTGAGTAAGGAGAAATTTGCCATTGACCGCAGCTCCGCATTTAATACGATCATTCCTGACATACTAGCAAACCAGCAAACTGACCAACGTGGACCTCTGACTGCCACTGGATAAAGGGCTTCCTCACAAACCACCCACACGCTCTTAGGCTTGGCCACCCAACTCTCCTCAAACCTCACACTCACACCGCACCAGCTCTCCACAAGTCCATTACTCTATGCGCTGTATACCCGTTACTACCCAACTATTTTAACCCAACCTTCTTAAATCATCATTAAATTAGCTGATGATACCAACAGAGATGAGGTTCTGAAATTGTCAGCTTGGTGTTCAGGAAATCACTGATTTTAGGAAGCCCACTGTGGACCCAGCTCTACTTTACATCGATGGGGATTATGTGGAGTTCAGTCCTTCAAATTCCTGGCAACCTGGAGGGGTACATCTCCTCGGATCTGTCCTGGTCGACCAACACTCCTGCGGTCATTAAAAAGACACATCAACGACTGCACTTCCTGGCAGTGCTCAGGAAAAACTGCCTGTAGGAAAGTCAGCTGGTGTCCTTCTACTGTATCACTTCTCCGTTGAAAGTATATTGGTGTACTACATCTCAGTCATGTACGCCGGTTGCTCTGCAACAGACAGGAAAGCTCTTCAGAGTGTCATCAACGCGGCACATTATCGGCCGTCATCTGGCCTCCTAGGTTGACATTTTCAGCTCCTGCCGCCTCCGCAGAGCCATAAGGATTCTGAAAGACTCCTCACATCCAGGACATCACCTGTTTAACCCGCAGCCCTCTGGAAGGCGCTACAGGGCGATCAAAGCATGAACAAATTGACTCAATAATAGTTTCTTTCCCAGAGCTATAAATGCACTCAGGGTGACTCTTTTCTGCACAATGTGCTGTCTGCCAGTTGACGATTGGTGCTACGATGCATCCGATGCATCTCATGCAATAATTAATATGTCGAGTTCCATTATAAACAGAACCTTTATGATGTATTACATGATTAGTGCAATACTACATGGCTAGTGCAATAATTTGTCTATCTATTTATTGCTTAACTCTCGTTTGTCTATTGTATACGCTCTCTTTGTAAATGCACTATTTTAGAAGTTGCACTCACAGTTTCGTTGTATTTTGACGTTTTCTTCTATGCTAATTTCAAACTTGATAAACTATTAATTACTTAATATATTACTTCATTGAACCTGAGCATGAGGGTGTTTATTTCATACATATGTTTATTGTTTTTAGATTCTATCGTAGATACTACCAGTTTCTCCTTAATCTCTGCTGTTTCTCTTAATGAGCTGTGCCCCATCAGCAATATAATTAATTGTTCTGTTGTTATTGTTTCATGATATTCTATCCGTGCTAAAGTCTTTATTAGCTACTTTCCTTTATACACACCAACTGATACAATTCAAATGCATTACTCTGCTACATTTACTGTTACACCACCGTGTGCGCTCATTTCCACTAAAATACCGATAAGGTTCGTTAAAAAAATTAATAAATACAGTAATAAGTTAAGCAATTAATATATCAATTGAACAATTGAAAATTGGTTTATTAATACGTTCACCTTATTTTTCAGCAGTTCTATGAACATTCGATATTATAATACTTTCAGGTGCTTGTGACAAAGTTGCTATTCATTACACAAATATTTGAATCCATTATCATGATCAGCCCAGATGTATTCTGGAAGAAAACGCACTCTCACTCACTCATCGTCTATACCGCTTAAGCCTACACCCTGGATAGGGTGCCAATGCATTGTAGGGCACATACACTACTTTAAATTTGGAACGCCAGGTAGCTTAATCTGTAGGTCTTTCGGCTGTGGGAGGAAACCGGATGTGCCCGGAAGAATCCCACCAAGCACGGGGAGAACATGCAAACTCCATGCACACAGAGACGGGAATCGAACCCGGGCCCTGGAGGTGCAAGGCGACAGTGCTAACCACTACACCACCGTGCCGCCTTGGAAAAAAAAACTATTAACCAAATTCGTGTTTTAAATAATGAATCTTCGCGAAAATGAGAGATGGCACAGTGGCACAATGGTTAGCACTGTAGCCTTGCAACTGCAGAGTCGAGGGTTTAAATACCTCCTTGTGTGCAAGGAGTTTACATGTTTTCCTTGTTCTTGGTGCTGGTGGGTGCTCCAGTTTTGTCAAACAGTTCAAAGACATGCAGAGTAGGTTAATTGGCATTTCCAATTTGTCCGGAGTGTGTGTATGCGCGGCTGTGCCCTGTGACGAACTGGCTCCAGGCCTCCCAGGACCCTCTACAGGAATAGTGAGTGAGTAATACAATAAGATGTCTGTGTGAGCCAGTCTGAATGATTTGAGAAGGGAGATAAGCCTGCAGCGAGTTTCCAGTATATGTGATGTGTGATACACAAATATTTGTTTATTTATGACTCTCACTATTTGAAATACCAAATAATAATAATAACAATAATGATACAGTAATTATTATTATTATTATTATTATTATTATTATTATTATTATTAGCAGCTGCTCAGCTCTTCCCAAACACAAACACACCTTGGACCTCTGGGTATATTGTTACCCTATTTCCCGTGTCCCTGGCAGCGAGATCATGTTACTGATTTGATTCTTCGCTTTGGCTCATTGGTGCATTATTAACATTTATCAAGCATTACTGTTATGGCCACATTATTTACGAAGGACATTGGATCTACTGCGCAACAGCCAAACACTTCAGATACCTTGTGTCATAATTCTAAAATTGATGTTCCCCGATCCAGACACTTTTACTAATTAGAAGTCGTAAAGTGTCATATTGAGGCTGGCTATAGCCCTAATGCTCTGAGTAAAATTTGCTGATCACAAAGAACAGATAGAACAGACAGTAAATACATAGAAAAGCCTGCATATCAATGTCTGGCCAGTGATTTTTCATAGCAGGCTGAGTTGGTTATTCTAACTAATGCCTCTCAAATATCAATTTAAAAAGATGGACTCAAAATGATGATGTGAACATATTCAAGTCAAACATTTTGTGCGTGGGCTATTAAACATTAATACTCCTACATGCACATGCCTATTTTAGTAACATTTATTTATATTTATTAATCATTGTATCATGTGCATGAAAAAATTTGTTGGACTTGTTGTTAGTCCTTCGTCAAGGCCATTTGATACGCACACAACTATGGCACGGGTTTTTTTACGCTGAAACCCACTGGATACAGTTTTTACGCTGGATGCCTTTCCTGACACAACCCACCCATTTTATCCAGATATGGGACCAAGTTCGGTGGTGCCGAAGTTATACAGTATGTGGATCGGATCATCTGTTGTTCTGTCATTTCTAACATAATTGCTATAGTCTGATGTACATGATGTAATGTAAAATTAACATCATTTGTGCATGGAAAATAGTCAAGCGAGCACACTGATGTATTCTTGAAGCTAAACAATGCAGACTAATATACTTGTACCGGTGCCAGAGCCGGTCAGTATCTCTGCTGTGCTGAGAAATGTCCATCGCCCAAATAACATCTGGCTAGTGGTGTTCCCGAGGTGCTTTCTTTCCACTTATGAGTTATGAAATAATTATGCACTGCAACAGGCTACAGTCATGCCTACTAAGGAACACTTTTCACATGAAATGTGTTCAATTAAATGCGTTTTGATTTCATTTTGAAATGATTTACAGTTAGTATCAAGAGGAACTCTTCTGGCAAGGACATTCACCAGATTTTGGGACATAGCGTATGGGAATTTGTGCCAAAGCTGCCAGACACCAATGCTGAATAAGGAGACCTGGTGTCTGATTCAAAGTTCCAGGTCATTCCAAAATACTGCAATGGGCTTATTGTTATGGATCTGTACTGGCCACTTGAGTTCTTCCACTCCAGCTTTGACGAGCCTTGTTTTTGTTGACCTTGCATTGTGCTCAAGTGCATTGTCAGGTTTTGGCACAATGTTGGGAATATTTAATCTAGGATATGCTAAAACATTCTAGACAATTCCTTGTTTCCATCTTCATTGCATAAAGTTTAAGAAAGGCTCACACATGGCTAGAGTAAGTTGCTTGAGTGTCCACATACTTTTGGCCTTACAGTGGGAGTGCACATGCTGGCCATGAAATTGTGTCTCTTTCTGTTCTCTCTTTCTTATTCTGTCTTGTGTGTGGCTTGAGACTTGCTGAAGAGAGTCGGCTACCTGTGAGTGATGGGTACTGGGTGGAGTTGTACTTTGGTGAAGCGTCGCAGTTCATCACAAGATCTGCTTACTGTGTGAATAAAGCTGTAATTCAGTAGAATTAATTCATAAATCGTTATCAGCTACGTGTTTACCTCCCACTTGCCAAAAGTATTCGCTCACCTGCCTTCAAATCCATATGAACTCTGGTAACATTCAATTCGTAATCCATAAGTTATAATATGATGTTGGCCCACAATTTGCAACTACAACAGCCTCAACTCTTCTGGGAAGGCTGTCCACAAGGTGGTTTAGGAGTGTGTTTATGGGAATTTTTCACCGTTCTTCCAGAAGCGCATTTGTCAGGTCAGACACTGATGTTGGATGAGATGGCCTGTCTCGCAGTCTCTGCTCTAATTCATCCCATAGGTGTTCTATCAGGTTGAGGTCAGGACTCCAGTCAAGTTCTTCCACACCAAACTCGCTCATCCATGTCTTTATAGACATTGATTTGCACACTGGTGCGCAGTCATGTTGGAACTGGTATGGTGCGGTTGTTTTTCAGTCGTTTTGCCCGGCCCCGGACCAGTGAAAAGAACTCTTAGTGCTTTAGCATACTAAGACATTTTGGACAATTTTATGCTTCCAACTATGTGGGAACAGTTTGGGGACGGCCCCTTCCTGTTCCAACATGGCAGCGCACCAGTGCACAAAGCAAGGTCCTTAAAGACAATATAATGTACATGTACAGTAAAAAAAAAAAAAAAACACTATATATATATATATATATTTTTTTTTTTTTTTTTTTTTGTGGCACAACTTTTGTGGCACAACAGGGAAGTGTGGCAACTAGCACAGAGTCTAATCAGAAGTAGCTCACACTCGGGTAAATCATACTGAGACCTTTTAATTCAATTCCATGTCATGGAGGTGAAAACGAAGGCTAAAAGCGTAAGCTATTATAGATTTTTAATAATTATCATAAGCTGTATGATGAAGTGCAATGGTAAATGTCAAAATGGTCTAAACGTTAGAACAGTAGAATGATTATAATTTACAAAATGTCATATGGTTTTCTGTTCCGCCCTCATATTGGCATTTATTTCGATTTCTTTAAATATTTTGTGCCTCTGGGAACACTGAAGAATGTAAAACTGTGTGGTATAATGGCTAGGTGTGACAAAGGCTAAAATAAGGCTGTTTATATTAATAGTACTCTAAGTAATCTAAGCACTTATATACTTTTAATTACATTTAATTCTTTTGATGATTATGACTTATAGCTAATGAAAGCCCAAAATTCAGTATCAAACAACAAGTTCAGAAAAAAAGTTAAATATTGGAGACTCATGGTGTCCTACTCGGATCACCTAATTAATTCAAAACACCTGCAAAGTTTTCCTGAACCTTTAAATGAGCTCTCAGTCTGATTCAGTAGGCTGGCTGTTCACAGAGTGCTGTTTCCAAGCACATCAATGGATAGTTGAATGGAAAATGTGGTAGAAAAAGGTGCACAAGCAACAGGGATAACCACAGCCTTGAGAGGATTGTGAAATGAAGCCCCTTTCAGGATTCAACAGGAGTGTACAGCAGCTGGAGTCAGTGCTTCAAGAGCCACCAAGCACAGACGTATCCAGGACAACAGGCTACAACTGTAGCATTCCTTGTGTCAAGCCACTCAGAAATTTACTGGGCTAAGGACAAAAAGGACTGGAGTGTTGCTCAGTGGGTCAAAGTCCTCTTTTCAGATGAAAGTAAATTTTGCATTTCATTTGGAAATGAAGGTCCCAGGGTCTGGAGGTAGAGAAGAGAGGCACAGAATCCAAATTGCTTGAAGTCCAGTGTAAAGTCTGCACAGTCAGTGGTGGTTTGGGGAACCATGTCGTCTGCTGGTGTTGGTCCACTGTTTGATATCAGGACCAAGGTCAGCACCATGTTAAACTGGCTCTCATGAAGAACATTCCAGGAACGCAAGACCAGAATTTACTTCTGATGTAGAGGAGAAGTTCATTTAGAGTTACTAGCCTCTTAAATCATCAATTATGTAGGAAAGAGCACCGCAGATTAGAGCCGTTATGAAGACTTTATAGAGCATAAATAGCAGAAACATCACAGTGTCAGCTGTTCAATGGAGATTATTGCATATTTTGGACAGCATACGTACCGTTTTACATAAAAATGTAGAAAGCAAGAAAAATCAGGAAGACCATGAAATTGGAAGCTGTGTCGAAACTTTTAACGGTTGGTGTACATGTTGTATGTGTAAGGTTGCATTTGCCTAATAGTAAGATCTGCTACGATCACATTATTATGTTTTTTTCATGGTATAAGGAAAATGTATTTACTATTAATAATTATTATTATGTTTTATGCAAAAAACACAACATATACCTTGTGTGTGTGTGTGTGTGTTACATATATACATAATACCAGGGGTATTAAAATCTAAATTATTTCTCTCTTTCTCACTAACACACATACTGTACAGTACACACACAGTACATTTTTATCTTTCTTCACTTAAACGGTTATCAGTGGGTACTGTGCTGCAGTGGCTAGCTGCCCAGCATGACTCAGTTTGGCAAGGCTAGTCAGAACACCATGCAGCACCTCCCTGACTACTCTAACAGCTGTTCTGCATGCAATTTTTATGCACTTATTCTCAATATAATCATCTCCATTTACAGTACCAACTTCTACGAGGGTGTTCTCGAGAAGCACTAGACAAATAATATACTATTATATAATTCACTCACTCACTCACTCATCATCTATGCCGCTTTATCCTGTATACAGGGTTGTGTGGGGCCTGGAGCCTAACCCAGGAGACTTGGTTCATGAGGCATGGTACACCCTGGATGGGATGCCAATCCATCACTGGCCACACACATACACACACACACACACACACACACACACACACACACACACACACACACACACTCAAATGCTCATTCACACACTACGGGCAATTTGGGAATTAGCAATTAGCCGAATCTGCATGTCTTTGGACTGTGGGAGGAAACCGGAACACATGGAGGAAACCCACCAAATGCATGGAGAACATTATCTGTCCAGTGGCACCATATAATTTAGTCTGATCAAAATGTTTTTTTTTTTTTTTTTTTTTTTTTACTTCTGTCGAATTATAAGCTTAAAGCCAAAAGCACTTAATAGCAAAAATATCACCAAGTTTTAAAATGAGAACTAAAATTACCACAATCAGAGATTTTTGTACAAGCACTTCCAATTAGTGTCACTTGCTGTTTTTAGATTACTTAATTACTTAAGTAATTAATTAGTTTTATGTTGTTGGTTTCAATAAATGGGCTCTTTGGCCAGCAAAAACAAAACAGGTGTTTGGAGTTGTTAATTAAAAAATATAAAGATTAAAGAGTGGCTAAAGTATTTAGCCTTTTTGGTATGACAAAACTGCGCTCTGGTGCATCCGACTCCTCTATGGTGCATCCGACTCCTCACTACAAAGCACACGAGAGCCTGCTGGGAGTTCTAAAAGCCCCTGAAGGACTCTCAGACCATGAGAAATAAAATCCTCTGGTCTGATGACACAAAGGTTGAAGTATTTGGAATCAGGAAATCAGGCACTGCCAATAAAACACAGGATTGGCTACAGAACAACTCTGTGAAAGTCTTGGAGTGGCCTAGCCAGAGTCTGGACCTAAACCCAATGGAGAATCTTTGGAGCGACCTGAAAATGGATGTGGCCATCCAACCTGGTTGAGCTTGAACAAATCTGCCAAGAAGAATGGAAGAAACATCCAACTGAGGCTGTCATTGCTGTAACCAAGTACCAAGTGTTGGATATTTCAGTCTTTTTTTTGCTTGTTTGTTTTGTTTCTGTATAAATTAGCGAAGCGCTCCGAACACCTGCCTTACTTTGTCATTGTGGAGTTTTGCATGTAGAATTATGGTTTCTTTTTTTTTCAAATCCATTTTGAGTTTAAACATAACCAGATGTAGAAAGCTTTCCACCAATCTTTTTCTCCTTCGCATCCCTCCAACATTATTGCAAACACACACGTTCTGTATGAGACCTACAACCAAACTGTGATAATGCTCGATGTTGTGTTGAATAGCATTAGATCTGTTTTATGGGTTTATTTTATGGATCTGTTTGGAAGGCTCAATTACCATATTCAAGTGACCTTGGGAACTAATTTGTTTTTCCCCATTAACTATAAATCCAGTGTAATGGGCCATAATGGTTGGTGTGATAAAGGAATGCTTGTTATGTATTCAGTCATTTATTTGTTTTCATCTTTGGCTAACACAGGTGGGGTGAAGAAGGGTAAAGCAAGGTGCAATGGGTATTAAAGATATAGCTTGAGAAAGCTGGAGGGAGGAAGCAAGGGCTGGAGAAAGAGCGATCAAGATATATACACACGTGGACAAAATTGTTGGTACCCTTCGGTCAATGAAAGAAAAACTCACAATGGTCACATAAATAACTTTAATCTGACAAAAGTAATCATTTAAAAAAAAAATTATGAATGTTAACCAATGAAAGTCAGACATTGCTTTTCAACCATGTTTCAACAGAATTATTTACACTCATGGAACAGGCCTGGACAAAAATGATGGTACCCCTAGAAAATACTGAAAATAATGTGACCAAAGGGACATGTTAATTCAAGGTGTGTCCACTAATTAGCATCACAGGTGTCTACAATCTTGTAATCAGTCAGTGGGCCTATATATAGGGCTCCAGGTAGTCACTGTGTTGTTTGGTGACATGGTATGTACCACACTCAACATGGACCAGAGGAAGCGAAGGAAAGAGTTGTCTCAGGAGATTCGAAAGAAAAGTATAGACAAGCATGTTAAAGGTAAAGGCTATAAGACCATTTCCAAGCAGCTAGATGTTCCTGTGACTACAGTTGCACATATTATTCAGACATTTAAGATCCATGGGACTGTAGCCAACCTCCCTGGACGTGGCCGCAGGAGGAAAATTGATGACAAATCAAAGAGACGGATAATCCAAATGGTAACAAAAGAGCCCAGAAAGACTTCTAAAGAGATCCAAGGTGAACTTCATGCTCAAGGAACATCAGTGTCAGATCGCACCATCCGTCGTTGTTTGAGCCAAAGTGGACTACATGGGAGACGACCAAGGAGGACACCATTGTTGAAAACAAATCATAAAAAAGCCAGACTGGAATATGCCAAACTACATGTTGACAAGCCACAAAGCTTCTGGGAGAATGTCCTATGGACAGATGAGACAAAAATGGAACTTTTCGCCAAGGCACATCACCTCTATGTTCACAGACGGAAAAATGAAGCATATCAAGAAAAGAACACTGTCCCTACTGTGAAACATGGAGGAGGCTCTGTTATGTTCTGGGGCTGCTTTGCTGCATCTGGCACAGGGTGTCTTGAATCTGTGCCGGATACAATGAAATCTCAAGATTATCAAGGGATTCTAGAGAGAAATGTGCTGGCCAGTGTCAGAAAGCTAGGTCTCAGTCGCAGTTAATGGGTCTTGCAACAGGACAATGACCCAAAACACACAGCTAAAAAAAAAAGAGGAAAACATTGGACTATTCTAAAGTGGCCTTCTATGAGCCCTGACCTCAATCCTATTGAGCATCTTTGGAAGGAGCTGAAACATGCCGTCTGGAAAAGGCATCCTTCAAACCGGAACAACTGGAGCAGCTTGCTCATGAGGAATGGGCCAAAATACCTGCAGAGAGGTGCAGAAGTCTCATTGACAGTTACAGGAATCGTTTGATTGCAGTGATTGCCTCAAAAGGTTGTGCAACAAACTATTAAGTTAGGGGTACCATCATTTTTGTCCAGGCCTGTTCCATGAGTTCATTTTTTTATATAATTCCGTTGAAGCATGGTTGAAAAGCAATGTCTGACTTTCATTGGTTAACATTCATAGAATTCTTATTTATTATTACTTTTGTCAGATTAAAGTTATTTCTGTGACCATTGTGAGTTTTTCTTTCATTGACCGAAGGGTACCAACAATTTTGTCCACGTGTGTATTGTATTACGCGAAACTAAAATATTTATCCACGTTAGTATTTACCATGTGGTGTGTTGGGTTTACCAGGTCTATGTGCCTTGGCTGATATGTCTGGGATTACTGTTTGCTTTCTTTCTACCTACGGTGTATTTGAGTTCTATAGCATCTGTGTTTACTGTAATCACTTACGCCAGGCTGAAGTTTAATCATATACCTTCAACAGCAGAAACCAAAAAGTATCTTCTTTTTTTTTTATTGTTTCTTAAATGTTTTACAACAAGAAAATAAAACCCTGTGGTTAGTTATGTGACCGTGTCTTCCATTTGAACTTGAGTTCATATATTATTCATTAGCCTTTTAAGTTTTACAGCTAATCGATTCAAACCCCTTTCATTTTATAGCACCACTTTCCTGCATCGTCATTTCTTTGGTCAACTTTGGGTGAAAAATAATCTCAATTATTTGATTTCATTCCATCGGCACAAACTTTGTTATATATTGGCATGCATACGTGAAAAAACACATTTCAAAGTAGGATAAGGATGGCTGAAGTGGAAATAAGGGATGAGCATATACTGTACAGTATACAGTAGTCCTATATGTCCTATAACCACTGATAGAGAATATGAAAAAGGAAGGGAACTGATTTAAGAGATTGAACAGCGAATCCTCTGCAGATATGCGAATACATTTCTATTCTCTTATAAAATGAATGAGACCTATTTGCATGATCAATTCTTGGGGAGAGAGCATGGAAATTGACATGTACCAGAATAGAGGTAGAAATTCAAAAGACAATGAATGAAAGAACAAATAAATTACTCTCTCTCTCTCTCTCTCATTCTTGCTATGGCACTTATCCTGTGCAGGGCATAGAGGCCAGGGCCCGTATTCACAAAGCTTCTTAAGCCTAAAAGTTGCTCCTAATGACAAAATTCTAAGAAAAATCTTAGAATTAGGGCATTTTCTTAGAATTTCCCCTTAAATGTAGGATTAAATCTTAGTAAATATAAAAATGATTCACAAAACATCTTAGCCCTAAAAACAGCTCCGAAGGTAAAAAAATTGTTAAGAGTAGAGAGGAGGACTTTTAAGAGGCTTAAGAGTTTCTCTAGCAGAGGACAAAATGGCGGAAGGAAGAAATATTCTCCAAACACTGAACGTAATGCTAAAAGTAAACACTGCTCTTCTGTCCAATTTGGTTTTCTTATTCTTCTACTTCCTTCCATCTCTCTTGGATTGTTGGCTACATACCATCCAAAAGCACAACTTAAATAAACTGTCCTGTAATCATGTAAACTGGTAAAAGCCGAGACACTTCGCTCCTATCAATCAAAATGGATTACAAGTAATAAAATCAGTACGGTAAATAAATGTGAGAACTTAAATACACTGTAAAAAAATAAATCGTACATTTTACGGTAAAAAAACTGGCAGCTGTGGTTGCCAGAATTCTACCGTAAAAATACGGTAGCAATGTTTTTGGTTTTACGGGATTGCACTCATAATACTGTATATTATACGGATTTTAATTGTTTATTTTTACGGTTTATAACTGTATACAGTAATTAACATGTTTATGTTGTTATAAAAACAGTTTGTACCCGTCAAAATCCAGGGTTTCCATTAGAACAAATACGGGTCATAACCATGTTTTTCACAGCTCAGAACTGTTAAATTGAAAGATTTATGTTGTAATAATAACAGTTTATTTCTATCTTTTATTTACAGCTCAGAACTCACTCATTATCTATATAGCTTTATCTTGTATTCAGGGGGTGGGTGGAGCCTATCCCAGGAGCACAAGGTAGGGTACACACTGGACAGGGTTCCAATCCATCACAGGGCACACACACTAAGGGCAATTTGGGAACACCAATTAGCCTAATCTGCAGGTATTTGGACTGTGGGAGGAAACCAGCACAGGGAGAACATGATAGGAACAAACTCTATGCACACAGAGACAGGAATCGAACCCAGACCCTGGGGGTGAAAGGCAACGGTGCTAACCACTACACTACTGTGCTTGCTATGTGATTATCGCCGTTGTTTGACTAAGCATCATTTTATCACACTACCTGGGAGCTAGGAGAGATAGAAGTTACATTGCTAAGTATTTGGATTTTACTGTTAAGAAACTATTAAGAGTACTTTTATACTAATTGATGAATCCAAAGCTAAATCAAATCATCAAAACCCGACAAAATCCAAAGATTGGAACATCAGCATAGTCCCATGTATTTTTTAGTAAAGACACACTGTAAACCCGAATAAGTTGGCAAAAGTCAAAAATATTTAAGGTAATCAGTTACGTAAAATATTTTGTAATAAGTAATGATGTTTCAAATCTTAAGTAAACAGAACTATCAGTTTTTGAGTTTGTTGTACTGATTCATATTAATCGTTATTTACTTGCATTACTGAGTAGCCCAACTCATACTATATTTTTTTTAGATGTTGCAAATTAAATAAATTGTAAATAGTTTTTACACCAGATGCCGTTCTGAACACAACCCTCCCATTTTTATCTGAGCATACCAGGAATCGAACCCGGGCCTTCCGCATGGCACCCAAGACACTTACCACTGCGCCACAAGTACTCTATAAATGTTTACAATGGTGGAAGTTTTACTTAAGTTATTGTTACTGAAGTACTTATGATTACATAAAATATCACATTTGTTCAGCTAACTTAAAAAGTGTGATTTCTACAAACTCATAAATGCCAAAAAGGTCTGAATACTCAAAAAGGTCTATTAATTTGAACTAATTGCAATTATTTAAGTTAACAGTACTCAATATGTTTAATTATTTTGAGCGTTACGGTTTACAGTGCAGCAAAACAATATTTAAATTCTCAAAATCAAATATACGAATGTCAGGGTGGACATTTTTAAGCGTTTTAGGCAGACAATCTAAGCAAATAATTTTATAGAAGGGCTTTTATTATAACTTTACACAGACAAATATGATTTTATCACACACATGCTAAAACTGTTTATGTCCCCTGTCATAAAATGCACACGGCACAGGGGTGTCAAATATGTTCATGTATTTTGTAACGGGTTTGACACAAGGGGGGCAACAACAAACACGGACATGAGGCGAGGTCTTATGGAAAAGGGGTCATTTTATTTAGGGAAGGAAAGAGTTAAAGGAGGGAGGAAGGGAAAAAGGAAAGGAATGGTGTGCACATGCAGGTCTGGTGGGCAGCGCCCCGCTGGCATGCGGACTCACGCTGGTGAGAGGTGGTGGCGGGCAAATTGGCACCTGCTCACGCCTGTCCTTACCGCAGCAATGAGAAGGGTGGAATACCGTTCACAACTTTGAAGTCCTTGGGGCGCGTTCCATTGCCCCGCTTGCGTGCCACTCTTCCTCGGTTTCCCCGCATCCCCTGCACAACTTGCACACTGTGTTTTATAGTGCGGGGAGTGTAGTAGTGTAGTAGTGCATATGCACTAGTTTTCTATTTTAAAAAAGTCTAGACAGATATAATTCAGATTTTTAAACTCTATCAACAAGGGTTTAATAAAATATAAACTGATGCTTCAGTATATTAGTAACAAATACCTTCTCTGAGAGTTTATGTGTTACACACGTGGACAAAATTGTTGGTACCCTTCGGTCAATGAAAGAAAAACTCACAATGGTCACAGAAATAACTTTAATCTGACAAAAGTAATAATTAAAAAAAATTCTATGAATGTTAACCAATGAAAGTCAGACATTGCTTTTCAACCATGCTTCAACGGAATTATTTAAAAAAATAAACTCATGGAACAGGCCTGGACAAAAATGATGGTACCCCTAGAAAATACTGAAAATAATGTGACCAAAGGGACATGTTAATTCAAGGTGTGTCCACTAATTAGCATCACAGGTGTCCACAATCTTGTAATCAGTCAGTGGGCCTATATATAGGGCTCCAGGTAGTCACTGTGTTGTTTGGTGACATGGTATGTACCACACTCAACATGGACCAGAGGAAGCGAAGGAGGAGAAAGAGTTGTCTCAGGAGATTCGAAAGAAAATTATAGAAAAGCATGTTAAAGGCTATAAGACCATTTCCAAGCAGCTAGATGTTCCTGTGACTACAGTTGCACATATTATTCAGAAATTTAAGATCCATGGGACTGTAGCCAACCTCCCTGGACGTGGCCGCAGGAGGAAAAATGATGACAAATCAAAGAGACGGATAATCCGGATGGTAACAAAAGAGCCCAGAAAGACTTCTAAAGAGATCCCAGGTGAACTTCATGCTCAAGGAACATCAGTGTCAGATCGCACCATCCATCGTTGTTTGAGCCAAAGTGGACTACATGGGAGACGACGAAGGAGGACACCATTGTTGAAAACAAATCATAAAAAAGCCAGACTGGAATATGCCAAACTACATGTTGACAAGCCACAAAGCTTCTGGGAGAATGTCCTATGGACAGATGAGACAAAAATGGAACTTTTTGCCAAGGCACATCAGCTCTATGTTCACAGACGGAAAAATGAAGCATATCAAGAAAAGAACACTGTTCCTACTGTGAAACATGGAGGAGGCTCTGTTATGTTCTGGGGCTGCTTTGCTGCATCTGACACAGGTTGTCTTGAATCTGTGCAGGGTACAATGAAATCTCAAGACTATCAAGGGATTCTAGAGAGAAATGTGCTGGCCAGTGTCAGAAAGCTGGGTCTCAGTCGCAGGTCATGGGTCTTGCAACAGGACAATGACCCAAAACACACAGCTAAAAACACCCAAGAATGGCTAAGAGGAAAACATTGGACTATTCTAAAGTGGCCTTCTATGAGCCCTGACCTCAATCCTATTGAGCATCTTTGGAAGGAGCTGAAACATGCTGTCTGGAAAAGGCACCCTTCAAACCGGAAACAACTGGAGCAGCTTGCTCATGAGGAGTGGGCCAAAATACCTGCAGAGAGGTGCAGAAGTCTCATTGACAGTTACAGGAATCGTTTGATTGCAGTGATTGCCTCAAAAGGTTGTGCAACAAACTATTAAGTTAGGGGTACCATCATTTTTGTCCAGGCCTGTTCCATGAGTTCATTTTTTTATAATTCTGTTGAAGCATGGTTGAAAAGCAGTGTTTGACTTTCATTGGTTAACATTCATAGAATTCTTATTTATTATTACTTTTGTCAGATTAAAGTTATTTCTGTGACCATTGTGAGTTTTTCTTTCATTGACCGAAGGGTACCAACAATTTTGTCCATGTGTGTACATCCATGTACATCCATGAGGCATAATGTCATATCCATAATGCTTATGGAAAACTGACGAAGACAAAATAATGTTTTCCTTTTTATAAATACAATAATCGTACATTTACTGCAGTAAACCATATTTTCATGTTTTTAACTGTTATATTTAAGGTCTTACTCTGTAAAACGAATTAGTTTTTCACTGTAAATTCTACGGTTATCGCAAGTTTTGTGAAATACGGTTTTATCCTGTAGCATTTATACGGTATTTTACTGTTAAATTCACAGACATTTTTTACAGTGTATAGTAACTACTGTGTGGAAATTGGTTGCTTCAAAAGCATTTTCAACATTTAGCTGTTTAATTATCTTTAAGATAACTTTGCATAAAGTAGCCTGTACTCCTGATTATACAATTTCTTCATATATAAAAACTATGATTCACTGTTGGTTCTATTATCATGTATTCTGTCTTCACAAAGAGCTCATTTCAAAACCTTTGCAGAGGTCAGGGGTGATTTTTTATTAACCAATCACAGTCCTTGAATTGCTGCATCATCCCTAGCAACGGGGTCGATCACACCCCCTCACTAAGATAAAGGTTTTCTACTTTCCTTACTCAGAGTTGCTCTAAAAAGTTCCCTAAATCACTTCTAGTCTAGGACTCCCAGCTAGGACTTTTTAAGCTAAGATAGGAGCTCTCTGAGAGAATTCTTAGAAGCTTTGGGCACTAGGAAAGGTATACCCTCGACAGGGTGCCAATCTGTTGCAGGGCGCACTCATATACGGGCAATTTAGAAATGCCAATTAGACTAATCTGCATGACCATGGACTGTGGGAGGAAACTGCAGAACACGCAAAGTCCATGTGTGAGTGTATATTTTAGATTTTAGAATTAATGAATTTTCTTCATTAATTTGAATTGCATTAAAATGAATATGTATAAATAAATAGGGGATATATATACATTTTCCCCTATTTATTTATTTATTTATACATATTTGTTTTAATACAATTAAAATGAATGAATTAAATTTATATGACTAAAAATATGTCTTTTTTTTCTGTGGAAGGGAAAAACCTCCATAAGATGTGACTATTAAGTGACTATTGTGAAGCCAAAGGGCAGTCCATGAATTATGGATTGCAGCTCAATGGAAATCAGTTCCTCACCCAACCAAATTCTCAGACGGCTCTTGAGCTTCGGCCATGCTCTAATGGCGAACCACTCTGTACATCTGCGGTGCGGCACGTCACGAAACGGACAGTGTATTAATCAGAGTGGATTTCTTCCCCTCTCGTTACAGCGGGTACACCGTGCCTCACCTAACCCCATCCTTCCTGCACAGGCGACGCGGTTTTAAATGTTTGTAAAGTCATAAAACTTTTGCGAAGCCATAAGTCACCTAGCACTTAGCTCAAAACTGCCTCACCAGTTATAGGAAGCTCTAAGTGAGTTTAATGGCGCTGCTTGTTGTTGAGTGATGTGAAAGTGAAGGTCAAAGCTTTTGCCAGTGTCTCCGCTCTTCTCCTCAGTTCTAATTCCCAGAACTGGACTCGTTGCCCAGGAAGCCTGATTTGTTCTGTCATATGAGAGAGTAAAAGCAGGCTGTGACATTACTCGGAGATTCACAGTGCTTTAAATGCCGGAACTTTGTTGGTTTTGAAATCATCATGACCTGTGCACTTTGCCATAGAGCCGCCATCAAATGCCTATAATTGCATGTTCACATGCTGTAAGTGAAAAACATACAGTGGGTCATGTTGGAATTGATAAACCTTTCATTATAGCCATTTAATCAAAATCATGGTCTTGCTGCATTTATTGAGCAAGAAAGAAAGCGGTCCGTTCGCACCATTGACTAGTTTTCAAGGTCAGTTATACAAAATGGATGATTTTTTTTTTTTTTTTTTTTTTCCCTTGTCGACATGCCTATAGCTGGCACAAGTGCTTGGTTATTTATCTTGGCCATTTTTATATAATTAATCATTGCAATCATGATGTTTATTTGGACAAAGTACTAATAGGTTGCATGTACTTGAAACACTTGGATGCAAGGCGTATAGTCCAATATGCCCTTGCGTATTTCTCTCTAATGCTCGAGATTTTTTTCGATTAATCTAGGAAGTTCATTGGACTGGGATCAAGAACTCATTTATAGCGGCACTCCTGAGGCTTGTCCGAGCGAAATCTAATACTGAGGACGAGGGTGAAGGGAGGGTATTGAACTTGCAATAATGCCCTTAAAGAGTGCTTCATCAAACCATGTAGGCCCCCTCTTTGACTTTCAGGACTCTTTGTTGAGCGCAAATAATTTCTTTTAGAAAGGAAGAAAGTGAGCGTGAATAGGAAGGGAGGTGTAGAGGTGACAACACTTTTTCACGCCATTCTCTAATAGCTTATTTATGAGTGCTCTAATCTGTAATGACATTTTCAATATTTCTTCTCTTGTGTTACCTTTATCAGATCCAGAGACCGTTCCTTGGAATAACCACTACATAATAATGCGGAGTGAGGGCTTAAATTGCTGTTTAACTCAAAAAGACATCTCAATAAGTGCATCACTACATGGACATTAGGAGGATTTCTTTAAAGCATTGTATGTAGAAGTGCACAGAGTGCATATAGGTGACCTTTTGTGTCCCGTGTACTCTTAAAAGGAAAACCAAGAGCTCATTTCATAGTACCTCTTCATATAGCTTCTTTAAAGTTATGGGTACTAAGGTCTAATTAAATAAAATGTCCACAAAGATCTGGATAGACAAATAGCACGACTAAATGGTGGCAACAGTTCACTTTTAATGCTTAACCATTCATGATTAGTTCATGGCTCTAAAGAAGACATCAGGTCCAAGTGGTTATACACCTCATGTCACCATATCTGACTAGAACCACTGACTGAAGTGAGTAATCACGTACTTCTGTGACCATTTGTCTTTAAAATGGTATTTCCGCCATATACTGTCCAGTAGAGGAGGTCAAGTACAGCATTTTTTGATCATGTCGATGGCCCATGTAGATGCAGAATAGACTACAAATAGACTGTATTGATCATGTGTACCATATTCGATTCAGTCTAGCAAAATTGCACTAACCTTTTATAATATGTATGAAGAGAGACAGCGAGAGAGAGAGAGAGAGAGAGAGAGAGAGAGAAAGAACATGAAATAAGGCACAGATCAGGGAAAGATAGCAAAAAATCGCATGTAACAATTCCTTTCTCTCCCGCATTGGATGTCCACCATCTTATATGGCCTGATTATAAAGTAATAAAAGAATCTGAACCGAAATTCACTTTATCTGTCCAGTGGCTGGCATCGTAAATCACGACTAATATCATGTGACAAGTTGTCAGAACTCAATGCCACTTCCATTATTTTAGCAGCCCTCAAAGGAGAGCAGCGGGTAGAGCATTAAATAAATAAATAATGGGTGGACTTGAAGAAGAAAACTAATTTCAGTAAAGGCAGACCTGTGGGTGATTGATTTTGTGGAAGGGATTAATCTTGTTCTCACCATCTCCATGCCCGCCAGTTATTGTATGAACGATTTTTTTTTTTTTCCAGTGCTTCGGAGAGTGCAAGCAAACCGAGATAGGGACAATCTGTGGAAGGTTGAACTTTAACCTGTGAGACAGCCTTGAGAAGTCTCCGAGCGCGATTATGTCATGTCGATGGCTGGAGTTGTAAATCTGTCTGTCAAGCGAATGACCGTGGAGACAGACGTAGCCCCAGATGCATGGCATCACTCATGCTCGCGACGCATCACTCGCGCCAACACCACTGGGGCCGTCGTCGCGAAGCATGCGAGAGAATGAGTCTGTCCCTGTTTTATTCTATCTGCAGCTCATTTCCCATATGGCCATGGGGTGTGTTTTATTTGATAATCCAGATTCTGCTAATGTGTGTTGAAATCGCATGCTTCGGTTTCCTGTTGCGTCAGCATCCCAGCTTGACACCATGTTATTGATAGTGTCCAGAGAGCATTTTGTTCATCACCATTGTGCTACAGACTCTATTTCAACAGCAGTCCTTCATGCGAGTGTCACATCTTTCACAAGATTCCTGCAGTTGGTTTCAAAGCCATCAATCAGTTTTTGTGTTTTAAAGGAAATCTTAGGTTGTATAGTAGTCTGGCCCATTGACGTTTCCTTTTCTTAGGTTTTTTTCATCACTCTCAAAAAACATATTACTGGGGAAATTGTGACTCCCTAAATTGTCCCTAGGTGTGAATGTGTGTGCATGGTGTCCTGTGATAGCTTGGGTGGATTGGTATGTCTGGTAAGTGGTATATCTCTCGCCTGCCATTGGTTCGATTCCCAGCCAATGGATGCAGTGCCGGTCCCAAGTCCGGATAAATGGCATCTGGCATAAAACCTGTGTCAAGTTGTTGTGCAGATCGTATGGTCCGGTGGCGACGGGAGCAGTTTAAAGACTACTCCATTGGCTTGTGGTCCTGACCAGGTTCCTGTATGATTGTATCTTCTGTGTGTGTATCTGTGTATCTTCTGTAATGATGTTTCTGAAATTGAAATCCAATTGCCAACAAGTACCATGAACCATTTGTAGCATACTGTATACTGTATACACACATTGGTATTGTTCTCTTGATCCACTATCTTATATTTTCACATCATTTAGAGAAAGCATGTGATGACACAGAGCAATAACACCGATTCCACAAGTACGATGAGATCCATCCCACACTTAATTAGGCCAAGCTTCCATCAGAATTTTAAAAGACATATCTTTTCTTCCCAATCATCCGATTCCGTGAGTAAAGCAGCCCTTTCTGGGCTGATAAAGTCTGTCTTTGTATCCGCGATTCAGAGACCCCTCTCATTACTGTCATCGTCAGTGTTGGTGGAGTCACAATCCTGTCTAATGAGAATAAGTCAGGGCTGGGAGACTGATTAGAAACCCACACCATCAGCAGAAACAATCGCCGACAAAGCTCAGAGACAAGCCAGTCTTACCGCTCTATATCCTCCTTTCCCCTGCCAATGCCCTCTCTCTAGTCTGCTTTCTCTCTCTCTATCTTTCTCTCTCGTTCTCATCAAAGGGCCCGTTGAGCCAAATCTGACATTTGGTACACACGGTGAGGCTCAGCCTCTGCCTCTCTGGCAGGAAGATTCAGATTTTTCTTCAGCTTATGTGCTTAGCATTCTCTACAATGCTTCAATGTGTCCCAACATGAAACCCAGCTCACAATAATGTGAACAGATTTGTCTTAATAATAAGGACTAATTCTTGCCATCCTGAGGTCCTGTTCACTGGTATAAATCTGGCTTTACTCGACTTTGTGTTCATTAGCTGAGAATGTGTTTTATATATAAATGTGTGTTTGAATTGCATCTGACATGTGTGTGTGTGTGTGTGTGTGTGTGTGTGTGTGTGTGTGTGTGTGTGTGTGTGTGTGTGTGTGTGTGTGTGTGTGTGTGTGTGTGTGTGCATGTGTAATTATAAGTATAATTATGTATAATATCTGTTCAGCTTTTTAAGTAATATTTGGCATTGTGTTGCAGGTTCACAGGTCCTAATCTCCCGTCACCTATTATTAGCAGTAAGAACTGGCTGCGTATCCACTTCACCACTGATGGCAACCACAAGCTGAGGGGCTTCAGTGCCCAGTACCAAGGTAAGAGTTCTGAAAAATGTGTCTTATTGACATTATTGTAAAAAAAAAAAAAAAAAACTTAATCTATGCAATTTGGTTAGTCCTTATTTGGTGAAATATTAACCAACACACATCCTTCAGCAGTTGGTCGGACTAACTAACCGTGACTGGCAAAACTCTATGCCAATCAAGGACACTTTGTGATGTGTGGACTATAAGTGACTATACTATACACCCTATCGCTATAGCTTTCCATTTAACGCTATTTGGTATGTAAAACCGTCTCCTAGGATAGGCTCCAAGCCCCCCCTCGCGACCCTGAATACAGAATTAAGCGGTATAGATGGTGAGGGTGAGAGAGAAAGAGAGACTGGCTTGTCTTCGGGCACAAGGCGGGGTACACCCTGGACAGGGTGCCAATCCATCGCAGGGCACACACACACACTCCGGGCAATTTTGGAAATGCCAATTAACCGAACCTACATGTCTTTGGACTGTGGGAGGAAACCGGAGAACCCGGAGGAAACCCACCAAACTCGTGGAGAACATGCAAACTCCATGCACATAGAGACGGGAATCGAACCCGGACCCTGTAGGTGCAAGGCGTCAGTGCTAACCACTACACTACCGTGCCGCCATGTTCTAAATCATAGAAAGAAATTATAAAGAGAAACTTGAGATTTACTGTACAGTCTACCTAATCACCTCACCCTTTGACTGCATAGTACCAGTAGTAGTAACTACTTTCAGCCCTGTTATTTACACTCGCTAACTGTTGGTCGCCAGCTTCACCAGTTGCAGTTAGCTAGCTCTTCCAGTCGTACAAGGATGTGTGATGGTGGAGCAACATAACCGGTAAAATAAAGAAACAACAACGCGATCTGTTAATAATAGAGGGTGTTTGTGCAACTGTTGTATAAAAGCAATATCACCACAGACACACTGGCACACAAGAGCCGAAGGGTGATTTTATTTGGAAACGCAAGGAAGGAAAGGGTTTTGGGAGGAAAGAAAGAAAAAGGGAAAGGAAAGTAGGGATAGTGTACATTTGCAGATCTGGAGGCAGTACCCCACTACCGTGCGGGCACAAGGCTGGTGAGCGATGCTGGCGGTGAGGTGAGCGTGGGTCTGCATGGGCAGCGGCTCTTGCATGCTCCCTTGAATGGCTCCTCTCTCTGACTGGACAATCGGCCCTTCCCAGCTTTCCTCAAGTGCGGCCACAGTTGGGAGTCTATCAAGACGTCCGGACGCTGGTCGGCTTTTCCGGCTGGGAATGGGGGCCTTAATGTGAAGCACAGCACATCAGGATCACGAGGGTTAGCGAAAGTGAAAGTGCCACAGGAGCTCGTGCAGTCCTCTCACAGCTGTCCTTAAAGCGGAGATCAAACAGCAGCATTCAGCTCTAGCCTTTGAAGTCCCTGGGGGCGCATGACATCACCCCGCTCGCGTGCCACTCTTTGTGCACAACTCTGCTCTTTATCTCCGGACCTCGAACTCAACTTCTTGCCCCGTTTTTATAACACGGAGCATGACCTCGACTTACAAAAAAAAAAGCACATTTGGAAATCATAGGTTTAATAACATTTCGGAATTATGAGTCATTTAGATTTAGAACGAAATCATTTTGTAAATTAAGTGAAATAAACAAAACTTTAAGAATTTAACTGGATGCTGTTCTGTATTGACAGGCAGTGCAAAAATGTTTCTAATTTAAATCTTTCCTTTTCTGGTTTGCTTCCCAACCCAAGCGTGTTGCATTGCCAGTTTTCAACACAATTTGATTTAAGTCGACCCAGCTGTCTGACCCCACAATTTAAACCGAGCAATATCCCTTTATATTTGGAGTGTTTCTTCAGCTTACAGTCGATTATTAAGCCATCTTTTATGGCACTGGTGAAGAAGTTACAGTACAATGATTATTTTTCCACACCACATCCTCCGGCTTGTTAGTAAGCTTGGGTTAGTGCACATTATTAGCCTTTAAATGGTACAAAGGATTAAGTGCATGCTCAAAGGCCCAGCAGAGGCAGTGCCAGGGCTTGATTACAAAACCTTCTGATCAGTAGCCCAGAGCCTTAACCATCGAGCCACTGTCGCTCACCATTGTCTCTGGCCCGTCCTGCACTACGCTACGGCACTGCCTGCATTCTCATCACACTCCAAAGTTCAGAGGTCTCCGTTCAAAGGGGATGAGCTGAAAAGCAGGATTAGCTGGCTCAGCTGCACCAAAAAGCAAAAAAAATCTGGAGGAATTTCACCTCTGTAAGAAGATCAGAGTGATTGGATAGGATTACAGGTCTGCAGTTTGATAAATAAATACTGTCAGGAAGAGGAGAAAGGAGGGCTAAGCCCTTAATTAGATTTCAAATTGACCCCCTCCTCCTCCTCTTCTTCATCTCATTCTTTCTTTCAGCACAAGTGTGTTTATGGCTAATTTCCAATGAGTAGATACTCTTAACATAATAAGCCACTTAGACTCCTGTTTTTTTTTGTTTTTTTTCTTTGATGAATAAAACGTCGGAGTCATTCTGTGGCAAAGACAGTTTAGTCTCTGGGACTTAAGGGCTCATTATAGAGTAAGTATATCCTCTTAAAGGCTTGTATTAGAACTGTTGCATATATAAATGTAATTATGGCATACTTTTATATGACTGTAATTATTTAATAACCATTAATTGGGGATGGTTGAATAAAGTTCAGCTGATCAGAATGTATGAATAGGATTGAAGGCAAACTTTTAAAGCTGAGAGGGTTACCTGGCAATGGCACCACTGTTCTCAGCAGGTAGTCAAACAGAATTGTGGGTAATGTACAGTAGTAAGTATTAACCAAAATAAAAGGCAGCTAATATGTTGATAAAATAAGTTTAATATAAGAAAAATCGTAATAAAATTATTCAGAGTGGATTGCACCTGAAATATATACAGAACCTCGGACTCGAGTCCAAATGGAAGCGAGACTGAGACAAGATCAAAACGAAACCATCAAACTTTTTTTGAAGCCATGCTTTTACTTTATTGGCTCCATTCATGCATTGGACCAATGATTGCTTATGCTTTATTGAAGAAGCAATTACTTTCCGTCAAGCCTTTTGTATATGAAAAAAGAATTTTTTTTTTTTTTTTTAGTTTTTGGCTTATAAGTCCAAGTGCAGAGATGATTTCAGGACTTCACAGAAAATGTCTCAAGACATGACCAGAATGATGTCGCACAAACTTTTCTCACAAAGTTTTTCCTGTCGAAAAGGATTTCAAATAGAACCATGTCAATGTTCAAATGACATTCAAATATGCAAAGAAACTTGAAGACTATGTCACTGTACATATGAAATCTTAAACATTAAATAGAAGATTAATATTAAGAACAGTAGCACTAAATAGATTTTAATACCGAATCTACTACCCGTTTGAACTTTATGAAAATGCATATGTAATAAGGTTATAAACTCTTTATGTCATATAATATATAATTTAAAAAATATATATTTTTTATAAAAATCAATGTTACACGTACTGTAACCCAGAAGAACTTTGAAAGTTTTGTTTAAACACAAGTCATTAAGTGTTGGTGCCAGTAATGTTGGCAAGTTGTCCTTCATTCTCGCTTTGATTGATGCAGAACATGAAGCTGGCAACAGCTATGTATTCGAGTCTATAAATAATCAAGGATTATCACTAATATTTGCTCACACGCTGTGTATCCTCAAGATGTCATGATGCGCTGTGTCTTTTTGTCCTGCAGTAAAGAAGATGACGGAGCTAAAGTCCAGAGGAGTGAAGATGCTTCCAAGTAAAGACAACCATAGCAAGATTTCAGTGTGTAGGTGTCTTTTATTATTATTATTATTATTATTATTATTATTATTATTATTATTGTGGTGTCCAAGCTTCACACTATCAATTAGCTAATCTATGTTTTCTAAAAGTGGATTCAATGGGATGAAGGTCTGGCACTAATGACTGGATGGTTATGAGTTTCACACCTAGAATGCTAGATTAAGTTTTAATGCTTTATGAAATCTTTTTGCTGTGAGTGTTCATGGTAAGAATAGTTCTTGGCTCTTCCCTGAGATATAACTGAAATAACTATTTTTAAGGTCGCTGATTTAAAATAAAACTATTCTACTCTTCTAATTTGGTGTACACTCAGATACTGTTGAGATATCGTACATCTTGCTAGTACTGGGATGGACCAGCATTTGGCTTTAGAACTGCCTTGATTCTTCATGGCATGGAATCAACAAGGTGCTGAAGGCGTTCCTTAGAGATTTCGGTCCATATTGATATGATGTGATGGCCTCACGCTGTTGCTGAAGATTCGTCTGCTGCACATCCATGATGCAATCTCACGTTCCACCACAACTGAAAGTTGCGCAATTGGACTGAGATCTGGTGACTTTGATCTGTAAGGCCGTCTGAGCACATTGAATCCAGTTTGAGTCATGCCGCATTAATACCATCCCGTGGTTTTAAAGTGATGGACACGGTCAGCAACAATACTCAGAAAGGCGGTGGCATTTAAACAATGCTCAACTGGTACTGGGGGCCCACAAAGAAAAATGCGCCCCACACCATTACACCACCATCAACCTGAATTGTTAATGCAAGGCAGGATTGATCCAGACTTTTATGTTGTTCATTTATGTTTACGTTCTGACCCTACCATATATGAAGTATGAAGTGGAAACTGGCCAGACTAAGCAAGGTTCTTCCTTTCGTTCCATTTGTGAGTTGCAACCGGTGCTGAAACACATCTGCTTCAAGGTTTAACGTGTTGTATGTTCAGACACGCTCTTCAGCATGGCTCGGTTGTAACGAGATGTTGTTTGGCTTACTGTTGCCTTTCTATCAGCTCCACCCTTCGTGGACATTCTCTTCTGACTTCCGGCATCAGCGAGGCGCCATGAAAACCGCCTTGCACTAGATATTTTCTCTTTTTTCAGACCATTCTCTTTAAGCCCTGGAGGTGGCTGTACATGAAAATCCCAGTAGATCCGCAGTTTCAGAAATACTCAGCACTTACTGTCGCCACTTACTGTAAATCACCTTTCTTCCTTATGCTGGGTTTGACCGTTTCTACGCGCATACACGCATATTAAGTTACCGATTACAGATTTGCGTCAACATGCATTTGAGCAGGCGTACCTAATGAAGTGGCCGGTGAGTGTAAATGCAGTTAAATGAATAGATTCAGTAAAGTCAGGAATGTAACGGAGTGTCAATATCTGTATTAGTGTCTGTTTAGTGTTCCGAATATTTGTGTCCGTTTCTGTGTATTCATATTTAAAACAGAAGGCGGTGTAGCCTGATGCATTTCTATTACATGCTCTGTAAACCTTGCTGGAAAGGCATTTAAAAAAAAACAAAAAACCCACAATAAATAAATAGCAGAATCCTATTTATATCTGCGTTCATGTCAATTTAAAGCACATTATCTTTTCAATCCAAACACCAAGTAATTTATTCATATTCACTGTCTGTGATCAACACGTTCGAGGAGTAGAGAGCCGGAGAATGAGAGACTCTGCCAGTTTCCACTCCCACGTTCATTCACATGTCGCTCCTGGATTATCACTGAGGAGGTTGCTGAGCAGCAGGGAATGGCCTGTACGACTCCCTGTTCGATTCAAAAGCCCGGTTAGATGGAAGCTTAAACCATTAACCGCTACGTATGTACAGTACACTTATATTACTTGTAAGTCGATTTGGAGAAAATATGTCTAAAAAAAACAAAACATCCAAAGCATCTCTTTGGTGCTTTGCTGTAATTCCGGCGAACCGTAGTGTTGTACATATTTACTCGTTTTGTCGAAGTACTTTTTCATAAAGGAGAGTAGCAAGGAATAAAGACTCTGGAATGCCAGGCGTGATAAATAGGCGACGAAAAAGAGAGAGCGCCAGTTATTGTGCTTTTTGTCACGAGGCTTCACCAGAAATCTGTCTTCTGTTACGCTGCCAACATTGATTCCTTATTTACCTGTCTATTACCTTGCATCATCTCGAGAAAAAAAGTCACCCTTGCTGTGTTTGTGTGTGTGTGTGTGTGTGTGCGGGCACACGCATGTCTGTGTGCACAGGTGTAAGTGTGTGAGCCATAAGCTTCATCAGTGGCAGCTCTGACAATCGTGGCCTTTTGTCCCACATCAATATGTATGAAACCTGGCACACAGATGCCTTGGCCAATCAGTTTGTGTCATTTCTGTCTTGCCTGCCGCCATCAGCCTTCAGAGCCACACATCACTAGAGCCCAGACTCCCTGGACACACTCATTGATCCGTAATGTCATTTTCACTTTCTATCTGGAATGGATAACACTGTCCAGTCCAGGCATTGCTCGTCGCAGCGCGGCCATTCAGTGATAAGGAGCGGTTTTCTGAAACAGAGGAATGAAAAGCATGGTTATTCGTTATATATATATATATATATATATATATATTTGGAATTTTGTGGTCATTTTCTTGTGAAATATCCTGTTAAGGAGTTTTAGCGAATCAGTGCCAGTATTAAATCATATTACACTCTACATTTCATATGAGGTGGTACCAAAAAGTTTCAAGATTAGCTCCGTTTACAAGAAAGTAATTATCTGGGTGCGGAAGTTCTACGATGATGTTCTTCCGCTCTTGACGTGCGTGTGCCACTCAAAACACCTCGAACGACTCATTGAAGCAATTGCCGTGAAATTGCAGAATCTTGTCTAACGTCTCAGTGGCAGGCTCACCCAGTGTCACGCAGACTTTTTTTCACGATCGCTCTTTGTTCTAACTTGCTGTCCATGATGAAATGGCAGATGTGATGACACCACTTGATGTCTTTTTTGGCACACTGACTTATGAAGGTCGGTGCTCCCTGTGACTCCCTGTGCGTACAGCCTCGTGCTGCCATCTGTTGGCGCGTTACAAAACTAGCCTAGAAACATTTTGATAACACCTCCATATTTTTAGTAGTGTATATTATGCACAAAAACTATGGATGTATGCTCAGAATGCCAGCTCGCTAATACAGATCATGGCTAGTTTTGTTGCGTCACCTGTCTGTGGCAGGTCTCGCACCTGGTATGCGGAAGTCCCAGGTTCGATTCCTAGGGTTGCGTCAGCAGGGACATCCTGCAAAAAAACTGCGCCAGGTTATTGTGCGTATCCACTTTGGTGACCTCTCGACGGTAGTGGCTGAAAGACTAACAACAAGAAGGGGGGGTCAGGCATGTGACACGTCTTCTGAGGAGGACTATATTCTATTAAAAAAATAAATATTCTATTTTTTTTTTTTTTTAAACTCCTGATCAACCAAGTCGCAAATTAGGGGGCAGGAGAGAGGAAAATAAAGTCATTTATTGAATATAAAAATATTAATTACATCCATTTATTACCTCATTGGTTACTGATCAGACTCCTGATTAGCAGGTCATGAGTTCAAATCCCAAGTGCTGTCATGCAGCACTGGCTAAGCTTGACCTCAACTGGCCAGACGTATGAAATGAGACAAATGCAAGTCGCTATGGATATGGGTGTCTGCCAACTGCCAAAAATGCAAATGTAAATCCTGCCGCAGCCATGGTGGGCAACGAGCCTAGAGAGCAACATTTGCTGAGCTCTCTCGCCTGTCAATCACAGTGACACTTAGCCAACTGTGGGAGTCTATGAGCTCATGTTTGTGGCACGGGGTAAAAAGCGCGTTTGAGTGTATTACACTGTGTGTGACAATTGGAAGGTCAGAAGGAAGCATTTGTAAGCCTTCACCCTACCCAGTTGGTAGCTGTTGTATGATCGAGGAGAGCTGGCTGGTGCATTGGCAAGTGATTGAACTTTAAATAACCACTTGGCAGGTTTTGGACTTTCACTGGTACATGACGCGATATTTAACTTCGACTGTGGCTTCATACAGTCAAGTTGTTTAAACAGCTCGTTTTCTGTTTGTTTGGTTTTGAAAATCTGCAGTGATTTTTTTTTATTTTTTTTATCTTTAACACTGATAAATATAAATATAATAAAGGGTAGTTATACCAAACTACTATACATGTGTGTATATATGTGTGTATATATATATATATATATATATATATATATATATATATATTTTTTTTTAATTATTATTATTTATTTATTTTTTTCTGCTGTCCCATTAATTTCTACATCATATGTTTATTAGTATTTAGGGTTGTTACAGTTAATTATTTTTTTTATTATTAGTCACAGTGTATGATTTTACTGTCACCTCACTGCTAAATTATTTAAAATGCTGATTATAATATATTTCTGTCTGTTATCATCTTCCCATTTACTCCATTAGTTCTCATGCCCTTTTTGTCCAGCTGTGACTCCCCAACATCTCTGTAACCCACCCCCCTGGACTCACCCTAAATCACATAAAATCTTACATTTTTTATTAGATTTTTTAATTGGGAATTCTATCTTTAGTTTAACTGTGGTGTTCTAATGCTGTTTTCCTTTCATTGTAATGAAATCTGTACATCTTTCTATTCTGTCCTATCTTTTGCGGTCGTATAAGCATTTTATTGCATATCGTCCTGTGTATGGTTGTGTACGTGAGAGAGAAAAAAAAAAAAAAAACTGAATTGCATTTGAAATTTAATGATATTAAATCAGACATGGACTGCACTAAAAACCCATTGGCTGTTTAATCCACTGTTGTTGCAGGAAATCAAAACGATGTAAGAAAGAACAGTTCAAGGCCCCCGAGTGGCGCAGTGGTAAAGTGCTCGCCCTGTCATCCGGAGATCGCGAGATATCAAAGAGAAAACATTTTAATTGACCACTGTCCAGTAAAACCGTTGTGAAACGTGTAGCCGTAAATGTTTTAAACGCTTCCGTTTCCATTTCTTCTGTAGTATCACAGATGGGTGTGGCACAAGGACACAACATGTGCCTGGACCCCGGGATCCCAGACAGGGGGAAAAGAAAAGGCTCAGACTTCAGGTGAGCAATCATCTCAAGGATTGTTAATTAACCGACTCGTTTCAGAGGGAAAAAAAGATAAGACACAAAAAAAGAAAAAAGAAAAAAAAAAAAAAAGGAATGCATTTATTTAATTTATTTATTTCTCATTGGCATTTTAATTTTCAAGGTTCATTGCAGACATTTGATCAGAATAAACATGGACTTTGAGATCTCGAAGGTCAGACCAAGCGAGGAGAGAGCAGACGATGACAACGAGTCAGAGAGAGACGAACTGTGAGAATTGTAACACAGACAAATAGGGACTATCAATTTCACACATACTACCTCCATTTTTACCAGAATGTTCTTTGCTACCTGAATGCTCCTCTGACAAATGATTAGTAACGGATAATGCACACTGCTGCCTCGGCACCAACGCAAGTTCTGACCACTTGTTGCACAACAGTGAGTCACCGCTTAGGTCAAACAAGTCCAACACCGAGCTGGAGGCGGCATACATACACACACACACACACACACACACATATATATATATATATATATATTTTAGTTTTTTTCCTCTTGTTTCCCTGGAGGCATCCTGGCTATCACACACTCACATGTGTGTGAAGGGTTTTCGACAGCAGGGGCTGAAGGGCTGAGTGTGTAAGTGAGGAGAATGAATGAAGCACCGACACTCCGGAGGACTGATAGTGACTGATAGTACGTGAAATGTTCAGCAGATGATGTATCTATACTCTACAAGTTTTTCAAGCACATACAGTAAGCAAACTCATCAGATCGTAGCAGGTCTCAGTATAAGGCAAATACGATAATAGACAAATATCACTGTGCCATTATTTCATTTATATAAACAGTGAACGTTGCCGCTGACAAAAAGACAGGAAGCAGAGCCGAAGATGCTGCGATCTGCTTCGGGAGTGACAAGAAGTGGACAGGATTAGAACTGAGTACATTAGAGGGACAGCGCAGGTAGGACGGTTTGGGGACAAAGTTAGAGAGGCCAGATTAAGATGGTTTGGAGGGATGAGGGGTACAGTACATATTGAGGAGAATGTTAAAGATGGAGCTGCCGGGCAGAAAGAAAAGAGTAAGGACTAAGAGGAGGTTTATGGATGTGAGGAGGGAGGACATGCAGGAGGTCGGAGCGACAGGGGAAGATTTGGTAGACAGAGATAGATGGAGACATGGTCCACATGGCAACCCCTAATGGGAGCAGCCAAAAGAAGAAGAAGAAGAAGAAGAAGAAGTACCCCCATACTGCTTCCATAGCATTTAAAAAGGTAAGTTGAGGCCAGGTGCTGGTAAGCGTCAGATCCTGTGTAATTGATCATCAGCAGGTGTGCAGACCTCTATAAATGCGGTTTTTGGCAGTTTGCTGGTCTGGAGCAGTCAGGTGCGTGTTATCACAATGCCAAGAGGACAAGACATAAACGATCATCTTAGAGAAGCAGTCGAGAAACAAAGTGTTATAAAACTATTTCCAAACAGTTTAGAGTTCAGTGCTCTACAGTGACAGAGATTATTCACAAGTGAAAAGCATTCAAGTCAGTTGCCAAGCTTCCTAGGAGTGGACGTCCAAGCACATTCACCCCGAGATCAGACCATGTAGTGCTCAGAAAAATACAAAAAATGCACAAGGGTACTTAGTTTTTAATAAATACTGGCACGATGGAAATGGTTATAATTTTTTGGTTGTTGTTGTTCGACTACGGTTGTATTTGCCTAATACTGAGACCTGCTATGATCAGATGATTTTTATTATATTCTTACTTAAAAAAAAAAAACGTATATAGAACATTTCAAATACATACAATATATACATCCAAAAACGTGTGCATTTATCTGCATGTAGAAAGTTAATGATGGTGCATGTTTTTATAGTAAATCAATTTAAATACGTCCTGTACTATTACAGTATATCCACCTATTAATTTAAATGCATACTGTATTCTCTCTTCCTGCTAATAACGCAAGTAGATATAGTTACATGCATAGCACTTTCGAAAGTATATGTATAACTTTATGATGTCATATACTATAATAATATTCATATAATATAAATTTATAAAGATGTCAGGATACATAAAACCTTATTTATCTCTAGATCATCAAACATGTACGGCAGTGTGTAGTGTGTATTAGTGCGTTCTGCATATAATGTACATGTGAACACAAGATTTTTAAGAAGTTAATCAATATTAGGAATTCATGTACAGTACCTATGCTTTATATATATATACAATCATTTTAACTACTTTCTGGCTTCGAGGCTGACACACTTATTTTTAAGATCAGGAACGCTCAGGTATGTGGAACCACTGATGATACCGTGCATAGTCAGGCAGAGCGCAGATCCATCCCATAATGCTCCTGATGCCATAATAAGCACAATACATCACCAAGTCGTTATGCGTATGGAGGGAAGGTAATGATGCAAGCCAGACTTGAATAATTAACTTGCGACATGAGGAGAGATCACAAAGGCTCATAACAGAAAATGACCTTAATATTGTTTAGAGCAACATGAAGACGGATCCACACAGGCTTATCAAGCCGCACAACATGCTTTCCGCCTTCAATCAAGATTTTCCCACACTACCCCATTTACTCCGCGCCCTCCCTCGAGGCTGCCCGCATCGGATTTAAAACACCGACGCTTGCCTACAAAGCCGAAAAAACCGCCCAGCACCCAGTTACCACGAAGCACTTCTCACACCCCAGTCTGCACCACACTCCTTCCAATCGTCTAGCACTGCTTGACTGCTCACACCATCTCTCAGGGTACAGGGGAGACCTGCATCAAGACTCTTTTCTGTTCTGCCTCCTTGGTGATGATATGAACTTCCATCTCATGTCCAAACAGCTGAGTCACTGGCGGTCTTCATACCATGTCTACAGACTTGTATTTACAAGTAGTCATCTAACAAATAAATAACTTTCTGTATTTATCGATAGAGACTCCTCTACATCGCCATCTGCCAAATGCCTTGTATGTAATTGCAAACACAGCGTGCTACATAAAAAGGACTATGATCATCACTCCTCCCGGAAATAATATTCTCGTTTATTTCCGTTGGTGTGTATTAATTACCCAACCATGCATTTAATACTGTACCTTTCCGATTTGCAGGCGTGGGGCCACGGTGCACTTCTCCTGCGATGAAGGTTATGAGCTGCAGGGCTCCAAGAGCATAACCTGCATGCGAGTAACTGACAACTACGTAGGCTGGAGCGATGACCGACCCATCTGTAGAGGTACCACTCATGCTCACGCTGAATTTTAACTCCAAATTTTAAACGTCTTTAATCATGTAAAAAACATCCCACATATAGTACATGTGCTTTATAAGGTTTGTATAGCAAAGAAAGGACAATGTGGATGAGGAAAGAGAGGCTAACAGGAAACAATCCGTGTAGAACATTTCCTAGGAGGGATAAAGACGCCTTTGTCTTTACTAATCAGCTTATTCAACCAGACTCGGCACTGATTAATTACTTTTATTGAGCTTTACTAATTTTCTGATTGTGATTGTCCGCGAGAGTTCTCATAATTTTGTGCTGCACATGTCTCAAGTGGGTTTTTTTTCAGTGTTATGGACACCATTTTTATGGTAGGCAGACTTCTTTTTCAGCATTCAGACTTTCAACTTTTTAATCATTATGAATGCAATTAAGGCGGCACGGTGGTGTAGTGGTTAGCACAGCCTTGCACCATGTGACATAGGTGTTGGAGAATTCTTTTATTTTGTATGACGGTTAAAGGTCCCATATTTTACATTACATCATATTTACATTATTACATTATACATATTTACATTATATTTTTCATTACATTTCATCATCTATACCGCTTTATCCTGTATACAGGGTTGCGTAGGAGCCTGGAGCCTATCCCAGGAGGCTTAGGACACGGGGTGGGGTACACTCTTGACAGGCTACCAATCCATTGCAGATTTTACATTTCTATAACAATTTGTAAAATGTAGTTTTCAGAGTTCCCCTCAGTTAGTCTGTTAATGCTCTAACCGAAATTCTTTTCAGGTATGGCGTATTCGAAACCTCAGTGTCAGTGAGCAGATGAGGGCAGAGCTGAGCACAGCTGGGCAGCACCGAGTAACAAGTTAGGGAGGGTATCTTCTTATATGAGGTCACAATATGGGGGAAAATCTTATCGCTTGTTTTTGCCCCAATCAATACAAAAATGAAAAAAAAAATGACAAAAAGCAAGGAATGTATTCCCCCTTGTCCTTAATTTGGATATAAACACACACTTGAGACCGATCTGAATGTCTACAACTGACTAAAAAGTGAATTTTGCATAATAGGTCCCCCTTAGAGATTTGTAAAGTAAATAAAGAAAAGTAAATTGCTTGGTATATGATGATGCAAATTGAAATTCAAATGCTGAAAGCCCTCTGAAGTCTACATATATAGGATAATTGTTATATAATAGCCCCACTTGCGTGTGTGTGTGTGTGTGTGTGTGTGTGTGTGCGCGCGTGTGTGTGTGTGTGTGTGTGTGTGTGTGTGTGTGTGTGTGTGTGTGTGTGTGTGTGTGTGTGGATGTAAAACAATAGTAAGCAATTTCTGTGTATGTTAAGTGAAATGAATTTAAACCCATAAAGAACATAACTTAAACTCATATCATACACCCACTAGGACCATTAGGAAAATATCAGATTTTTAACATGTATGATTTTCTAACAAATGTAATAATAGTATTTTAATGTATTATTATTATTATTATTGTTGTTGTTGTTGTTGTTGTTGTTAATAATAACAATAATAACAACAATAATAATTATAAATAAATTAATAATAATAATATTAAGAATAATAATCAAACATTATATTTATATAGGCTAATTAATTAATTAATGAATTAATTAATGCTATAAATAAATGCTATAAAGGCAGCACTGCACATTCCTTATAATAAACATGGCTGTTGTCCCATGAACTTTATACTTGATATACATACTGTATCTACTGAAATGAAAAACTTGTGGATGAACATTCACTACTTGAAGAGACATTACATTGGGTGGGATGTAAAGTATATATTTGTAGTTCCTCTCAACATACATTAGGTCAGTAGGGATTATCCTGAAACAGATGTGAGTAAAGGTAAATAAATAAATAAATAAATAAATAGAAAATCATACAGGTTTATACACTTTATCTTCAGGTAACCCTTGCTGTCTGCCCTGCAGCCTACCTATACCTCTCATTCCAATTTCCTTGTCTTGGTAACACCGTGTCCTCTGTACCACTCAGACACTCACACACAGTATATACTAATACACACACACATACATACACAATAGTTAATATTGCTCCTTGGCCTTGGTGATATTGATTTATTTCTGCAGTATCATTCATCACACTGTGGACTATTAGTCTTTCATTAGCACTCTACATCCCCTCCGTTACTCTGATAGCCTCGGCACAGCGGATGCCATGGCACAACAGACTGCTGGAGAAACTTAGTTGGACAGCTCGGAGATGGAAGACTGCAGTTGCAGTTTTGTTTTGGATTGTTTAATGATCAGTTTTTGGTTGGTTAGCTCTTGCCGAGTATCGGGCTGTGCCGTTGTGCGGAAAAAAAAAAAGAGGAATAGATCTCTGATTTAGGAGGTATTTACTAGCAGAGACACCACGCTGCTCTGCACCACAGGCCCATTAGTTATGTGTCTTGTGCATTTTGAAATCTGTTCCAATCAATTGTCTCTTTTCCAGTCATTTTTTGTCTTGTTTCCTCGGGCACTTCTTCATAGCAGGTTACTCAAAAACCGCGAGTTAAGTGCAAATAGCTACAGAAGCCAGAAACACTAATAGATAAATATTTAATGATTTAAATCTGTTTAAGGACAATGATGTTCTGTTTCGCCACAAATAAACTATACTTGGTTTGGGATTATGTGCAAAGTGGTACTGTAGACGCTTCAGGGTGTAGTGTAAATGATTACATCAACAAAATCTGTACAGTACAATCCAGAAGAACTAAGCAACAGTAATACAAGTCATTTTTACAAAGAGCAATACAATGTACTGTATAAGCTACTTTTTATTATTATATGTATTTCACTTATTTCATTTTTGCCTTTTAAAATTGAAAACTTTGAGTGGTCTAAAGTGCCTTTTTGGCTTTTTGTCTCAGCAGGTTCGAGTGAATTGCATCTTATTTATTCAGGGCTTCCCTGGACTTCATTTGCACATGTCCATGCTTTCCATTGTTAAACACAAAGCTCTTACTTACGAACCCCGGTGCAAAATTTCACACTGATTCAGTTATTACAGAAAGCACTGGAAACACCTTCATAACATAAGAGTGCTTATTTAATTATTCAAATCAAATCTGCTCTACATGCTGTACTTTTCCCCCTAAAGTGTATTTGTTTTTGTTTTGTTTTTTGTTTGTTTTTTAGCCCCTGGCTATAGGTTACTGGCTAATAGATAGAAAATATGGTTAATCTGGTTCGCTCGCATGCTGAAACTAAAAAAGAACAAAAAACAAGTTGAGTACATTTTCATTAATGTCCTAACATTACATCATTTAACTCAGCAGCCAGGCAAATTCTTGTTAACGCAAATTTTATTTTAATCAATTCCCTTTGATTGATCAAACTTCTGTATGTTGGCCTACACTGTAAAAAAAAAAAAAAAAACGGTAAATTTTACAGTAAAAAACTGGCAGCTGTGGTTGCCAGAATTTTACCGTAAAAAATACGGTAGCACCGTTATTGCACTGTAAAAAAACAAACCGTAAATTTTACGATAAAAAACCGTCAGCTGTGGTTGCCAGAAGTTTACTGTGAAAAATAAAGTAGCAATGTTTTTGGTTCTACGGGATCGCACTCATTATGCTGCATTTTCGAGCCTGGCCGGGAATCAAACCCAGACCCTGGAGGTGCAAGGCGACAATGCTACCCACTACACTACCATGCTTGCTGCGTAAGTGTTGTCGTTGTTGGAGTGCAAGTCATGCGAGGGGACGTGGGGGAAACCGAGGAAGTCCAACAACGACCAACAGTTGCCTAGCAAGCATGGTAGTGTAGTGGTTAACACTGTCGCCTTGCACTTCCAAGGGTCTGGGTTTGATTCCCGGTCAGACTCGAAAAAAAAAGAACAATTAAAATCCGTAAAATATGCAGTATAATAAGTGTGATCCCGTAGAACCAAAAACATTGCTACCAAATTTTTTTACAGTAAACTTCTGGCAACCACAGCTGCCAGTTTTTTAGCATAAGATTTACGCTTTGTTTTTTTACAGTGCAATAACGGTGCTACCGTATTTTTTACGGTAAAATTCTGGTAACCACAGCTGGCAGTTTTTTACCGTAAAATTTACGGATTTACGCACCGTTTTTTTTTTTTTTTTACAGTGTAGTGTTGTACTGTATATGACCAGCAAACCTAAACTAAACATAGGGTACACACTTACTAGGGCGTTAAATGCTAACTCTACCATAAAAGACATAAAGTGTGTTTTTTTTTACTAAAATATTGTGCATACAGCAGAGACTCAATTTGACCAGTTAGCCATTTACATGGCGAGAATCATAGTGCTTTTAAGGCTTTGGAGCCGGAGCCGTGTAAGCAGAATGTTCAAATGAGGAGGTGGGAGGGCACAGCAGACTTAAGAAGAAAAGTGATCCTGAATCTCTCTTTAGGTAGAGATCAAGCAAAGTCTAAATCCCAGCCAGCAGGTAGTCCAACCACATTGTGAGTAATGAGGAAAATCTTAAACTAGTGGAAAAAGTGAAAATAGGCCAACCTGTTCATGAAGCATGTTTTAAAAACCTCGGAATTTAATTATGAAATAAATCTTTGATGTCAGACGTTAATTATCAAGTTTAATGGTTTTCCTATTAAATCTTCTCAAAAATCTGATTGCATGTTACATACTCTCTAAATTGACATCACCACTACCAAGAGCAGGATGCTATTCTATCCTAGAAAAAAAAAAAAAAAAAAAAAAGAATACATAAAAGAAAACCTTGAGTAAGTGACCCATAACAGAAATTAAGTAAAATATCAAAGACCAGAGATTATATGCATTGTAATATGAAGGTGAAAACTGTGGTCAGTGGGCCATGGTGCTAATTAACTTTCTAAAAGATTTATTCTTTAATGTCAACTTGTCAACTCACCTTTAAGTATGCGAGGACGTGTCTGTGTGTGCGCGTGTGTGTGTGTGTGTCTGTGTGTGTGCGTGTGTGTGTGTGGCCCCCTGAGGAGCTCACCTCAGACATAGCTCATTAAAGAGCTGCAGCTAGTCTCAGACCTGCAGACTTGTTCATTTACTGCAAACACTGACTATGCCCTCCTTCCTCATTAAGCAGGAAGCACTTTCATTTTGGGAGAGCTTTAAAGTCCTCCTAGAGGACACGAAAGTTGCATGAAAGACTCCACTCAAATTTTAAGCTACAAAAACTAAACTAAAATGTGGAAAGTCATAGAAAAGTCAAGTTGTCATCAAAAGTATATAAGCCTCAAAAGGCCACATGTTGTTGTGGTCGAAACCCTTATCCAGATGTAATCCTGTTTTTATTGACTGTGATTTATGAGTTATCACTGTGCTAATATAATTGGCTCTTTAAATCACAGATATGCTAATATGGTACTGTAAGTTCATAGGGTGTGAAGAGAAATTGGTAATCGCACTTAAAAAAAAAAACTTTATAGTAAGCTAAACTTTTAAAGAAAAGCACATTTTCAACAGCTTTGTTGTACATGAATGGCAGTTATATAATTATATAAATCCATATAAGTCACTTATTTTATTTGAACATAAACTTTGCATAATTACATACTGTACTGTACAAATCAGTACATCAAGTACATAACATTGCATACAGTACCAGTCAAAACGTTGGACACGTTTTTTTATTTTTTTATTATTGTTTTGAAAATTGTATATTAATGAGAAGGACATAACAAATCTGGAATTATGTAGGCAGGAAAAAATATGTTAACCCAGAATATGCGTTATCTTTTCCATTCTTCAAAGTAGCCACCTTTTGCCTTGATGACAGCTTTGCACACTCTTTGCATTCTCTCAATGCTCTCTCTCTCTCTCTCTCTCTCTCTCTCTCTCTAATGCCTTGAAAAAGTATTCACAACCTTTGAACATTTTCCACATTTTGTCACGTTACAACCACAATCTCTAACATGTGAGAATCAGTGGCAAAAAAAAAATAATAATAATAATAAAAGGGCAAAAAATTCACTCTCCTGATGTACATAACACAAACGACTTGCAGCTATAATTGAGTAAAATGAGTGCAATTGCATACAACCTAAAAACATTGCTACCATATTTTTTACGGTAAAATTCTGGCAACCATAGGTGCCAGTTTTGGTCTGGCACGCAGAATTTATGTTTATTTTTTACAGTGTATATATAGAAATGTTTTCTTCCACTTCACAATACAGTAACATGCCACTTTGTGTTGGTCTGTCACATAAAATCCCAATAAAATACATTTACGTTTGTGGTTGTAAAATGTGGAAAAGTTCTATGGGTATGAATACTTACGCATAGGCAAATTATTGTTTTTCAAAGAAAAAAAAAAAACAAATATGAGACCGAGAGACAGAGTGGAGTGCCTTTAGGCATAGTTCCCTCCTTCATCTACTGTACCTCAAGATTTGAGACCAAACTTCATAAAACATCGCTTGGTTATTATTAGTCCTTGCAAGTAGGGATTAAAAAGAGCCGATTTGTGTCATTAATTTTAACCACTCAGCCAAACCCGGCCTTGTCCGACCTTTCCAATGTCGAAGAACAATCATTGCATTTTTTCATTAATTTCATTACTTGATGTGAATTCCAGACTTTGGAACATTTATAAAAGTGTACATCATGTCAGTCCAACAAACACAGTACTGTATGATCAGTCTGCATGAAGTTCAATTCAGATTGTTATGAGATGCTGAACGCCAAAATGTCTGTCTTTTGCTCCGTTACAGTACAGCATCATCAAAATAAAGAAGAGTGCTTATAAATTCTGTAAAGATTTTGAAACCGTTTTAAATGAATTAAATTGGCATTAATGATGAGAGGTTCAACCAATGGAACAAAACTGACTGAAGTGTTCACTTGAGGCTTGAGTTTAAGTGCCATGAGTGAATTTTACTGCAGGTGACCTTGATTGATGTGGATATCGGTGATTCCTTGCCCATTTAGACATTATAACTTAATTTAACGCAATTGTTATTGTTTTTTCGATGAATTTATTATGTTATAACTGTAGAGGTTGGTGGGTCATCTTTCAGTGTAAATTTTCTTCTATTTGAATTTTTATTTGTAAAAATGTCTTACATACATGTAAGGGTGACCTGGCCAAGACGGGTAGCAACACAACGCATGCTTCAGACAAACCAAATTAAAACAATTAATATGCAAATATATTATCGCTATAATAACTCATTGAGTCAATAATATACATACACTATGGTGTCATAATGGTTAGCACTGTGACCGTGTACCTCCAGGGTCAAGGGTTCGATTCTCACCTCTGGTCTGTGTTTGTGAGTGGGTGGTTTGCATGTTCTCCCCATGCTTGGACGGTTTCCCCCCAAGACATGCAGTGTAGGCATTTCCAGATTACCCAGCCTGTCATAGAGCGTACCCCGTCTAGTGCCCCTCCAGGCCCCCGTAACCCTGCAAAGGATAAGCAGTATAGAGATGTTCTAAAATGAATGAAGCGCACAACATTAAAACTTCTTAGCAAAACCCTAACATTGACGACTAGATAATGATGCACAGAATTCCTACAATAAAGCTTTAAATCTGCCCAAAGTAGGCAGTGCTATAATTCAAGCTGCTTTTACAGACAGGTCCGTATGCGGAGCTGCATAGTTAAAAGCTTTCTCGCCAAATTTTGTTCAAACTTTAGATTTAGACAACACAAAATGTTGTGCGAACGAGGTGCATGATTATATTGATCTTTCCTTTCCATATATAGTACACACAGATATGCAGGTAATAGCCCAAGACTGGCTTTATAAATAAAACAAAGCCAAAGATAAAGCCTTAGAGAAGTCAAAGAGGGCCAACTAACTCGAGTGTACAGTGGTGAGTGAGGGCCTTGCAGTTCGTAATAAATCTCAGTGCCCCAGAATATACCGAGTCCAGAGAGTGTAAACACTGAGCAGATGAATTCATGTATAAAATATCCCCAAACTAAAAGCTAGACCGAAATGTTGCAGAAAACAGCCCAGTCTGAGTTTCAAGTGACTCAATAATGTAATAAATGGAGTAAAATGCAATTTTATTCCTGTTCACTCATGGGTATGACCAGATTTAAAAAATAATAAAGTTTAACTTGTGGTTACAATACATGCCAAAAAAAAAAAAAAAAGTATTTCAATTGAAATATCATATCTGAAATCATGATGCCTGCCTCTCTCTCTCTCTCTCTCTCATTCAGCACCCATGTGTGGAGGCCAGCTTCGAGGCCCCACTGGTGTGATCACATCTCCAAACTTCCCAGTCCAATATGATAACAATGCCAACTGCACCTGGATCATTACTGCTTCAGACCCTTCCAAGGTACGTCCTTTATGAAACACCATTTGCTTACCCACGGGATCGCTCCTACAGTATGCATTAGTTTTCAACTAGGGAAAATCTTTCCTTCATGAACTAAACATACAGTATTGATGTGGATAACTGGTAATTCTAAAGGAGAACTCTGGTGTCATGTTGAGCAAGCTATCACGGGAGGGACAAAAGCCATTGTGTTGACTTTGGAGCCAAGTTCAAGGACAAATTCTGGCTCCTTTGCCAAGTGTCTTTCTCTGGACTCAGACAAATGGTTTTACAAATCTCTACTCTTATCACGCCAGCTCAGAGAGGAGAAACAGGGAGGAGACTCGACACTGCCTGGGCTCGGCGAGAGCACTGCAGATGAAGATGGAGCATGGCCATTCTTACTCTTTCCAATCGTAATGACATTCTATTTTTGTGTCGCCCACAATAGTGTCTACAGGAGACATGAGGTCAGCCGTGATATTGAGGCAAAACTGGGACTATGGGAAATGTACCTGACAGTGAGCATTGTATTTGCTACTGCTGAACCAGTGCCTGAACCCGAGACAGCGGCCAGCTCCACACTCCTCATAGTTGAAGCTAGAGTTCATTTTATCCAGTTTTTCTGTTTGAAATAATTGAAAATTAAGTTATATTAAGTTTAAATCTTTTTTTTCTTTTTTTTCTTTAGGTTTGGTTACTGAAAAGGTTGTAGATAGTCAATATGCCCAAAACTACAGTACATTAAAACCATTTGCCAGACACACTTATCCAGAGCAATTTACATTTTTATTTCATTGTACATCTGAGCAGCCCAAAGGCCCAACAGCGGCAACCTGGTGATGGTGAGTCTTGAACCAGACACCTTCTGGACTGTAGTCCAATGCCTTGACCACTGAGCTTCAGCTACCCCTACAACTGTAAAGCTATTTCTCCTAAACATTATTACATAGACACTGAAGAGTTCTTGATAATTATATTTGGTTCACATTTTGGCAAATGATTAGAGGCTGAAACACGAAAACAAATGAATAAAGCGAACAGATCAAACGCATACAAGTCTATATTGAGCATCTGTTGAACATATAGAGAAATGGTTGAATTCATAAGCATAAAAATCAGAGAGCGCAGGATGAATAGATTTTGGAGTGGCAGGACATACTTGGAAATGATTCCCTCTAACAGAGTCAATATGTGAGTCTAGACATTCTGTTCTAGATGAATGGATCCCATGGAAGCACTAACAGATGAAAATATCTGCAGCAGTGGCTGGCTTACTCGTGGTGTTTTTTCCAGCTTTAATTATCAGTTGCTTATTTTTTTTTTAATCTTTTGTTCCTCTGATTCGGATTAAATGCCAAAACTATTAAAATTCACTCCGACTTTACCTACAGTGGCACGCTAAATTATTCTACCCCCCATTAAAAATAAGGTTTTTAAAAAAAAAAAAAAAAAAATTACTAAATTGCAGCTGTTTAAAAAGAGCAATTTAAATTGCTTAACACAACTAATATAACAAATTATTTCTCCAAATTCAACACAAATTGCGCTATTTGAATTATTCAACCCCCTGAATAAAATCCCATTAGAACACAAATTTGTAAATCAGGTGATCTCTCAAGAACAGATTAGATGCAATTGATTTAAAACACATCAAATACGTGGACTTTCCAGAGGTTTGTTGATGGAGAAGTGTGACTGCATGTCAAAAATGGTTAAGTCAAGAGAGTTGTCCATAAAGTTAAGAAATCATTGACTTGCACAACAAACACAAGGATCAAAAAAATAGAAAAGGTGATAACATTCCTAGAAATACAGTAGGAAACCTATTTCTCAAGTTCAAAGTTAAAGGAACAGTGATTACATTATATGGACGTGTCAGAAAGAGGAATCTGATACCAGATTCCTGAGAAGGTACAGTAAATTTTAAAAAATCGTTGATCGGACGCTACTGACCCTATAACATTTAGGCAGATGCCCTTATCCAGGGTTAATGGCCTTGCTCAAGGGTCCAACAGTGGTAACTTGGTGGTCATGGGGTTTGAACATGGGACCTTCCTAACTATCCTAATTAATAGTCCAATGCCTTAACTGCTGACCTACTCTTGACCCCAAGACCTAAAACACAAGGGAAGTTGCTCCAATATGCTAAAACCCATATAAAAAGACATCAACGTTTGGGAATTCTGTTCTATGGACTGATGAAACAAAACTTGAACTTTTTGGGCCTACGGTATGTATCAGTGGGATGTTTGGAGGAGAAAGAATGGAGCATATACAGAAAAGTGTACCCTGCTTACAGTGAAGCATGGCGGTGGCTCGGTGATGCTCTGGGGCTGCCTTTCTTCCTCTGGCACTGGAAATCTTCAGCGTGTAAAGGGCAAGATGGATTCAGTTACATATCCTTGAAGAAAATCTCATGGCATCTGTGAGGAAGCTGAAAGTTCTATGTCATTGGACCTTCCAACAGGACAATGATCCCAAGCTTACTTCCACCAAGACTTGGTTTCAGATGAGGACCCGGGGGGTTCTAGAGTCGACATTACTGTCACCTACCTGACTTGAGTCCGATATAAAGTTTTGAAAAAAGCAGTTGCAGCACGCAAACCCAAGAACCTTACTGAACTAGACGCCATTGCCCATGGGGAATGGGCTAAGATCCCTCAGAGACACTGCCAGAAGCGAGTGTCTGGCTATACATTACATTTGCAGCAGGTCATAATAGCTAAAAGGGGCTTTAATAAAGATGTTTCTCAACAAGGGGTTGAATAACTTTGATACTGTATTAATCGTGAAAAGTAACATTTTGTGCTGGGATTTTTTGTGATTTGGGGAAACCACTTGTTATGTTAGTTGAGCTATTTAAATTGCTCTGATTTATTACAAATAGCTGCTGTTGGTAATTTTGGCCAAATAAAAAAAAAAAAAAATTAATGGGGGTTGAATAATTTCGAGTGCAACTGTAGATGAGTGGGATTTCGCATTGATCCCATACACCTCTCCAGTTAATGCAAAGTGTTATTTAAGTGTTACGGTAGTATTAAACCAAAATTTTTAAAATTAAAAGTTAAATAAAAAACAGTGTCATTTTGTGCAGCTGTCTTTAGATTCAACCTAGAAAGTAAAATCTTTTAAGAGTAACAAAGTATCTTTTTCTAATTACATTTTTTGTTTCACCACAAGTCTATGTAACTCACAGTACTGCCTAGTCATTACTTGCTTTTAATTGAATATACTGTATCTATTAAATACTGCTAGTTCCTGTACTGTAAAAAGGCTACCAGTATATTAGGTAATGGCTTGGTGACATCTCTCGAAATCATTGAATTTGTGTAAATTCATTCAAGCTATTTCCGATGCAAATATGAATTAAATATATCCAAATATAAATAAACTGAAACCTAAATATATCTCTAAACATGACTACGTTGCTCCTGATGTTCATTTACTCAGCAGTGCCAAGTTGCCCCTGTGCTCCGAGTTCCCACGCACCAGATCAGTGTCGTCCTTCACAGCATACCATAAGTTCATATTTGCTCCCAGCATTTTCTACTCTATGAAAGAAGATTAGAGCTCAGCAGATTACAAGCTCTCAGAAACCCCACAGCAGGTCTACTGTGTTTACTGCCTACCCATAAAACTGTCAGTCAATACCACACCCACTGTCTCCCATGAGGCAAGAAAGTGCAGGCGTTACCTATCCGAGAATGGCACGGCAAGGAAAAACCAAGGTGGGTTAAAAAGAAAAATTGAGAGGATGGGAAAAGGGGAAAAAAGCAAGATGAAACTCCATTCATCTAAGATCTGACCCAGAATGCTACCTCCTCACCCCTGGCAATTTTCATTACCCACTGTGTTTACCATAGGACTGAATGCAATTTGCATTTATATAAGCTTTTTCATTAGGAGTTGGCCTCCAAACATAAAGAATTTGGCGGAGATGTGGCAGACAATTTGAAGCAGGAGACTAGACAGCAATTTTTTTACCCCTGTATTTTTGTGGTGTTTTTCCTCTGCATAGCATGCTCAGAGTTGAGTTCAATACAGGTAGTGAGGAGTTAACGCTGAAATTGTGCACATCAGTATTCAGATCTCAGACTTAATCACTACTTGGACGGTCGGGCAGGATTTATGCATGCGTGGCAAACTTCTCGTAAAACAGTGACATTTGAGTGCTTGCCATCTTTTCATTAATAAATCATCAATAGCAATTTTTTTTTCAGTTTCATTTTTAACTGTCTGTTGCTTTTATGCTACATCGTCTTACATTTGACAGCAAAGAAAAGGGGAAAAAAAACAGTCTGCTCCTTTATGCCACATTTTCCATCCTTTCATTTTTCTCTCTCTCTCTCTCTCTCTCTCTCTCTCTCTCTCTCTCTCTTAAAGGCAAGTGTTTCGTTTAAAGGTGGTGGTAGATCGAGCAACCCGGTCTTTTCCCCACTTTCTTTCTTGACGTTTCTACGCGATACAAAATCTGACAGCGTGGACTCCTGAGTGATGCAATAGAAAAGTTTGCACTGTATTGTCTGGAGAGTGCCCGTTTGAATCCTGATGATTTAGCTATCCATGGCTGAGAGTCCAGGAAAGCAGGATAGATAGCGCTTTCCTCTGAGTCACGCCGCCCCGTGACACAGCATGAGCAGTCGGCTGGACAGCTCCTCTTAGGGGAAGCATGTGTTAGCTTTTTCCGTCCCTGATGATTGAGAAGAGCTGGCTGCTGGGTGGGAATCGGCCAAGACAAAAAAAGGTGAAATATCGAGACTTGTCCAAATAAATGTTGGTAACACTTTAACTTAAGTTGTCAGATCTTAATACAGTCCAACCTGCAGAAAACAAAAGATCAGAGGTGTGCAAAGTACACCTATCATTTCCTTTTCTAGCTGCCTACTTTAACGTAGAAGTCTGCCATTTACAATTAAACTTGAATAAAAGTACAAAAGTAATCACCTTTAAATTTACATAATTTTGATAAGTATCAAACTCCACATCCAATTTCAAACACTTGCTACAAAATTCAGCATTTCACAGAGGGAAAGCAAATCATGCAATTATGCACAATCGTCAGCAGGGAGGCAATATAACAGCTTCAACTACTACAGTACACACCACTCTGGTCATGTAACCCAATGCTGTGCTGAAATGTAGTGAAGTAGAAAGTAAAGATGTTGTGTTGTAGAATGTAGTGGAGTAAAAGTAAAATAAAAAAAAAATTAAAAAAAGGTATCTGCCGTTAAAGCTGCTCAAGTAAAGAACAGATATGTGAAATGTGAATACTTTGAACAAAGTAAATGTGCATATTTACCTTCCACCTTTGCAAAAGATCTGTAGTTAATTAACCTTTTTCACCATTTTAATGAAGCTACCAGTTGGTTATTAGAAAATACTCTCGTCATTCTTCAATAGATGAATTGCTAAAACTTATTCTTTAACATATAAAATTCACCATGTTTTACTCATTGTGAATTTTAAGCAATCTCTCTGGGGTTAAGTACTGCTGTGTTTCACCTTTTGATTGCATGAACTTGACTTCACTCAGGTTTTCTCCATCACTCACCTCATCCGCTTTGCTTTGCCATTGGTACGGTTGGATAAAATTTTTGTAAATTTAATTAACTTTACCTTCAGCGGTCCCAGAATTTTGGTTTTGACCACAAAACTACAATGATATGGAAACAGGAAGTAGCTCGGGTCCCATAGCATTTTGCTAATGTGAAATTGCTGGTCTGCTGGTGAGCTTGGTAGGTTACATGAACAAATTGATAACGGAGGTGTTGTGGACTGGCTGCTGATATGTGCAGTAATGAAACTGATGGGCTTGTGTGCAGGTAATAAAGTTGACCTTTGAAGACTTTGACCTGGAGCGTGGCTACGACACTCTAACTGTAGGCGATGGAGTTGTAATTGGGGACCAAAGGACCGTCTTTCATGTGTGAGTACTTGTGTCTCTGGCACTTTTGTACTTGATACTCTCCATTGCTTTCTTTTTTTTTATTTCTTTCTCTCTCCTGGATGTTCTCTTCTTTTAACCCTCAAATTCTTTATTCTTCCTCTTCCTCCTCTGCTCGGGCTGTTTCTCCTTGTTTCATCAGCCCTGTGCGTAACAGCGGATGGGAGAAATACCCCGCACTCAAGTGCCAATCACGTTGACTCTCAATGTTACATGAAGATCATGCTTCACAAAAAAAAAAAAAAGAAGCTTGCTGCATATTGATGCCTGTAATGCAGTTTGCCTTACCAGATGCTCTGGAGTGTTGTTATTAATTGTGCTGAAATTTATGGTGTACATAAAGTTTTATTGATGCTGTTTTATGTGCTCTCTCTGGCAGAGCCTTGAGAGTGCTCGTGCAGTAGCTGAGCATTATGGCATCCCAGGGTTCGCTCTCTTTCTCTCACTCTTTAGCTCTTTGTGGGTGCTCAAAACCTCAAATGGCCTAATGTGCTCAATTAGTGAGTACCATAATCCCAGACCCAGAGAAACTCCATAATCAGCCAGGGCTTTTGGCATAGCAATCAGAATGTGCACTTGAACCAAATTTTTTTCTGAATTTAAATATTTCTGAATAGACTTTTTCTGTTTCCAGGCTGTCAGGAACGAACACTCCAGATCTGGTGGTGAGCACCAGTCATCAGATGTGGCTTAATTTCAAGACAGATGACACCAGTGGGTCCTTGGGATTTAAAGTTTCTTATGAGGGTAAGTTTATCAAAATACATTGTTCAAAAAAGGCATAATACTGTGGTCCCGTTTGTGGTTTATTGGCGTGACATGGTGAATTCACTGTATGAGAAATGTAGACATAATACGGCTCCAGTTTGGCTTTGGGAGAATAAAAAACATCAGGCATTATCTGATGAAATGATAATGTGCTTCATGTCTGGTGCTCTGTTTGCTATCTTTTATATTTAGTGTCATAGTGCTTTATTCGGCTCACCACAGTTGTATAGAGTACAGATAGTCCCTGACTTACGAACAAGTTCAGTTCCAGGAGCACGTTCGTAAGTCCGATTTGTTCTTAAGTCCAACAAAGTGAGTCTTGTACACCTTTGACATGAATATACAATGTAAAGCATACCGATCCACTTGACTAAATCTGTCCCCTTTACCCACACTGCCAGTATGTGGCCAAAAACCATAACCGTGCCTAAGGAAATAAATCTCACACAGCTGCTTTGCAACAATGACAGTTGTTAAAAGCGTTATAAAAATACAGTTGAATTGAATTCAATGTAATAGTGTTATCTCTGCACCTTTAAATCGCGAGGAGAATGCTGGACGCCATTATCTCAGAGCTATTTTCCACTGTATTGGACTGTGAACTCTGTTTTGTTGAGGATTTTCCAGGAAATTAGGATTATTAACCATCAGGACAGCTTTACAGGGCAGCCATTTTTTGTCATCGTGCTTCCAGACTGATTAATTAAAACCGATGAGGCTGACTCATTTCTCCCGCACCCCCACACACACACACCCCTACAATATACAAAACATTAGTCATTTTATACATTTACTTACACACTGGGAATATTGTATATAATTGTAAATATTGGTATCTGATGCACTGCAGTGTCTATTTTTTTGTCTGTGATTTGTTTTCATCTGCGAATGTTCATAAATCTGTCTGTTATCCGTTATCTGCGGAAATTCGTAAATCGAATGTTCATAAGTTGGGGACTACCTGTATACGATTTTTTAGAAAATGATATACAGTAGAACCTTGGATTTGGGAGTAACGCGGTTCACGAGTGTTCCGCAAGACGAGCAAAGATTTGTAATCAATTTTGACTTGAAAAATGAGCAAGTCTTGGTTTACGAGTGCCGAGTATCAAAGTGTAAATTAAAGTGTCAGATCATCTCAATATGAATAGACCTTGGCTTCGAGTTTGTAAGAGGACATGACTCTCTCTGAACAATAATAAAAAAAATTAAATAAATAAATAAATAAAAACTTGGTGGTGTCTAGTGCTTAAAATATGACATACTGCGACTCTCTAGGGGAGCCTGTCCACTGTCAGTTAGTGACGGGGTAAAAAGGACAATAGTCAGCGAAGCAACCAGGATAGTTGACCTAAAAAGGTGATATTTTCCCTCTAGCATTTCAGTTCAATCATTCCCCTTCTACATTGTGTTTTCCTTTAATACTACTGGAAATACAACCTTTCATCGTGCTTAAAAAGCCACCCTGCAATTGTCATAATAACTCCTACTAGTATTTCTAATGCTTTGTTCTTCTTCGCCCTACCTCTTATTAAATATTTCTTCATCTCTAGATAAGAGGAACGAGAAGCTCTTCTTTAATAATGCACACGATCCCCTTCTGAGGGGCTTTCCCACCTCTCTGCATCTTTAGAAGTGTCTCCTCCTAGCTCACACTTCCTCTGTAATGATGCTGCTTGCCAAAATCTGTGTATTTGTCTACCATGACGGCGCAGCATGATATTTTTAATCCCACTCACTCATTTCTTTGTATACTTCCTCTGCATAATGTTTCTACCTTCACACATGAAGGGGCCATGTCTGGATATCAGGCTCTTTGGAAAGTTCCTTATGTCTTTAAAAAACGTAATAGCATGGTATTAATGTTTTTTATTTGTTCATTGCAAGTCTATGAAAACCCTAGGCATTTTTTCTTATTGTATCCAGGTACCACTGTGACTTGGCACACTTTACTTTAGTCCTCACTTTAAGATGTGCCCTGAGCCTTTTTTTTTTTTTTTTGGTTAATCTGCAAAATAAAAGGAAAGCAGAGCAGCGTAGAGTATACACCACAACATAATTAACATAATGAGACATTCTTAATGTGATAGACGTTGAAGAATCTCTTTTAATAGTTCTATCTTCTTCCTTCAGAAATGCCCCCCAATTGCTAAAATTCATATTTTCATAATTTTAACATGATATTTATCGTATATGTATTAGTGCATGCAGGTGCGCTCTCTCTATCACTGTCTCTGTCTTAACTCATTAAATGTTCATGTTGAGTAATACAGTATATGCAACATTATAATGTTTTTTTTTTATTTTAATTTTTTATTAAGAGCAAAGGATTTCTAAGAATTACTACAGGGCATTAAAGAGACAGCAAATGTCTCATTACTGCCTCTGATGCATTTATGATCTGATCTCTTTTTAAAGCAAGTGCAAAGAGATGCATGCCACAGGCATCTCCGTTGCTACCACTTCAGACTGTTGAGATGTTGAGCTTCTTATCCCTCCCTCTTACATTATATTTTATCCCATCTTCCCTAGATATTTGAACTGCAGAGCCCCAAAGGAAGCACAAGCTCTAATTTGGCATGCACGACAAGGCTTCTGAATTTCAGTGTGCAAATTCAGTATCCTTAAGGTTTATCAGTGTATAAGAAATGGATTATAAATCGATATCCCAATTGATTTATTAATCCCAAACCTTCACATCTTATGTATTTTAATGTTGTCACAATATTTACATCATATTATTATCAGGTGATTGCATATGACATGCATATTATATGCCATAAACACCTACAGTATGAGCATGCATGTAAAGTATGAACTTGATCCTTGTAAAGGATGCTGACTGCAGTTTCATTTAGGAAATGAAATGCATGGCTGGGTAAATTTATTCAGACTCTCGCCTTCTCGCATTATTAGTGATTCTTCACTAGGAAGTCCGTGACTTCCATCTGGACTTGAAAAAAGAAAAAAAGGAGGAAAATGACAGGAAAATAAATCAGTGGAAAATTGAAATGGGTAAATAAAAAAATACCAGGCCTTATGAAAGTGCACATGTCCGCTCCTAGTGAGAGCGGAAGCATTTTGTACCAGACAGAGGACATCAGGATGTGGGTATGATGAGAGAGAGAGAGAGAGAGAGATGAGATGAGATGAGATTGATTATATAGATCTATCAGAGGCCTTCTTTCTTCCTTGGTTGCTGTGACTATGTACAGTACCTGTATATGGGTCTCCATTACTGAGGCTCATACACTCATGTCACAGAAAGTACTGATACAACATCACATATACAGTACAGCACCTCAGATGTGGTACACTTAATTAGGGCCCAAGCACTATAAGGTGCGCAGGACCCTCTTGTTTTCCTAAGGATTATTATTTTTTTCCAACATTTTGGACTTTTCGGGAGTCTTAACATGCTCAAAAACCCATGAAACTTGGCAGACAGATTGGAATCTGCTGCCATCAGGATGCCTGAGAGTCGCATGGCCCGGGGCCCACAGGGGCCCCCACACGAGATTTAGCTGTATAGCTCATACACACCTTCACGTAGGCACACAAAGCTCGTGCTCATGGAGCCGAACAACTTTCGCACTGCATGTTCTGGGTTCAACTCAACTGGAGGCCGGTTATTTTGGGTCGTTCGCAAAAACGCACCCGATGGATTTTGATATACTCCTCCTAGGGAAATTATACGATCGTCACCAAACCGGCCCGATGTGATCTAAAGACACTGAGGACGTAAAATTGCGGAGGGATTTTTGATATCTCAAACGGGTCAGCTGTGATAATGCCTTAAACGTAGTCCGAAGAATAATTAATAACTTTCTGTGTGGCATTATATTCAGTGACACCTTCAGTGACATCACGTTCAGTGACATCACATTCAGGAACATCATAGTGTGATGCTTTTCTTCCAGCATCTACAGCCTATTGAACACACATACACATCACAAATGTTAACACTCTCTCACACACACACACACACACACACACTAATACACTAACACACTCAACAAATATTTAGGGTCGAAACTGACATTAGCGTCTGTATATAGAGGATATAGAGGATAGTGTGTGATGTGTGCAGGTTGTGCGATGTGTGCAGGTTGTGCGATTGCCACCCGGTTGCACCGCACAACCTGTGTGATGTGTGCAGGTTGTGCGGTGCAACCGGGTGGCAATGGCTTTTTCGCAGTCTTAACACACTCAAATAACCCACAGGCTGTGCGGTTGCTTGCAACTATATCTAATTTTTTTTTTTAACTAGAGTAAAGAATGAAGTGCGTCAGTTAACTCCAATACTCCAATATTTTAGCAGCAGGCCTTACGTCTGCCTGCCTTATGCGCCGTCCCTGTAGACGCCTGATCCAGGGTTTCAGTAGCTATGAGCTCGGCTCTATTTTCACTACTGTTACAACGCCTGTGACATGCTCACAGAATTACCTAAACGTTGATGATGTGCAAACAACCGCAAACACACAATCGACGCCCACCAGCCACTGCGGATTTCTGTTTCATACTGTATATAGATTTTTTTTTACATTTTTTATTATATCCTCATAATTTGCACGACTACGTTTTAAGTAAATTGTTGTCAAGACCAAGTAAAATGTATTCACCATTAAACTTAACATTTCTATAAACAGGAATGTCATGGTTATCAGGGTATTAAGTAAATCTTTATTTAATTTATTCATGAAAACTAATTTGTATATGGTTATACAGTATTAATCAGTATAATTATGTAAATGTTGCTACTCAGTGTAGCTGTTTTGTCTGCTTAATTAATATATCACAATTAATACAAAAAAATATAATGAACTGTGGTTTATTTAGCCAATATTGTTGTTAGTCGTTCGGCTGCTCCAACAGCTTGGCACAGGTTTTAAGCCGGATGCCCTCCCATTTTATCCGGGCTTGGGATTTATCTGGGGTTTAGGCATTGGGTGGAAATCGAACTAGGGCCTTCCGCATTTAGTCAAGATAAGACAACAGTAAATCACAAAAAGAATCTTTAAATCCAAATACGCCATGAACTGTGCTTTTCCAGGTAAACCGCAGGTTGTATAAAAATTATTGCCCCTCTGTGTGAAAACTATATAAATTACATGGAACAATGTGGCCCGACGGACAAACTTCTGAAAGATCAAGGACAATCTGAGTGTAAAGAGTGCCACGACCGGCCTCGTCTGTTGGGTCGATTTTACAATCCATAATGCTTTAAGCGCTGTAAACGTTTTGATGTCTCGAAGTAGCAATTGTTGCATGGCCATTTAAAACCACAAGACATTTTTTTCCCCTTGATGACGCCAGTGTTGAAACTCGTCAACCCGTCCTCCCTGAACCTGAAATGTCCTCTGTATGGGCTCATTCTAAGACTTAGTTCACCATTTAAATGTACAATACCGACAAAATTAGCTATTTTAAAACACAATCTAAACATTCAACCATAATTTTATATTTTACTATGCAGTAAAAATAGAATAAAAATAACATTATATAATGAAAATGTATGTGTAGAATTTCCACTTAGTCTAACATTGCAGTGTTGGAACAACCCCTTCTCTAGCATAGTCCTTATTTTACACTCCACTGGCTCATGTCATCGATGTCTCACCTCTCTGTTGTACTTTTTTGCTTCCTGATGATGGAATCATATACTGATCAGTCATAACATTAAAAGTATAGATGGATAAAAAAAAAAAAGAATAACATTTGAATATCTTATTACAACAGTATCTATTAGTTCTCAAAGTTGATGTGCTGGAAGCAGGAAAAATAGATAAGTGTGACTCTGACAAGGGCCGAATTGTGATGGCTAGACAATTGGAGTCAGAATATGTCCAATACGTCTAGTTTTGGGGTGTTTTCAACAAGCAGTGGTTAGTAGTTAACAAAAGTGGTCCAATGAAGGACAATCAGTGAATCTGCAATAGGGTCAGTTGCCCAAGGCTCGTTGATGTGTGTCTGGAGTGAAGGATAGAGTATAAGGTCAGAGCTACCGCAGGGCAATTTGCTGAAAGAAGTGAGAGCTGGCTTTGATAGAAAGGTGTCAGAACACACAGGGCATCACAGTGTGTTGTATATGGTGCTGGGTAGCTGCAGAGTGAATACACTTTGAGTGGGCACAGAACTGGAACGTGGAGTAAGAGAAGAAGGTGGCTTGGTCTGATGATTCATGTTTTCTTTTATAAAATGTGAATGGCTGAGGTTGTGTGCCGCTTACTGCGGGAAGAGACGATATCAGGATATACTATGGAAAGAAGGCAAGTCTGTGGAACCAGTGTGATGCCCATGCCTCATCAGGTCATTATTGTTTCAGTAGACATGAGGGATCTACATTTAAATTTTTTTATAGTTTGTTTTTCTTTTCTTTTTTTTTTTTAAATTAAAGATGAAGTTGAACAGCAGCTAAACTGACAAGACTGTATGCGCATGAGATACCTTCCACTTAATTAAATGATCGATTGAGTAAACACATACAAAGCTATCTTTTTTCTTTTTCTTTTTTTTAACATAGAAAGCCTTACAAATATACAAAGCTATTTTAATATAGAAAGCTTTATCATGCAAATGATTGAGCTCAAGGTGTCATGTTAATGTTAGCAAGGATTTCAATATTTATAGAAATAAAGCATATCACACAGGTCTGTAGAAACATGACAGGCTTTGCCCATGTACGGTATGTAGATACGAAAACACAATGATTATAGTTTTAGGTGATTTTTTTACTTGACTCTTTGGTTCCTTCCTCTCATGGCAGCATGACGGCTGACATTAGCTTTGTCATCTGGTGTACCGGGCTGTCTATTTATTAAATTAGCCTACCTGCTGCACAATATTCAATACATATCAGACCTGAACTATAATCAGTTACTCAGGTACTTATATTTATTTCTTTTTCCCCTAGAAACTTGAGTTTTCTCTCCTCTACTTTTGACTAACCCTCCCTGTTTGGCAACTTTTATATCTTTCGTTTTATCAAAGTTAAATAAATAGTTGACATTTAGTCACTTAGTTGCATGTAAGAATGCATTTTTGTGATGTACGCTGGCTATTATTACTGAGTTTATATAATTAAAACTAATATTTTTTACATTTCTAACATTAAAAAAAAAATAGCTACATTCATCATAAACAGTAACATAATGTTATAATGCATCAAGCAAACAAAAATCAAATGATGAAAATGCATACGGTCCCATATATTATCACAAATCAAGATAAAAATTTTTTAAAAAAGCCAATCATTTACATGAGATAATCCAGCAGCTCTGTTTCATATATTCAAAGCTGAAATCTCAGGAAACTTCTCCACACTGGCAGCATGAGCTACATTATTAGATTAAAGCTTACTCTTTGCACACAGTTTATTTATCGCATGAACAAAATGTGCATATATTAATATTTTTACTTAAGAAATTTTAGTTCTCCCTGAATCTTAATACTATAAAGTAAACATTGACAGTTAATTAATTATATTTCACTTTAGCAAAAAGTTTTGTTTTCCTCCCTAGTGTACGGACTAAATTTTCATGTGGTGCATATTTAAATATGTTGTACTTGTATGAATTGTTTTAACCCTTTAATATCCCAGAAGCTTTTGGACTTTAAATAATTAATAGCTCTGCATTTGGACTCTTGGTTTAAGTGCTTGGTTTTACCTGTGAAGACGGTATTTGTTATTATAAAACGATCGCTAGAAGATCAGTGGGATCGCTAATCCTTAACGATATGTGCAATCAGAACAAATCCAGTAGTCTACATAAATATTCTGTTTGCTGATTCATAGAGAAATGCATCCAATCTAATTGCGAAGAACGTCATCATGCAGCAAGACAATGACCCAAAACACTCTGCCAACACAACAAAGGATTTCATCAGGGGAAAGGATTGGAAAGTTTTTAGACTTGCCAAGTCAATCACCAGGCCATAAATCAATTAAGCATGCATTTGACCTCCCAAAGAAGAGACTAAAGGGAAAGAGTCCGCAAACTCAAAGAAGCTATGGTACAGGCCTAAAAGAGAAATATAACAGAAGAGTACAACAAAAGTTTGGTGACGTCAGTGAGTCACCATCTTGATATATTGTAGGTTTTGCAAACAAGAAATATGCAAACAAATATTAAGCTCTGTTTACTTTGATTGGCAGTTCCAATATGGTTGGTATTCTTTGATAGGGCTAGATTTCTTTTGGGAATAGCCAAATGTCCTCTAGAGTTGATTGGTGGGTGGAGATTACACTAGGCAACATGTGACACCTTACTCTAAAATGACTGAGACGATTTGCCCCAAGCTGCCATCTTCGCTCTATCTTAAAGTTAGCTTGAAACTTAACGTTAACTGAAGCATAACAAGACACTTTCTTCCTTCCTCTAACAAGTCCAGATGTACATTTTTTACATTTTTAAACAAGATGTTTATTACAAAAATATCAAGTTGGTAGTTTTCCCTTTTGAGTGTTAACAATGGAAAATTTGCTTTGCTTTTCCCAGACACCAGACCATGTAGAGGTACAAAACTACAGCAGTACTGTAGTTCCACCCTGTTGTCCTGAAAATCTTAACAATGTGACGACTACCATGTGACAAGAAGGCCCAGTCTCCCCTACCCAGTGGCACGCTGATGGACCTTACCTTACCCCCTTACATGCAAAGTTTCTTGTGTGCATACTCCTGTGAATAATTCATAGATAAATCTGTTCGTATTCAGTTTCTTACTTATGGAGTCATTTCAGTGTCTTCACTTTTACTTGAGTCATGGTTTTCTTAAGCATATTATAATTGAGTAAGGATTTCGGCTACTATGACACAAAGCAGACAAGGCACTGGCCGTGGTGTTTAAAACAAGTGCTTAGTCTAACATCTCTTTTTCTTACTTCTTCACATATTACTGTTCCCAGCACTTTGCTTGTGAGCTTGTACGCAGGACTGAAAAGAGTGAATAGCTAGATTCTGGTGAGCTCATGGGAATCTCTGCGGAGAAAGGGATGGCGAGGTGGGTAGGGGGTTTTGAAAGAGAAGAACATCCATATTCACTATCTTTGGTAATATTCCTGCCGAAGCCCCTGGCAGGATTGGGTTATTCAGATTTCTTTTCTCCTTAGAGACAAAATTCTCACATTGCTCTCCTGTCTTTAATTTCTCAGTGCCTTCCCTCCGTTTTGCTTTTGTCTATTGCTCACAAATGAGGTCTGGCATGCCAAGACAGGTAGAGGGATGAGGAGAAGAGAGAGAGTGAAAAAGGAATTCGTTAAGAGTGTGGGCCAGTCAGAGACAACAATACAAGGCCAGTCTGCAGACATGTGAGCAGAGAGAGAGAGAGAGAGCTGACTTTCAATATGACTCCACAAATGACATTCGCATGAATGTAGATTCAGCTCACTGTGCATGTTGACAGAATGGCTTAAAATAGATCCTGTCCACTTTCTCTACTTTTCGAAATTAGGTGCATGCCGAGACATTCTTTATGACGATGCGGTCAGGACATAATCACCTGCTGCTCTGTTCAAACAAACCAGTCTTTCTAGCTACGTATAAGGCATCAAGAGCAAGTTCAGGTTAAATTCTTAATGAGCCCCTGTATATCTTGAGCAAGAATTCATAAACCTTGCATCCATCTATGTCAGCTATAAATGAGCTATTTGAGCTGTTAAACACATTGCTTGCATAAAAAAAAAATAAAAAAAAACTCTCAAGTGCAATTGTATGGAGGCAAAACCAAAGTACACAAACAGCTTTTGACATACAGTAACTGCCTATAATTTCCCTCTCCTCACCTATTTTCTTTACTCACGCTCTATCTGTCACATCCTGGCTCACCGCTCTGACATTATAGAAGTTATCATTTCCACTTGACTTCCTCTTTGGTGAGAATGGATCACACTATAAGGGTAGTCTCTATCAAAGTGCAGTTCAGTCTCCTGACCTTTATGGAAGTTCAGGTGCTGTGATATATATATATATATATATATATATATATATATATATATATATATATATATATATATATACACAGTATATATAAAAAAAATTCCCTCAGTTGCTTGATTATTTACTTTTTGTATTTGCAGCTTTATAATTGAAGGTTCTGTATTTCATAAACACAATTTTCTTTTTCTTGTCTTTTAGAAATCGACCAAGGAGGATGTGGAGACCCTGGATTTCCAGCTTACGGCAAGCGAGAAGGCACAGGCTTCAGACACGGGGACAGACTATATTTTGAATGCCTACCTGCCTTTGAGCTGGTGGGGAAAAAGAACATCACCTGTCAAAAGAACAACCAGTGGTCAGCCAAGAAACCCAGCTGTGTGTGTAAGTGCTCCTATTTCCTATTTCTCTTTCATGCAAAGATTTATTTTTTAAGTGTCATGTCCAGTGTTCATGGTGGAATGCCTTTTTTCATCTTTTAAAAGAAAACAGTATGACTTGTTATCACCCAACCAATAAGGTCATAGCCTGGGGGGGGGGGGGGGGGGCAACCGAGAAAAACAAACATGGTGACAGATGGTGGTTTTGTTTGAGAGTGGAAAAAAAAGATTTTCAAGACATGGATTTTGTCAAATTGGAGATATTTCAGTGCACTGCACAAAGCCTTCTCCTTGCCATAATTAAGCTTAATTTAGGGAAACTGATACCTTCTTTATATATACAATGGTACCTTGGTATACCACGTCAGGTGTAGCTTAGTGGTTAAGGCATTGTACTACAGTTTGTAAAATCCCAGGTTCAAATCCTGTCCCACGACCACCAAGTTGTCCCTGTTAGAGTCTTGAGCAACACTCTTAACCCTCAACTGCTCAGATGTATAATGAGATAAAAAAATGTCAATCCCTCTTGATAAGGGCGTCTGCCAAATACATTTAGTATTCATATTTTGCTTTCAAAATCAATACAGCAAAACGTACCCTTGTGTACCTGTTATAAGGTGTCCTTGCATCTATAATCCATCCATCCTCTGTAGACCACCTGTAAATGTTTAGACGAAAATTTGTATTGCGAAACAGTAGAAAAAAATGTAAGTCCAGGTAATCCATCCAGCCACCCAAAAAATATTACCAGTATTACCAATCTCCAACACTATAATCATATTCTTGCATATAACACAATTAAAACATTTAGAAAAGACATGTAAATGAATTAAAAGTGCAAAGTGCAAAAAAAAACAACAAAAAATATGTAAACTAGCTTCACAAACAAGTTCTGATTGGCTCCCAGACGTCCGGCGTCCGGTTTGGCTTTGTCTTTAGTGTAAAAGCAGTCTAATGCCTTTACAAAAATTCAATTATCAGTTCATCGCAAATTCTTTACATCTGTTCAATGTGCCCACTGAGTGTCATGAGCTCCTATGCAAATGTCAATACACTTAACATCTGACAAAGGTTCACCCTTAGTCAGTCACTTGAACAAACTCACATTTAATCCATGTCACACTTTCAAATTTAATTGAAATATTCATCCACTGCACTGTATTTGGTCCTTAGTGTTAAATGAATAACGTTAGAAATTGCAGCCTTAGCAATTAGGTCATGCAAATGAGCTCTGATGTTCTAGGACAGGTGGAATGTTGAGTGTAAAAGCAGGGGGAAAAAAACCCTGAATTCATTAAAAGATTATTACAGTACAATTTAATACACAGTGCTTATGAGACCTGCATACACACATCCACATTTATAAAAAATAGAATAATTTCATCCCTAACTGAGAGTAATGAAGGAGGTGATAGAGCTAGAAACTGCCTCTGGAAAACCACGAATTGGTTGAACTGGTCTTATTTAAGTGTTAAATAATCCAATCGTGACACAGTTTCAGATATTATTTATTATTTAGTTATCTATGTAGGTTAACCAATTTGATAATGAATTAATAAGTCTAATAACAGTAAATATTTACTAAAAAAATGTTGTCAGTTTCATTTCTAATTTTATTACATGCCTCCTAACATTAGTAGAAGATATCTTACCAACATTTTAGCTAGCTGAATGTTAACTAGGTGGCACAGTGGCTTAGTGGTTAGCATTGTCGCCTTGCACCTCCTGGGCTCTTACTGTCCAAAGACATGCAGATTAAGCTAAGTGGCGTTCCCAGATCACATGCAGTGTGTGAATGTGTGTGTGGAAAAAAAAAAAACAACAACAATAAATGGGACCTAGTAACAAACCATTTTCAGCTAGTAATTTTAGCTAGCTATGCAATATCAAAATTGTTTAACAGTAAAACCTTTTTATCTAGATATCTACCATGAGCAAATTTAGCTACCACCATATGCCACCATAGTAAGCTTACATTGGTTGAGTTAGCTAGCAGTTATAATTAGCTAACAACACCAAGTACCTGTAACTAATTGCCAAAGAGTTAAGTTAGCTAATGGTTAATGCTAGTAATTAATAGCAATAACTAACTTGGTAACATGTTTGTTGCCATTGCTTAGTTCAATCATTCACATGTTCTTGTTAAAAAGGTGTTTAGATTCTAAAAATCTACTCTTGTGTTGTGACTCTCAATATTTATCAAAAACCTTAAAACCCTGTAGCATAATAAGCATTTCAAAATGTTGAATGTTACTGCAGTAAAAAAAAAAAAAAAAAGGCTTAGAAACTAAGGGTGAAAAACGTTTCTCTTTTCTCAGTCTCCTGCTTCTTTAACTTTACTACACCATCTGGAGTTCTGCTCTCGCCCAACTACCCCCAGGAGTACGGGAACAACATGCACTGTGTGTGGCTAATCATTGCTAAGCCAGAGAGCAGGATCAACCTGGCCTTCAACGATCTGAGCATGGAAAAGCAGTTTGACTTCCTGTCCATCAAAGATGGGGGAAAGGCTGAGTCACCCATTTTGGGCAGTTTTTCTGGAGATGTTCTGCCATCGCCAATCACTACGAGTGGACATGTAGCACGGCTGGAGTTTCTCACTGATCACACATATACTGATCGCGGCTTCAACATCACTTTTACGAGTAAGTCCTACCTTGCCCTGCTGTTTCTTTTGTTATTTTTCTGAAAGTCTTTTCACAGCATGTGTATGATTTATCCTGTGTAAAAAAAAAAAAAAAAAAATTCAAAATATGAAATCTAAGAAAAACTATTTAAAAAGATAATGCGATAACCCATCAGGCGACAAAGTAAATGTTATACAAGGCTTCTTTTCTAACAGTGCCATCATTTTGCTCTTTGTTGAGTAACAGTTTTGAGATTACAGCATGCAATCAGAAATTAAACAAACAAACAAAAATAAAAACTAATCATGCTAATATGACGAGAACATACAGTACTGTGTCAAAGTCTTGATTCACCCATAATTTCTTCATAGTAAATGAAATTCAATAATATATCACAAATTATTTAAATGGGAACAAACGTTTTACTGTGACAGACTGCAAGCGTAATATTTTAAATAGAAAATAGTTTTTATGTAAAAACCTCAGCAACGACCTCATTTCCCCTCTCGTCTGTTCCAACCACTCAGCATTCAGCATCACCAGTATACTAATCACCGGCCTGATCATCTGACATCACCTGCGCCTGGTTCTCACTGGTTCATATCTTTCTTTTATGCTTGCAAAAATTAATCATGAAACTGCTGTGGAAATGAGAACCAAAAACTTGCCAAAAATCGGAGTCTTTCAGGAAAATGTCTCTCAGGACGGCTGTAGAACTGTTCCTCGAGACCACATTAGAAATACAAGAAAGTCTGGCTCTTTGGAAACAAAATATGAAGAAATGAGGGGTGGCTTAAGACGTTTTTTTGTTGATACAGTACTGCCTATATTTGTTGTTAAAAAAAAAAAAAAAAAAAAAAAAAAAAAATATATATATATATATATATATATATATATATATATATATATATATATATATATATATATATTCTAATTATTGAATTATAATACATTATAGAATGAAATATAGAAAAAGTGCTCTATGCGCTATTTAAGTTTATATTTAAAACACATTGATTAAAGTTATTTGTTGGAAATACTGTAAGTGAGTTATAAATATCAAGTCGATTGTGAAATCACCTGTTGTGTATTTGGAGAAACCACAGTTTTCCGTGTACTAGGAAGCATTTTGCGCATTATATTAGGTAAAAATTGCTGTTTGTGGATAATTGGCATAATGATGGCAAAGATGAATTGGAATTATGCATTTATTGTGATTGGCCATGTGAGTTTTGTCTATGCTGGAAACTGGTGACTCATTCTGTCACTCTGTCACTCTATTCTTTTGTTTGAGAATGTATTTTTCTCCTTGTGCTTTTGTTTTCAGCTTTTCTGCACAATGAACAAATGAACAGCATTTCCTAAATCCTGCCCTCAATGCAATTCAGACAGTGGGAATTTGCATTTCTACTGCAGTAACGGAGAAACCTTTGAACATTTGAGCATTTTTCCCCCGTTGGTGTTGTTATTTTCAGATCAAGAGACTGCCTTGCCCTGAATTTGTCTGACTTCCCAAAGAAGCATTGTTGCACTTTTACTACTTTCCATTCTACCTCGTATCTGCATACTGCATACTTAATCATTTCTCTGGATATTTCCTCACCATCACCGTCCTCATTACATTCATAGTAGCAGGTGTTGTGGGTGCTTTAGATGTAGGTTTATTGGTTTGATTAATAATTATATACACTGATTTTCCAGATAATTATGTAGCAGATATGTGTGTCTAATAAACTACGTGTGGTTCCAAGTAGATCCTGTGTATAATAAAATTAAGTCAAATTAGTTCATTAAAGACGTCAGGAAGGTGATCCGCATGCCATGACTCCCCCCTTTTGGACCTTTTTTTTTTTTTTTTTTTTGAGTGGGCAGGCTATATTCACTCATGCTAATTAAGAGGATGGCAAACTTTAATAAATGTTAGTGATGTTGATGGATGAGATGCACAGCCGGTTCGGATGCTGTAAAAATCAGTTTGAGGATCCACTAGATTTCTAAGTTGTGAGGTGAAGAGAGAGACAGACAGACAGACAGATGGCGATAATTAGGAGAGAGAGAGAGAGAGAGAGAGAGAGAGAGAGAACAAAAGAGGCCATGCAGAGAGTGTTTCCAAAGTAAAATAAATCAATGCGTTATATGCGGAATGAATTCATCTCAAAAGCAATGACGGCAAGCAAAAAAGCTCATCACGTAGGAAGGTTCTGTGCATAATTCATTAAGAAGCTATACAAAGTCACATTTTGATGCATTTCCAGCATGAACTACAGTACATAAAATATGTATAGGACATAGGAGTGAAATTGGTTCAGAACTTGATTAAGGATACACTGATGGTCCATAAAGTCTGTGTTTATTATTATTTATTTATTTATTTAGACTGATTGATTGATTGATTGATTTTTTTTTTGTTTGTTTCTTGAAGTGAACAAGTATGAGATCACCATCAGTAACAATAGGAACTAACTTGTTTAACGGACAGCTTCACAACATTAAAAATAACTCATTTTTTTTTTCATAAATAAAAATAGTAATAACACAACAATCCAGTATTGTGCAAGAGTTTTGAGCCACCCTATTTTTTTTTATATTTAAATAAAATAAATGATGTAGATTAAATTAAACAATTCTCAACCAATACTTCGACAAGCTGTAAAAAATAAAAAATAAAAAATAAAAAAACTTAAAGATAGGATTTAAACATTGGTTGTTTATGTACCAGCTTCAGCAGCAATCTCATTTCCGCTCTCTTACAGTATGTTCCAAACACTCAGCATTCACCACTATACCAATCATCGGCCTGATCACCTGTCAACATCATTCTCTCTAGTTAATGCTTTAAGATAGATGTTTTTATTGCTTTAATGATTCAAAGGTTACTGTGTGGCTTGACAATAAAAAAAAAAAAAAAATGCATCTGAAACTGCTCCGGTACAAAGACTGGACTGGACACGGGAGTCAAAAAAATCCTTCAGGAAGCCTGGAGAACTATCCCTTAAGACTAACATTAAAAATACAAGAACGTCTGGCTCTTTGGAAGCACAATATAAAGGAATGTGGGGTGGCTGAAGATTTTTGCACGGTAGTACAGGCTTAACTCGCTTGCTTAATGCTTGCTTGACTTTAAAATGTGTGGAGCTTACAGGAGTTTTAAATAAAACTGATATGCTGGTAATCAACATTAAAAGTTGGTGTTAAAGACATGCATATTTAAAATTATAAGCCAAACTTAGAATTTGACACAGTTTAAATGAGCCCACTTGGGGGGGAAAGGCCAACAAATTATGCTTTTATTATAATTATCTAATCTTATCATGCTTTCTCACTTTTTAGTTATAGGCCAAAGTTGAGCAAGCCTGAACCTACAAAACTAATTAATCTGGCAATTGTGGACCAAAATGTCAACAGCCAATAGCCCAAACGTTCTTAATCACTAAGTAATTAATACATTATTTCTTAATTAACCAAATAGGCCAATAAAGTTAATAACTCTTTCATCAAACCAATTAAGCATAAAAACACAGAATTCATGCAAAATCAATAATTAAACACTTTATACAGATATCCATGCTACCTATGTGTGATTTTGTGATTTTCTTTTCTTTTATGTTTTGATCAATATCATCGTGAAATGGACAAACGCCTAATCAATTCGGTTTATGATGACACACCAGCTGTCACAACGTTCCTGCACCACAACAACAACAACAAAAAAAAAAGATCAAAAGAGAGCCGAGGACGTACCTTCACGTTACAGATAAAAAAAAAAAAAAGAACAGTTTTATCTCCTGAGTGAAGGTTAGGTTCATTAATAAAAATAAATAAATAAAAGAAATAATAAATTATCAGCCGAAACGATGAGTGTGACCTTTACCTCAGTGATGCTAATAATCAAAGAAAGATTTCCTTTCCCATTTGAGTTCTTTAAAATCTGGCAATACTGCAATGATTTAAACTCACTTAAAGAAGTTTAATCAGCTTAGAGAAGCTCTGCATACCGTATCTTTATAACCTAATCTGCTTCTGGTTGCGGTACTGTACTGTACATGCATAAGAGATTTCAGTTCAGAAATCTTCAGAACTACATACAGTACAGTATAAAAGAAAAGAAAATCTGATCATACAGTATGTCATAGGTTTCCAGAAAAAGGATTTACTCTAGCCCTGCTAACAAGGAAATGACTAATTAATTATACAGATGCTTACATTTCTTTCAGATGAAATCTAATACTGAGTAGAATACGATTTCCAGACATCTTTGTGCTGTGAGTGTGAAATCACAGGGCTTTTTATATACAAATGTCCACAAGACGATTCTGTCAGCCTTATGTATGAATTCCGAATACAATCCGTGTCGTAATGGTGTTTTCAGCTGACGGGGCTGATGGTACTATTTACTCATGCATCAGTTTGTCAAGCAAAATTGCATTCTGCAAAGACAGGTGGTTGGTCATTCTGCCAAATCTGCATGAGCTGCCCATAGTCTACAGCGCTACTTATATTTATAGCATGTGTTTATAAAGTTTCTGCCACCCACACATATTTTTCTATTCGTCTGATTTATTATTATTTTTTTTTCTTTTGACTTTCTGTCCCTTCCTCAGCTTTCCGCCACAATGAGTGCCCCGATCCTGGAGTGCCGGTCAACGGGAAGCGTTTCGGTGAGAATTTGCAGCTGGGTAGTTCTATCTCTTTCCTGTGTCAGGAGGGTTTTGTGAAGACTCATGGATCTCAGACCATCTCCTGCATTCTCAAAGATGGCAACGTAGTGTGGGATAATGCTGTACCACGCTGTGAAGGTCAGTGCTGTGAATAAACGAATAAGGAATAGACTGCCAGCCTTTGACTATGTCATAGACTCAATATTAGGTGGAAACAAACTGTTAATAAGCTCTGTATACACTGCTGTGCTGAATTTTTCCTCCTTGTACATAAGGATTAGTAATTAGTCATTGTTATGAAAGACTTGTAAAAGTTTATTTAAAAAATAGAAACTAAATGTATTTCACCTTTTATTATCTAAAGTATAATTTAACATAACTAAGAAACTGATTATGCGACACGGTGGCTTAGTGGTGGCCTTGCACCTCCAGGTCTTGGGGTCGATTCCCTTGTCAGTTCTGGAGTTTGCATGTTCTCCCTGTGCATAGTGTGTTTTCAACCGGGTACTCCGGTTTCCTTCCACAATCCAAAGACGTGCAGATTAGGCTAATTGCCGTTCCCAAATTGCCCGTAATGTGTGTATGTTTGTGTGAAGGTTCCTAGATGGATGGATGGAAGATTGTATATATACTGTGTATATATATATATATATATATATATATATATATATATATATATATATATGTGTGTGTGTGTGTGATCTTCCAACTAATTATTTTGTCTGAAAATAATTTTTATTCTGAGCATATTTCTCCATAAAGCGTTGTAAGTACATAAACAATACTCGTACTGCATTGTCAGTTCACCAGGAATATCTGGGGGAAATGTCTCCCAGATATTATTATGAGGGTTGAGACATAAATCCACCTCTGAAATTGCGTAACTTTTATTTAAGAACCCCGGTCTACACATTCAGCCTTGAGTTGTTGCATGCTTTTGTTATATACTACGAAAAGTATGTAGATAGTAAAATATATGTCTCCTCATCAAATGAAATCCACCACCGTAGTGCCTGTGAATTATTTGAAGCCAGCAGTGGGACGGTGGAAGCATTGATGCTGCGATCTGATAAAATGATCTACCTGAAACGGCTGATCCTTTCCAATCTCAGACTGTTGTTGTACGATGCACACATTCGCTATAGACGCATAACTTCTTTCTACAGCTTCAGTGGACTGACATCACCAGTGCTTCCAGACGTCTACTGATACTCTCTTCTTTTAAAGAGAGATCCTTTTTTTTTTTTTTTTTGCCGATGGGAAAACTAGAATAATTATGCTAATTAACCGAAATAGTTTGTCACTATGGACCATTCAAATAATTGATAAAACAGTTGTGGTGTGCAGTTAAAAGAAATAAACAACAGCGAGGTGGTGCATCAGATGAGAAGTTAGAGAAGAAGACTTTTTTATGAGCCTTTGTTGCAATTGCCGAAGGTTAATTAAGGTCGTTTTACAAAGCAGCAGCTTGGTTTGTGTTTGTCCATTTTGCAGCTCCATGTGGTGGAGATTTGAAAGCCCCCAGCGGCATCATCCTGTCCCCTGGCTGGCCTGAGCTCTATAAAGAGGCTCTCAACTGTGAGTGGATCATCGAGGCTCCACCTGGATATCCAATCAAGATCATTTTTGACAAGTAAGATTCAGATAAGTTTTGTTTATGTTATAATAATAATAATAATAACAACAACAACAATAATAATAATAATGCTTTTTTCTAATAATTAAATGACACCATTCTATGAATGCTACAATATGTAGTATACACTAAACGAGTGCACAGCTCCAATATTTATGGCTTTAGATTTGATTACGGTGCACATTCGCCCCGGCATTGTTTCAACAACATTATGCAATGTCACAACATTTAATTCCAAGTTACATTATCTTTTGGACAAGATCTCAATAAGTCTTGGCATCCACATCCAGAAAACTGGTAATTTATGATAACCTGGTCATTCAGTACATCAGCTGACTTTATTTTGCATTAGAAAGGGTATGTAAGAACGGAAATGCATGCAGTGGTGTCTCCAGTGCTCTACAACAGGATAAATCTGGACATATCAGACCCCATGACCTCCAGGCCCCTACGACCCTGTACACAAGATAAGCGGCATACTGTACACGATGGATGAATGAGTGGATTTCTTTTACAAATGTCATGCTAGGCCGCCCTTAACCTAGTTCTAATAACCCTTTGGAAACACAGCAATATCATGACAATTTCATGATTACGATATACAGTATGTTTTCTGACATGGTTATGTTTTTTTTTTTTTTTAATGCAAAGCTTCTCACTGCATCAGTTATGGGTTCAAAAAGTGTTGCTAGCTGAAACATATTAATCACAGCAGTAATAATTTTATTAAAGCTTGTTAGGTATTTGCTTATTCAAGTCAAACGTTGCCTTTTCAATTTCTAGTTTTCGGTCAGGCTACTGTATATATATTTTAACAACATCTTCCAAAGTCAGTTGCCAACAAGAGCTTTTCAAAAGCCCTGCACAAATCGTCTGCAGTGTGGAACAATTTTTATTCAAAGCTCCCATTAGCATGATTGACAGCTCTCCGTGTAAAACGAATACAACAAAAAAATGGCTGGTCTTTGATTTTATGTAGCATCAATAAAACATAGCGTTCTGCTCCATTTGGCTGGCTTCTCTCTGAAATTACAGATTTTATTCATTACACTGATTAGTGCACAAGCAAGTGTACTGGCAGGCCGGGCTAACGAAATTCACAACTACAGCTAACAGATTGATATAGTCATACAAACTAATTCTCTCGCCTTGTAAATGGTATACTCCCGGTGGAGGGAGCACGTTTTCAATATGCCAGGGCGAGAACTAGCGCAGCCTTAGGCTCCCTCATGAGCACAAATGAATATCTGCATGCACGCATGTGCCTCTGCTGATTATTTATTCATTTGACACCGGGATCCTCAGGCTTAGATCTGAAGCTGCGCTGCCTGCATGTTTATGTGGCTATCAGCAAGGCTTTACCAGGATCATACATGCTCATGTCTGAGCAATATTAGTTCATAATTTTAATATGTTATAGAGTTGGTGAGCTTTATAATAAGTACATAAAAAATTTGGTTATAAAACTTGCAGAATGTCTGATGTTTTTGGGGCAGCGGTGGCTCATGAGGCTGAAGCGCCGGGTTGCTGATTGGAAAATCGAAAGTTCAAGCCCTCACCACTACTGGCTCGTTTGCCCTTGGCAAGACCGTTAACACCATGCCCCATACAAGCCTCCTCACTGCACCCAGCGCCGGTCCCAAGCCCGGGTAGAAAATGGAAGGATTGCGAAGGGCGTCTGGCATTAAACCTGTGCCAGATCTTGCACATCAAACATTAAGGATTAGCAGGACAAAGTGTAGTATTTTACTCCTGTATATCATCTCATATTTCCATGTCTGCAGGTTTCGGACAGAGGTTAACTATGACGTGTTGGAAGTGCGGGACGGGCGCTATCCCTCATCGCCACTAATTGGAAGTTACCAAGGTACCCAAGTGCCCCAGTTTCTCATTAGCACCTCTAACTTCCTGTACCTGCTCTTCTCGACAGACAAGAGTCATTCAGACATCGGCTTCCGGATCCTATATGAGAGTAAGAACTTTTTAAACTACATGCAACTAAAGCTCATTAAGACAATTTGTTTTTGTCCTGGAAAATGTTAACAGGTCACACTTAGTCTACATAAGTCAATATAGTAATTAGAAACTTGTTTATATTAAATTAGCATCAGATATACAGTATGTACAGTACAGTGGAACCTTGGATTGCGAGTAATGTGGTTTACGAGTGTTCCGCAAACCGAGCAAAGATTTGTAATAATTTTTTTATTGGAAACCGAGCAAGTATTAGTTTACGAGTGCCGAGTATCATGTATCACGCATGTGACTCTTATTTTGACACCGAGCGGCAAGTGATCACAACTGAGCCAATGATTTTTCTCTCTCTTGCCTTGCATAATTGTGGCTAATCGTGTCCCCTGCTCCCCTGGGTCTTAGTGCTCGTCCTTTACTGGTATAATCAACGTCTCCCTCTCCGTTTTATCATGTCTCATATGTGCGCATGTAATTTGACACCGACACACACACGGACACACACACACACTCACTCTCTGTGAGTTTTCATTATTTCTTATGGGAAAATTAGATTTGGTTTACGAGTCTTTTGGAATACAAGCCCACTTCCAGAACGAATTGTGCTCGTAATCCAAGGTTCTACTGTAGGTGTATGATGTTTCTTTAAACGTGAGCAACTATATTTTGAATCATTAAACAGCTCTGTATTATAAAGGAGTATAAAACTACAGTATACTGAAAATCTCTCAACTGAATCTGGGAAAACCTAATTTTATTGGTTACGTGTATAAATTTTGATGTCTTGCCTATTTTTTTAGCTACTGTTTGAGATTTGAATCGTTATATCATTAATCGCATCATGTTAACTATTTTTATGATGACAACATTCTATATTGTTAGTCTTCACTTTGTATTAGGATACAAATGTAAAATAAAAGCACCCTCATTTTATTCTAGTGATGAGAAAACAGTGACACCTTGGCTCAGGTGTGACTGCTGAATCTGAACACTTTCACATCATAAATAATTACTGACAAAAGCTGAACTGTGTTTGGAGCTTCCATCACAAGCTGGCGTTTTTGTATGACTCTGTACAGTATGTGGTTTAACTGATTATGGTTGTCACTGTCGCTCCATAAATCTCAGCTTGAATTCAATTATTGAGAATCACTGAGCTGATCAGATTATACAGACAAGATGTGTTCATTGGAGAGTTTGAGAGTTTTTATATGAGGAAAACACTGTGAAGTAATTGTTCATGTTTGTATTCATTAACGAAAGAATTCTCCAGTCCAGCTGCATGTCTTTTGACCTTTTTTAATGACGCTTCTTCTAAAAATCTCTCCGCCAGCCTTGCAGCTCCAGTCTGATCACTGCGTTGATCCTGGGATCCCGGTCAATGGTCAACGGCATGGTAATGATTTCTACGTGGGCGCACTAGTGACCTTCACCTGTGATGCAGGATACACCTTGAGTGACCCTGAGCCTTTAGAATGCGAGCCCAATTTCCAGTGGAATCGTCCCCTTCCCAGCTGCGATGGTACGTTCGGGAGAGACAGGTCATTTATTTCAGCAGCATCGTTGCTTCAGGACTAGAAAGAATTCAAGCTACCCTTGCCACCCCGTTTGCTCTTATACTACCGTAAATGCTTGAAGGCCATTATTGATTTCTCCCTTTGGGTAATGATAGAAATAATTTGCCTCCATATGGTTATGTCCTTTGGAAGGGCAGGTCTTGTAAACTTGCTTTTAGTGCCTTGTGAAAGCTTAGAGAGGTGCTATGTTTTAAATGATGCTCCCGCTCTCCCCAGCACTCTGTGGCGGGTTTATTCAAGGAAACTCTGGCACTATTCTTTCACCCGGCTTTCCAGACTTCTACCCCCACAACCTTAACTGTACCTGGTTGATCGAGACCTCGCATGGCAAAGGTAAACATGCTTTCGGCTTTTAAAATTTCAAGTCAAATAATTGGAGAATGCCTTCACCTGTGATGCAGGATACACCTTGAGTGACCCTGAGCCTTTAGAATGCGAGCCCAAATTTAATTGGCTTCCTTTTTTCACCAGGTGTCCAGTTCACCTTCCACACCTTTCATCTGGAGAGCCCTCATGACTGTCTCTTGGTGACAGAGAATGGGAGTTTTTCTCAGCCACTATGGAGGCTGACTGGCTCCATCCTGCCTCCTCCTCTCAGTGCTGGTCTGTTTGGGAACTACACTGCTCAGATCCGCTTCCTCTCTGACTTTTCTGTGTCCTACGAGGGCTTTAACATCACCTTTTCAGGTAGGAGTTCTCATTAGCTTGTGTTTTCATAATCTGAGCATTTTTAGTAAAGTTGCCTTGATGTAATTGATAGCTCATTGGTAGGTCTCTTGCCTACCATGCGGGTTTGATTCCCAGCCAGTGCACAAACCCCAATGCACAAATACAGTGCCAGTCCCAAGCCCGGATAAAATGTAAGGATGGCATCTCCTACAAAGTGTATTTGTGCCACGCTTCCATGAATCCTGACCAAAGATAAAGTGCTTACTAAAAATTAACGAGTGAGCGAACCGCCTGTCCTTTTCTATTTCTTCAGAGTATGATCTAGAGCCATGTGAGGATCCAGGCGTGCCTCCCTTCAGCACTCGTAAGGGACTGCAATTTGGCGTAGGTGATGCTCTCTTCTTCTCCTGCTTTCCTGGGTACCGGTTGGAGGGGCCAGCGAAGGTGGTGTGTTTAGGGGGGCGGCGACGGGTCTGGAGTTCCCCTCTCCCAAGGTGTGTTGGTAGGTGGTCACATGCTTTTTATTTTGCTTTATTTACTAAATAACTGCATGCTTTCTGTCATGTCCCCTCAAACAGAATCACCAGTTTAGTGAGTAAATATATGTAATATGTAATATATGCCAGTCGGTGGTGTAGCGCTGTTGCCTGGCACCACTAGGGTCTGGGTTCAATTCCTGGGCAGGCTTGATTCCTGTCTCTATATGCATGGAGCTTGCATGTTTCTCCCATGCTTAGTGGGTTTCCTCCGAGTACTCTCTAGTACCTCCCACAGTCTCTACAGGCAGAATATACAAATTGGCAAATTTGGCACAAAATTCCCATATTGTGCGTATGTGTGTGTGCCCTGCAATGAACTGGCACCCTGTTCAGGGTGAGCCCTACTGTAAGTCTCCTGGGATAGGCTCCAGGCCCCCATGACCCTGAATACAAGATAAATAGGTATAGATGAGTGAGTGAGTATATTTCCCAGTTATGTTTACACCCCTGTAGTTCCTGTTCAAACTAATACAGTACAGACTTAGTGCTGCTGAATTTGGTATAAAATTAGGGGTCAGTGGTATCTCAGTGGTTAAGGCATTGGACTATGGTTCGGAAGGTCCCAGGTTCAAATCCCACGACCACCAAGTTGTCCCTGTTAGGCCCTTGAGCAAGGCGATTAACCCTTAACTGCTCAGATGTATAATGAGATTTTTTAAAAAGTAAGTTGCTCTGGATAAGGGCGTCTGCCAAATGCCTTACTGTAAGAAAAAAGGAAACCTGTTTGTGAAAATTGTTATGCATAAGATTTTTCATAATTATCTATTTAGAGAACGTCTGATGGTGTTAAGTCTAGAAAGCTGTTTTGTATGATCAAAGATTTTAGTAATTTTAGTAATACATAATTGAAGGTTTCTGTTTATTTGTTTTTAAAGCTATGTAAAGTAATGTCATAATAATTGAGAGCATGACTTAATTCATTATTCTGTGCCCTTTTAAGTCATTATGTTACACTTTATCTAAATACACTAATGGAAAAAGATAATCAGAGCGTTTCATAATGTACCAGTTGTTGTAACAAGAACAACATGTACTATGAATTGAAATCACTGTGGACAATAATTAACATATTCAAATAAAGCAGTGCAAATGCTATCAGATGCCAGGCCCCTTTTTCCAGTGTGACTTTTCTGCATGCATGTTTGTGTTGTATTGGTTCAGATCATGTATCATTTGACCTCTCCTGTGTTCAGCTGAATGCGGTTCCTCTGTGACTGGAAAACAAGGCGTCCTCCTGTCTCCAAACTACCCCGGCTACTATGGCAACAATCACGAGTGCATCTACTCCATCCAGACCCAGCCTGGCAAAGGCATTCAGCTCCGGGCTCGAGACTTCCGCCTGGAGGACGATGACATGCTGATGGTGTGTGGTGTGTGTAGAGTGTGTGTGTGTGTGTGTGTGTGTGTGTGTGTGTGTGTGTGTGTGTGGGTGGGTGGGTGTGGATGTGAATGTTTAATTGAGTTGGGGGTTTTGGATGCAATTTATCATGAAGCGTTTAAACTTCTCTATACACACGTGGACAAAATTGTTGGTACCCTTCGGTCAATGAAAGAAAAACTCACAATGGTCACAGAAATAACTTTAATCTGACAAAAGTAATAATAAATAAGAATTCTATGAAAGTTAACCAATGAAAGTCAGACATTGCTTTTCAACCATGCTTCAACGGAATTATTTAAAAAAAAAAATGAACTCATGGAACAGGCCTGGACAAAAATGATGGTACCCCTAACTTAATAGTTTGTTGCACAACCTTTTGAGGCAATCACTGCAATCAAACGATTCCTGTAACTGTCAATGAGACTTCTGCACCTCTCAGCAGGTATTTTGGCCCACTCCTCATGAGCAAGCTGCTCCAGTTGTTTCCAGTTTGAAGGGCGCCTTTTCCAGACAGCATGTTTCAGCTCCTTCCAAAGATGCTCAATAGGATTGAGGTCAGGGCTCATAGAAGGCCACTTTAGAATAGTCCAATGTTTTCCTCTTAGCCATTCTTGGGTGTTTTTAGCTGTGTGTTTTGGGTCATTGTCCTGTTGCAAGACCCATGACCTGCGACTGAGACCCAGCTTTCTGACACTGGCCAGCACATTTCTCTCTAGAATCCCTTGATAGTCTTGAGATTTCATTGTACCCTGCACAGATTCAAGACACCCTGTGCCAGATGCAGCAAAGCAGCCCCAGAACATAACAGAGCCTCCTCCATGTTTCACAGTAGGGACAGTGTTCTTTTCTTGATATGCTTCATTTTTCCGTCTATGAACATAGAGCTGATGTGCCTTGGCAAAAAGTTCAATTTTTGTCTCATCTGTCCATAGGACATCCTCCCAGAAGCTTTGTGGCTTGTCAACATGTAGTTTGGCATATTCCAGTCTGGCTTTTTATGATTTGTTTTCAACAATGGTGTCCTCCTTGGCCGTCTCCCATGTAGTCCACTTTGGCTCAAACAACGACGGATGGTGCGATCTGACACTGATGTTCCTTGAGCATGAAGTTCACCTTGGATCTCTTTAGAAGTCTTTCTGGGCTCATTTGTTACCATTCGGATTATCCGTCTCTTTGATTTGTCATCAATTTTCCTCCTGCAGCCACGTCCAGGGAGGTTGGCTACAGTCCCATGGATCTTAAATTTCTGAATAATATGTGCAACTGTAGTCACAGGAACATCTAGCTGCTTGGAAATGGTCTTATAGCCTTTACCTTTAACATGCTTGTCTATAATTTTCTTTCAAATCTCCTGAAACAACTCTTTCCTTCGCTTCCTCTGGTCCATGTTGAGTGTGGTACATACCATGTCACCAAACAACACAGTGACTACCTGGAGCCCTATATATAGGCCCACTGACTGATTACAAGATTGTAGAACCCTATGATGCTAATTAGTGGACACACCTTGAATTAACATGTCCCTTTGGTCACATTATTTTCAGTATTTTCTAGGGGTACCATCATTTTTGTCCAGGCCTGTTCCATGAGTTTATTTTTTTAAATAATTCTGTTGAAGCATGGTTGAAAAGCAATGTCTGACTTTCATTGGTTAACATTCATAGAATTTTTTTAATTATTACTTTTGTCAGAATAAAGTTATTTATGTTACCATTGTGTGTTTTTCTTTCATTGACCGAAGGGTACCAACAATTTTGTCCACGTTTGTATGCGCTCCACATAGAGTGCAAAAGTTTGCACCCCCACCACCATGGTTTTGAATGGAACAAGGAAATGTAATGTCTTTTATAACTTATCAAGAAAACAATCAAGGTTTTAACATCATCTATAGGGTTCTCTTTTACTTATTCCATTTTATTGTATCAAAGTTGATCACTTGCTATGATTAATTTTTTTTTCACGTTGTTCTTTGGTCTTAACTGTCTTCCAGGTGTATGATGGCAGCAGTAATCGTGCCCGTTTGCTCGGCGTCTACACGGGCACAGAGCTGATGGAGGCGACGCTGAACAGCACGTCCAGCACTATGTGGCTGGAGTTTATTAGTAACAGCGAGAACACCAGCAAAGGCTTCGAGCTCCACTTCACCAGTGAGTGAATGCAGATGTGCTTTGAATCATTATTATGCAAATCCAGTCATATTTAATCATATCAACTATGATGAAATGTTAAATGCTCTGTATATAAAATTTTTGCTCATTTGTGAGTACCATTTACTGCATTAGTTATAATGAACACAAAAAAAAAAATATATATATATATATATATATATATATATATAATTTTTGATTAAGTTAAATAAACCAATAACCTTTTAATTAGGAATTAACCAACAATGCATAACTAATATGATGATTACAAATTAATGAATTGATTAAAATGTTTGTTGAATGTTAGAACTGATGCTGAATGGTGAGTGTTGGGTTAGGGGTTAGGGTTAGGGTTATGTCCTTTTTTTCATACAATGTAAAAATTTGAACAATGCTATAACTTGGAATAACATATTTGAATGAATGTGGTATTATGCTACTATATTATAGTATTGTTGAATGCTTGAACCTGACTGGTCAACTCTTTCTTACAGAAAAATCACTGCAATATATATATAGCACAGGATCAAATAACAATCTTCTTATTTCAACACGTTATAAACTTGCACCTGGACTCAGTGTCGGTGCTTTGTATCATTACAAAGAAATACCTTGTTATTACAGCAATACCTTTTTTTACTCTTTTTTTGTTAATTGTTGAATGCATGTACAGTAAGGGAATGACTGTACTGTAGCTGTTATTATTTACTGTAAATAATGGCAGTAACATCATAACATTACTAAAAACAATAGGCTTTTAACATGTTTGACATTAGGTTTCTAGCCAAATGTTATAATACAAGGTGGTCTCAAAAAGTTTTGAAAGACACCAACAGATGACAGGGAGCACCGATCATCGTAAGTCAGTGTGCAAAAAAATATCGTCCTGTGTACATCCGGAGCTGTGCAACTAGGGATTTTCTGACCGTTGCCACGTCTGCCATTTCATCATGGACATCAAGTTAGAACAAAGAGCGAACGTGAAATTCTCCATGAACCTGGGCAAATCTGGCACAAAGGCGTTTGACATGATTCGGTTTGACAAGTTTGCGGCGATGCTGCAATGAGTCGCACGGAGTGTTTTGAGACGCTTCAAGAGCAGAAGAACATCACCGGAAGACGACGAGAGATCTGGAAGACCTTCAACGAGCTCAAGCCCCGAAAATGTTGAAATCACTCGGCAACTTGTGCCTGATGATCGTCAGAGAAAAATCCTCAGCATTGTAGCTGTTGTCATACGGAACAGTCCAGGCGATCCTCACGTGTGATTTGAACATGCACAATGGTGCTACCACGTTCATCCTCAGGCAGCTGACCCACAGCGAAGCAGGTCCTCAGCTCAACCAAGTGCACGCTCAACATCGTTGGCAACATTTCAGAAACTTCGGGCCTGTTGAGTAGCAGAATTTCAGCGGTTTAACTGACACTGTCTGAACAAAAGTCGAGACAACTAAGGGTCTATTTAAAGTATTTATTGCTTATTTAGCTATACACTAATAATCATACAATAATAATAATCACACACCATTTTTAAATGGATAATTATATCATTAAATTATTTATTTAAAAATAATTTACAGCCCTAATGCATTGAAATTTTTAACATTTACTATGTACAGTATAACAGTAACGATATGTTATTTTATTAAAGCCCTAACGCAGTTCTCGTTTTTTGAGAGGAAGTGGCGGGCATTGCACATGCTGCAAAGTGTGTTGGTGTAGCCTCTATTTGTTCTCGCATGAAAATGTCAAAGGAAACGTATTTTGCTGCAAATATGTCCAACAAATCAACACCCCCCATGAATATTTGTTATAAGCACCCGCAATTTACGGCCTCTCAACTCCAGTGTATCTTTTGGTGGCTTCGTCCCAGCATTGAATCTTCGCCGCCGGTTCTGGGCCAGCAAATAATGACAAACGTGTGACCTCCCGGTTGTCGTACTGTACCATTTCACAGCACAGATGCGCTGGTTCGCTGCCTCTCTGACATCAAATCTTCCTTTCAACTTTAAGCTTTTCTCATCATCAAGGTCACAGTTGGGAAGGCATGTGTGTCCCGGTGTAATGAATTCCATGGTCAAGCAGCTTAACGATCAGTGGGATGCAGATGAAACAGTTGTCTGCATAGATCTTATAGCTGTGACCTTGCGCTTCATCACGAAATCCCCTGACAATACAGGTTCAGGTCTAGCACACATTCCATTCACACTGCCTTGATACACATCAAAGTCTCACCGTGTGCCAGAGATTCCCATCCTTACCTACGACTTGAACCCCCATCGGTGTGGCTTGTTTGAGGCTGCTGATAGGAATCATCATCTCATAGATGTGCTCTTCTGGTACCACCTGCAGGCATTTCTCGCTTAACGCATCAAGCCATGGTCTTGAGTGGAGTTTTCAGAGTTTGCCTTTTTCCCCATCGCAGACACCGGCAAATAGTTGTACAAAGTGTAATGATCTCAGAAGGGATTGGAATCCGTTCTGTGACATCACAAATGAAATAGGCTCGTCTCCCAATACAGACGGACTCCAGACACTAGTCTCATCTTTAGGTACATGCCAGGCATTTGCTCTTTTCCTTTGTGCTGGTGACTCTTTGTTTCTTTTGAAAAATGAACTCATTTGTGTTATCCGTCAGAGCCTGGTGGATCATGTCTTCTGACACAAACTTTCAGAAGTACTCCAGGGGTGTATGGGGGCAGACGGGATCATTAGCGATATCCTGACCAGAAAAGTCAGCATTGGGACTGATGAAATCCATTTTCTGCCAGCAATACCTGTCTTGTGCCATTTTTCTGTGTTTGAATGACTTAGTTTTGTTGCCATGATGTCCACATAACCATCAAATTAGTGTCTTTTTTTTTTTTTTTTTCCCCGGTTCATGATCATGTCGACATTCCTCTCCATCACTTAGATCAGTGTCCTTGAGTCCATCTCAAAGTCACTGTCTTGTATTTGGTTGGCATGAGCGAGGATACAGATTGTGGACAATTTCGTCTTTCTGAAACACTGATTATCCTTCAAGCCAAATAATCTCAAAGCAAATTAATAATAATCATACTTACAAATTCCAAAGCTCTCTGGGTAGCCTGGATACTTTTTCATGCTATGAGCACTCAAAAGGTTGCCATCTGGTCCTCAAGCAGATATGTGAGCAAACAAGCAGAGGCCAAAAAGGAAACCAGGACCAGTTAAGTATTTTATATAAATGATAAGATCCAGAGAGTTTTATATATTGCTATAGAAATAATTGCAAATTCTCAAAGAAATCAATTGGTGTTACCAAATTGCTCATAGTGTGTCAATAAGCCTATGAGTGTGCCTATGTTTGTGCCCTGCTCTGGATTGGCAACCCATCCCGGGTGTACCTCACCTCGTGCCCCAAGTCTCCTGAGATAGGCTCCCGGTGACACTAAATCATTATAGATGATGATGATGATGATGATGATGATGATGAAGCACCTACAGTCAGATACACGCTCTCATGAAGCTGTTGTGTTAATTATTACGGTAGCATCAGTTAAACTGTACTCCTTGTCATACAGTAGTCACGCACATCTGTTCAAGCTCTTACAAGGTCTATAGCACCTTCAGGTCAGCATGAATAATAGAGGGCTCGGTAGCGGCAGCGTACATATTAACTCACGCATGACTGCGATCTGCTGTAAGTGATTTTGTCGTGAATAGATTTTTTTTTTTTTTTCATTTCGCTCTCGTTTTCTGCAACAGGTTTTAATCTTCATACATAATAACAAAGGTCATGTTTCATGTGAAAAGCTACAACTGAATCTGTATTTCCCTCTTTCTCAGGTTTTGATCTGGTGAAATGTGAGGATCCAGGCATGCCTCAGTTCGGCTATAAGCTCGAGGATAAAGGTCACTTTGCAGGAAGCACAGTGTCGTACAGCTGCGACCCTGGTTATACCTTAAAGGGTAATGAGGTGCTGACATGCCTCAGAGGGGAGAGAAGAGCCTGGGACAGCCCTCTACCACAGTGTATAGGTAAGACCCGTGCATACTGTATTGTGTATACTAGATGTCGCCGAGTATAGACTGAATGTACTGTACCGTGCCTTAATGTTCTCTGAACAATCCAATCTGGCTTTCCAAGTTGTGAATAAATGTGATGCAGCGATTAGAAAAACATTTGTGGTAAGAAGGGACATGTAATCTTGAGGAAATATGATGTGAAATTGCTATGAAATGTTTCAGACTGCCCTTTTTTTTTGTCACAGACTACATTTCCATCTCCAGATGTTTGGAGGTCATGCATGTCTTTTGAAAATGAAATGGGACAGGATAAATCAGAACAGTATGTGCCACCGTGCCACTGTGTATTTTACTTGAAAAGCTGCATGTATCGTATAAAAGATGCAAGCATGATACTTAAGGTCCAACTACTGTATGTCCCTTGAATAATTTTTGCATTCACACTAAAAGTCTAATTGAAAATGCGTATCTTTGAGGGTACCACCCTGGTAACATGAAAACACAGTTTGCCTGACTATTTAATCCAAAGTGACTTACAGCTGGAAAAGAACAAACCTGAAAAGAAGAAGGTTAACGATGTTGTGCAAGGATGCAAGCATGGCATGTTGGTCAGTCCAAGATCTGGATTTATATTCAGTAGCCACAGCATGTCTAGGGAGTCTCACATCTCCAGGGTCAATTCCTGAATTTGGGTCCACGTACGGAGTTTGCATGTTTTCCCAGTGCTTGATAGGTTTCCTCCAGGATTCCCAGTTTCCTTCCACAGTCCAAAGACATGCAGGTTAGGCTAACTGGCATCTCCAAATTACCCGTAGTGTGTGTGCCCCGTGATGGACTGGCACCCTGTTCCCGTCCCCAAGTCCCTTGGAAAAGACTTCATCCCTCCCGTGACCCTGTACAGGATAAGCAGTATAGAAAATAAGTTGAGTGAGTAAGAATAGTAAGTAGTCAAGTACCTTACCCAGTAAGCCACCGCTTCCTTAGTTCAGTGCCCAGCTCTATGTGAGTGTGGAAATTTAGTTGTGTAGACAAACAGATTGTAGTCCTTACCTTGATAGCTGTGGGCACTGCCGCTCTGGTTGAAATCAAGCCATGATTACTGTGTGCCATTGCACGTCGCCAAGAATAGTCTATCTTCCTTACTGACTGGCTGGCATGATTGACCGACTGACAAATCCCTCATCCTTAAAATGCGCAGAGTTTCAAGGAGCGTTTCTTGACTGACACTGAATGTTAAAAAGATCCATCTTTAACTACACCTGAAACGGACTAAAAGATGAAATTAAAATTAAAAGTCTTTTTTCTAAACAGCATTAATGTGCCACCACAAACCTAACCACTTAATTATTGACAGTTTGTTTTATGGAACAATTAAATACAAATATGAATTATCTCTAGCATTAGCTAGTCAGTGATGAGAATAATAATAATAATAATGATCATAATGCTAAGTTATACATTGTTGCAACATAGTCGTGGGTTGCTGGAGATTCAGATAAGCAGGGTTGTATGAAATCTATGATCATTTAAGATCAAGATATACATACTGTGTAGATGTGTAATGAATTTAATGTATTCATTCATTTATACTGTACATCTTCTATACTTCGTATGCGATACAGGGTCCTTTGGGGGCCCATAGCCTAAAAAAGGAGATTTTGGACACAAGACTGGGTACACCCAGGACAGGTTGCCAGTCCAATGCAGGAGCCACACACACACACACACACACAAACTTCTGGCACATTTGGGAACACCAATTAGGCTAATGTGCATGTCTTTGGACTGTGGGAGGAAACCGGAGTACCCGGAGGAAACCTACCAAGCACGGAGAGAACACGCAAACTTCATGCATACAATCAAACCCTCAACCACGGAGGCCAATCAGCTTTCTCTCTAGGCTCCTGGAACCCACAGTATCACTATTCCAAAATAGCTGACTTTCGGGTCATAATATGACAACCAACTGTTGTTGTTGTTGTTGTTACTTAATTACCTAATCCTAATGTGTTATTTTATAATTTGGAAATCTCCAGTATTTGTTCTTGACTGAAATCCACATTTGTGTCCTGATACGGTGTGTGTATACTGTATGTACTTCCATTTTCCAGACGTTTCCTACACCATTGGTTTTAGTGGTTACTTACTCTGCAGGCACACACGTAATCACTACAGTTTGGTTTAATGGTGAATTGCGTTCGCTAAGTAAAGTACCAGTCAGATAGAGGGTTTGCTACTCTTGCAGTCTGACTCAAACCGTCATGAATTTTTTATCATGGTCTCCACTATGACCATCGTGAAAGACTGCATCCTTTGTGACCCAAGCTTTAGTGCATTCTGAATGCCTCATAAAAAATGAAACAGGCTGACTTTAAATGTTAAGTGCCTCGGTATTTCTGTTTACTTACCTCAACCACCCATTTTTATTTATTTATTTATTTATTTATTTATTTATTTTTCATATGGCTTCTAAAACTTTTGTGCCCTGCCCTGCTGCTTGCTGGGAAATTGCTCTGTAAATATGGAGCAGTTTTCTTGACGGTCATTAAATGCAACTTGTGTGTATTTGTTTTGCTTGCGGAAGCCTGTGTATGAGTTTCCTGTTTGTTCATGAAGGCTCATTCTTGAGTCCGAAGTAAATGCTATCCTACAGTAATCCTACACACAGGAGCTGAAAGCAGTCAGGCATGCAGTACTGTAAGTGCGCAGTCTGCTTACTAGGACAGTGGGGTTTATGTCTGCAATCCAAACCAGGGGTCACCAGCACAGCCATCATTGTTAAATCCATAAGTGTAAGTCAACTGGATCAGATACTGTAGATCGGAGAAGTGGAAAGCCCACGTGATTTCATGTGCGAAAAACGTAAAATGCAAGACAAGATGGTCAGCAAATTGAGGTACAGTACCTGGCATAACGAGGCACATATATAAAAACAGCAACATGTATAAAAACAGAACATTGGAAAGGTTCTGCTATCCAGGAAGTAAAAAAAAGAAAAAGAAAAGAAAAAGAGGATACTATGATCTTGGTAAGCATACTACAGTGCAGTTTTATATTCTTATATGCTACACTGGTTGGGTTCTTGAAAAATTCATGACAGAGTATCATATAAAGAAAAGATGTATTCTGGTGAAATCCTGAGATTTTTTTTTTTTTTCCTATTTATTTTTCCTGGCTTTTAGGAGCCTTATTTTATACAAGTTGAAATATATGCTGAGAAAAGAAAGGGAAAGAGAGAGAGAGAGTACTGTGGTTTCATGACTTGTGGAGCAGGTCATATCTGGAGTTGAAGAAGATGGGTTTGTTTCAAAGTGATTTATCACCCAAACATCTACACTAGGGGAACACTCATCTGAAAATAAAAGTTCCGAAAGCTGAGAGAGGAGAAAAGCATGAATAACGTTATATTATACGCGTGGGATTTGGATGATGCAGGTTTTTTCGAGTTGTTCCGCATCCACCTTTTTTTTTTTTTTTTCTGCATCCTTTCTCCAGTGATATTATGAAAGGTAAAGAAGGATTAATGTCATTTACGGAATTAATTAGATTCTAAAATAAACTATGACATTTGGAAAAAAAATAAACACTAGGCCGTATTCACTGCATTAGAAAAATATCAAAGGTCTTATTTATAATATTCTTGTGCTGTTATGTGGACTGGTGTGATTAAAAAGCCGCTGCTTATAAGCGGAAACTTGTCATTGCCAAAGATCTAGAATGCCAGATCAATTAAGTCCTCTCTGCAAAACAAAAAAAAAAAAACAAAAAAAAAACAAATGTGTCGGAGCTTTACCACCAGTTAAAATCAGCCTGACAGATTATTGTTAAAGACTGCCCTCTGCTCATCCAAGGACATTTATTTACAATATGCACATACCCAGATGTCCTTTCATCAAATGTAATACTGTTTGAGCTTATTTTTAAATAACAGTTTTTTTTTTCCTCCCCTGGCTTAGGATTTCTTCCTCGGGGTCTGTGTGCATGAAGTTTGCATGTTCTCCCCGCGCTTGGTGGGTTTCCTCTGGGTTCTCCGGCTTCCTCCAACAGTCCAAAAACATGCAGATTAGGCTAACTGCCGTTCCCAAATTGCCTGTAGTGTGTATGTGTGTGTGTGTGTGTGTGTGTGTGTGTGCCCTTTCCAATCCAGGGTGTACCTCATCTACCTCGTACTAAGTCTTCTGGCGAACAGGATTAAGTGGTATGGAAAATGTGAGAGTTAATGAAAGAGTTTCTGCGCCCTGCAACTGTATACTGTTAGGATTCAGTTATTCGATAACAATGGTCATTGTCGCAAACTTTACACAATTGACTTTACACAGTCAAAGGAAAATTATGGAAATGTGCATGAAATTTGAAAAAGTGGTCAGATTGTCCCAGATGAGCAAGCCAAGGGCGACGGTGGCAAGGAAAAACTCCCTGAGATGGCAGTAGGACGAAACCTTGAGAGGAACCAGACTCAACAGGGTTGATATCCTCATTTGGTTGATAAAGGATATCAGGGATTGATCCGCAGTCATGATGTGTATTAGGAGGCTGGAAGTTCAATATAACAGATGATGTCTTTAACTTAATATGGAGTCCAACTCATTATTGGAGGCTCAGGTAGACTGTTGGAAATTCCAGTCCTAAAATCCCCCATCTAGCATCAGAAATGGTCTTCATGGTAAAGTAGAACAGTCCCCAGTCACCACATGCATCCCAAGCACCCTTTTGAGGCTGGTTCTGATTCAACATTTCTTTCTCATGTATCTCAGTGCTTATAATCTTTTTTTTTTTCCCCCTCCTTGCCTCTTTCACCTTGGCACCCATTAAGGATCTGATTCATGTAGTGCGTTTGGCTAAAAGCATTTTTACAGAAATCACCATAGAAACTTAACGTTAATTGTATTTTCGGTGGCGTGTTGTTACATCAGAACTCCAGGTTCCTCAGATTGATCTTGAGCTGAGTTTACTCTCTGTGTGGAGTTTTGTACGTTCACCTCTTCTCCACATGAGTTTCCTGTAGAGCCTCTGGTTTCTTCCAACTTCCCATAAACATGCCTCTAGGTGGATTGACTAAGCGAAATTTCATCCCTTTTACAAGACAGTTTGGCATTCAGGCACGGAGATCAATAAACGTACAATTTTCTTTTATCTCCTCATCATTACTCATCATAAAATGCACGAAAATAAAAGCAAAAAAATAAAAAATAAAAAACATGAAAGTGCACTGAAATAGCAAAAAAATGGTAAATGATCCATTAAATTCATAGCCGTAGGAACTGGTAAGGGGGGTTACAGGGCACGGACTCCTCGTAACGCACATCTGCGAAACTAGTTGGTGACACTCCACTGGTTTCAGGGTTTTAACAGTGATAATAACAGTTCAGAGCAGTTGATGCACATAATAAGTATCACTTTAATCTTTGAACTCTTCTCTATTACAGACGATTATAATGGCGACGCTTTCTAGACTTGTATATTTTATATATTTTTCTTTAGAGTATATCTGCAGATCAGATCTGCTTCAGTTATGTTTGAATATTCTATATTGCATGTGCTTATACTATCACAGAAAGTGCCACTATTACTATGAATAATATATAAAAAAATCTACTATTATTATTATTATTATTATTATTATTATTATTATTATTATTAATAATAATAATAATAATAATAATAATAATAATAATGAATCAAATATACCTATATGTTTGATATTTTAAATCTTTTTGTATCATTAGTTTCGCATGTCTTTCAACAGACTTGTAAGATAAAAATATATATATATACCATGGTAATATGCAGTTGTCTTTTTTTTTTAATTCAATCTTTGATTTAGTTAGATTTTTTTAAATTCTTTTTTCATGCAATCTTTTAGCTTGTATTTAAAAGAAAACATTGGAAAAATATGATTTATTTGTATACATCATATTGGTCTCCCTTTAACAATAATAAAGAAAAAAAAAACTATCATTCCTTTATCAGTAGTTTTAAAGTAGGAATGTAGTGCTACACAAAAGATCTCATTAAGATGTTTGCCAATATTTTTATTAGCACCTCAAAATTTTAATAATAAGAATACGATGTAATTAAATACTTACATTATTACGAACTCTATATACAGTAAATACCAGACTATGCATATATTGCCTGGAAATTTTGCCTTTTGCTATGAAATAATTGCACAGGTCTCTTTAAAATTTTGAAGCGATTAATTGTGCAGCACTAGTTTAAAGTTTCATTTAAGCTTTTTACCGTACCATAGTAATTTGCCAACGATTAAAATGTTTCATTTATTTTTTTTTTTTTGCACAAAACCACAAGTTTTTTTTACAGAATAACCAAGAGACAAGTTATTCTAGTGCTTGTTCTGCCTTGTGTTATTTGTGTGATAAACACTTCTTTTGCTTGCTTAATTGGTTGGATCATTTCAGCTCTCTCTCTCTCTCTCTCTCTCTCTGAAATAATCTCTGAAACTGCTGAAGACGTTCCTGTGCTGGGAAACTTCATAAAGCATAATACATTCTCCTTCCTTAAATGTTAAATAAATGTCTCCTTACAAAAATATCAACACATCAAAGAATTAGAGTTTTTTTTTTATTTATTTTTTTTTTTTATAACATAAACTTCTATCTAAAGACTTTCTGCCAGTAATCGCTATTTGATCAATGGATAAAGTCATAAGTCATAGGTTTCTGTCTAGTGAAGAGATCACTTTTCAATTGCATCCACTGATGTCTTTTACCTGAAAGTGTAAAAGTGTCATGTTCAAGTAAATGTTTCACTGCTGCTGAAAAGTTAGATGAAATGAGTGCTATTCTGACTCAGAGTATTCTTTAGAAAACAGTGACAGTCTGGCGATAGCAGAAGCAACAGAGGTACTGAAAGTGAAAATGTGCCATCAACACTGATACAACAGAACAAAACCTTTCATGATTTAGTAAAAAAAAAAAAAAAAGGAAAGAAAAAAAAAAAAAGAATAGCCAGTGCTACAATTTTGCACTTTAAAATCTGTTCAAAACAACAATATAAACTTTTTTAATTATGGGCCAGTCCACCATACAAATCTCTGTGTATGAGCTGTTACTATAGTAACAATAATATATTACAACAAGCGCAAACAATTAGTATATAAATATTGTTGCACCTAAAAACACGACTGCTTCCTGAGATTGGAGCATTTAAAACCCTTTGGTATAAGTACATGTGATCAATCTCTACAGCACATTATATCACTACCATGATGTGATTGCTTAGAAACCGTATCCATGTGCTTCGGCTGTGCACATCAAAAAAAAAAAAAAAAAGAAAAAGAAAAGAAGTTTGGCACAACAGTTTAAATCCAACAACCAATTGCATCCTAATAATAATGAAAACACATACACTATTGAAACGACTTTAATTGACTTGTGGCAGCGATGTCCTCTTTGACCACTATTTTTGCCTTGGTCATTTTTAGCGACATAAGCTACATGCTGCTAGCTTGCCGACTGAGTTCTGTTGTTGAGTAGACATTGGTATTTAACTTTGGAAGGTTGTGCAGCGTGACAGACTGCACGCTGAGATATCGTACAGCGAAATTCCTGCTTTCCTTTACACTAATGTTGCAGATGGAACATTCCCGCATTGTAACCATAACAGTTCTTAATTAAAAAAGGCTTCGGCTTTAAAGTCTTCTTAGAATGTGGAAGTGTTTAAAGATAGTCACTAAGTTACAAAACTAAGTAGAACAAACTATTGGGGTTTAAGCAAATGCAGTTTCAGAAGGAGCTAATTATTGGGCAAAGAAAATAATTAAGGAAAATTTTAATTACGCAACTGGGTTAAGAACCCTTCAATACATTATCAGTAGCTGGAAGGATAGTGCTGAACTGTTAACTTTGTGGAAGAAATGTGGTTGGAAAAAAATCTTGAATGGAGATCACTTAAACACTTGGTGAAGTTGCATGGTTTAAAAAAATCATCAGTAAAAAATAGAGCTATGTTTAATAAGTAAGTAAGTAAGAGCATTTCCATACACACACACACACACACACACACACACACTGTGGATTGGGACTAAACAGCTGTGCGGCCATAGGAAAAACCATTTCATAGTCAGGATAATGAGAAAAAATGGATACAATTTGATAGGGAGCATAAAGATTAGACTTTGGATCAATGGAATCCTGTGGTGTGATGAGTCTGGAGTATGGTGTGGCTCATTTTATTGAAGCTGGAATGAAGGAATCTATTCATCATGCATACTTCCCAGTGCTACTGTATGATCTGGGGTTGCGTCAGGTGGGCAGGTCCAGGCGCAGCAAAGTTATGTGGCAATAAAATAAAGTCAGCTAACAACCTGAATGTAACATCGACCAGGATAACACATAAATGGAGTTTGTCTCCCCTGATGGCAGAAGTATATTCCAGGAGTAAAATTGTAAAAAAAAAAAAAAAAAAAAAGAATAAATAAAAAGTTCTGAGAGCAGGAGAATGAGTGTTACCATACAGTTCTACACAGATGTCTAGGACCAACCATGAATTAGTTGTGGTAAAGGTTGAGCCCAATGCATTTCCTAGTGTCTTCAAGGGCATAGTGCTATATTTGATATTTAATTATGAAAACGTTATTTATACAAAATTCTAACAAGTAACCTTCAAGCAGATATTTCACTCCACTTCTATTGCCAAATCCTCTCAAAACATTAGAATATTCTCAGAAAATAAATGCAATGTTAAAAGTTCAGATTTTTTATTTTTTTTTTTCCTGCCAAGCTAAAGTTACAGTATTGTGTAGGTCACTGAGACACATCAGTTCACTAAGGAATGCACGAACGATTCGACACTAGTGCAGTCATTCGTATGCCTGCCTCCCACTGTTCGCTTCTACACGGATGTACGCAATAAAGAAGCACACATTTGATCCGTGTCACCTCAGGGCTGTAAGGAGCTCACTGCTTCCTGGTGCGTGAAACTCTAGCTGTGGTGCCCCCTGGCCCTTACCTGCTGACAAACTGGTGATTTGTGCCTTGTGGCATGACACCACTACCATTCCTCCCACAAGATGGATAGCCCGGCCTGGCACTGGAGATATTACTGAAACCCTATCAGTGATATTAGCCAAAGGAAATGTGCCCTCCCTGGGGATGTCTCTATGCCGGACTTGATGTACGACTGCACCATTCCGCCTATCGCTCATAAAGCTGGGCTCCTTGCGGAATAGATTATTGTGAAATAGAAAGTTATACCGGCCTTGGCCACATGATAGTGCATCATATTCGGTATGCTATATTCTGGAATTTCCTGCACTGCAGCGTGCCTGTTACTGCAACCTTTCTGAATTCAAAACCCACATGATCAAAGGACGGGCAGTTTTGGTTTAACCGGAAAAGCATTTTCTCATCCACTGGTATGGGTACGAATAAGCGCTCCCGATAGCCTCATGAAAATGTTTCCGGTTATACTCCTTTAGGATTTATGAATGCGCATTTATTTTACGTGCAGAATTTTGTGTTACTCGGGGTTTGTGTTACTATGGGTACTACATCGTGGTTTATTGAACAAGCTGATGTATGAGTGTTTCTGTTTGCCATTTTTAGCCGAGTGCGGTGGGACGATCAAGGACGAGCCCACAGGTCGCATCCTGTCTCCAGGTTACCCAGCGCCTTATGAGCACAATCTGCACTGCGTGTGGACCATAGAGGCTCCACCTGGAAGCACCATTGGGTCTGTATTACGCACTCCACCTGTCGCTTCTTTCCCATCCTGTCATTACCTCATCTATTCCCTTTGACATCATTATCAGCTCTTCATGGTTCCTACCTCTCATCTCTTATCTGACCTTGAATTCCAAACCATTAACTCTTTAACAATCGCAGCGGGAATTTTCTGGCACCGGTCTCGGCTGTCTGAGCGTGTCACCTCTGGCTTGCCTGATATTCTGAGATTCATGCATAAGCTCAAACCATGATTGGCTTTCAGTATGGTTGACATCAGTTTGTGTGTGTGTGCGTGTGTGTGTGTGTGTGTGTGCCAATATTGTTCTGGGCTGCTATCTTAGTCATCAGGGCTGGGGGGGGTGTGTTGGTAGGGCATTAGCTTTTTGGCAGTCCTACACATTGGCCTCTCCCCTTCCCCTGTAAATCGCTGCTAATGAATGAACATGCGCTCTCTTTAATTGCCGCTTGTTTTGCCAGTGTAATTCTGCATGAAATCTCGGCGCCAGGCACTATTTAATTGAAACGTGTCTCTACCAGCACTGTTTATCAGAAGCTCCCCTCTGTCCTTCAGCTATACTCTGGACGGCTCCCAGACTCCTTCCTGTCGCAGTCACTTGTTTTTTTTGTCCTATTCTTAAATACTTCAAGTTGACGAAGGTTATTCCAAAGAACGAGGATGCTCTTCTGTATTTTCATGTGTTAGCAAATGACTGCCATTAAGGAGGATAGGTGGGCGTTATCGTCACATGTTGTTTTTGAGCTCTCAAGCCACTCTGCTTTTCTAAACAAAAAAAGTCACATCGGAATATCAATAAGAGGACCTTTTCTTTTGTCCAGGCACTCGGTAAATGCTAAACCGAAAGAAAAATCGAAGGTGACAAAGTAAACGATGGAGGTCAGCTGACCTTGGATTTTCATTTTTCTTGCAATGCAGCCCTAGTCATTTCTCATGGGTTTTTAGAAGTCATGTAAACTGAGCGCCATGCTGCGACCAGATAAGGATGAAGTACAATGCGCAGAACAAGATCAATATCTTGTTATCATAGTTGCACAATAATGTGTAAGCGGAACAAAGCAAATTACTTAAATGAACTGAGATTTACCGCATCGTAGTAGACGCAGGCCCACGCACGCATTGATCTAATAAAGGCACAGGGAAATCCATAGAAAAGAAACGGAACTGCGCAAAAGTCCTAAGCAGCTAATTTCTCATTGTAGTCGTGCTCTTCCCCAGTGATTACATTTGTATGAATGTTGTAGGCAGGCTATATGATCACAGAACTTAGCAGATTTCTGCTATCTGTCAAGAAATACTGATAAATACAAATGGCTTAAATTTGTCATGCATATACAGTAAATGAGACACTCTGATGGCTTACTGTATAGTGTGACATGGAAGAGACAAATAAGCATAGAAACACATCTCATTTGCCATTCTTTAAATTAACCAAAAGTTAATTTAAATGTTGCAGTGAGGACAAATCTGTAGAGCAATTATCTTCATACTGTATATACACCAATCAGCCATAACATTACGACACCGCGCAGTATTGTGCAGGGGCGTCTTGTACCACCGGGGCAACTTCCTGCAAAAGGAAGAAGGCCAGACCACTCACTTTAACTGTTATATCAACTGTTGCTAGTGCTGCTATGGAATCCCTATACTCCCGGTGCCATGCTTTTATAGTACGGAGGCAAAATGTCTCAGGAGTACCAATCTGCCCATTCTCATTCAGGTCACATGACCTGCAATGTACCTGATAAACCGGATATGTATCCGATCAAGGACCAAATACAAAAGTGACTCGGAGACCTGATCTGAAAAGCATCAGATTTGGGTTTTAGACAGGCATGACAAAATCAGATCAATGTCACTTTAAGCTAAAATTAAGAATCGGCTGACTTCAGGCTGATAATGTGAACGTAGATGTTAGCACCGAAAGACAACTGATCGAATCACAATTTCTTCCCTTAATCAGCAAAAGTCTTTAATGAATTCTTGTTATTTCAATATTTTTAACAACTACTTTCAAATCTAAAAATACAAATCAGTCTTTAATTAAAAGCGAGTGTTTGGACTTGCATGGCACCAAAAGGGAGTCGTCAAGTGAAACTATGAGAAGGTGTTTTCATCTCCGTCAAGAAGGAAACCCAACAGAGACTGTGGCAAATAAGTTTTTTTTTGCCCTCATTAAGCTGTGTCTAAAATTTGTCCATGTATGGACACAACGGGAAAGTTCTACAAGGAAAACATATGGTCATACCAAAAGACGAAAAACAACACATCAGGGTAGAAAATTAAAAGACGTATGCTTGGGAAATAAAAACAAAAAAACATAGAAATGCAAAACAAAACCAATCGAAAAAACTAATTGGTGAAAAAGGTGTCCGTGTTTGTGACAGCTTTGTAAGAAATCAGCTAAATAAAATGAGATTTACGTACAGGAAAGCCAAACAAAGCCAGCGCCAACACCTAAACAGAAGAAAACAAGTTTGCAGTGGACTAAAGCATGAAGCAATCATGGAGTGTAAATGATTGGATGAAAGGGTTATTCAGTGATGAATCACGAACCTGCATTGGTCAAAAACTTAATGCTGGAACTTAGCGGAACAAGGTGCCAGGTGCTGTTCAAATGAAGCATATAAAGATGACTGCTTGACGCAACAATTTCTCATTAATGATATGGGGAGATGGATCTCGGACTGTCCGGATCTCATTCAAAATGTATATTTATAGCGGGAATAATGGCGGCATGGTGGCTCAGTGGTCAGCACTGTCGTCTTGCAGCTCCAGTGTAGGGGTTCGATTCCCGCCTCAGAGTCTCCGTGTGCATGGAGTTCGCATGTTCTTCCCGTGCATGGTGTGTTTCCTCTGGGTGCCCCGGTTTCCTCCCACAGTCCAAAGACATGCAGATTAGATTAATTGGCGTTCCCAAATTGCCAATAGGGTGTGAACGAGCGATGGATTGGTTCCGCGTCCAGTGTACCCTGCCTCATGCCTCTCTGTATACAGGATAAAGAGAAAATTAGTGGAAAATTTGGTCAGTTCCAATTGCTGATCTGTTAAGTGCTGTTTAGGGGGAAAAAAAGCAGTTTTATGGACAGTATTGTTTTTCATTAGTGAAATGAATGCCTCAGAGAATTCAGGCTGTCATAAAGCCAGAAGAGAAACAAAAAGAACAAATTATGATTTTCTCCCCCCCCCCCCCCCCCCCCCCCCCCCTCAGCATTCAGTGATTCCATTTCTTTTCACTGCTTGATCTTGTGGTATTCAATAAAATAATTTAATTGTATTTAATTTGTTTTAGGTATGTTCAGCTATTAAGCAAATTTGGTTTTGTGTCATATTCGTGATTTCTGTACTGTATTTGCTACAAAAAGAAAGAAAAAAAAAGAGCTGGGTGAACATCCTGTAACTGTTTTGCGTCACATCATTTTTGCCAGGAGTTATATTTCCTGCAGGCTGATCACAACTTTTTAAAGCTTATTTCATTTGCAATCATAACAAAACCAAAAACATAGCCACAAGCCTTGAACTGTTATCTCTAGAACACAGCTGGTTTTGTGTCTCTCTCATGTCTTTGTTTTTGCTTGGTGTGATGTTAAATATGAAGCAATTGCACACTTTAGTAGTGGAATTAAAAGCCAACTGAAGTGTCATAAACACCGGTTTTGAACACCCGCAGAAAGCAGCACTGCACACATTAAGCACATTTCATCAAGCTAATCGATTTCAGTTGATAGTATACGGTTATGCGGGCATGCTTATAATAATCTGATGGTCTAATACATTTTATGCGCAGTCGATTTGGTGCTTTGACTCGTAGTGAGAAAGCATGGAAACGATTTCCGGGATGTGTAGCGTACGCCGAAAAGACAAAGAAAAGATTATGCCTCCATTTCCAGGAGGATTAGTTTTTGTGGGTTGGTATTGGACTTTGAAGGTTAAATGTGTTTTGAGTTTTATTCAATTCTCAAAGCTTTGTCTGGATTTTTAGGGAACAAAACGGAGTAAATCTATAAAAACTATGAACAACTAAAAACAGCCTTAAGTAATTTGGAAACCATGGCTGCATGTACCGTTTAAGTCCACCCGCAAATCCATCAGCAGGAAAAAAAAAAAAAAAAAAACTGCTTTGTGGCAGAACAGCCATAGTTTTCCTATGAAAAAGCAATGTTGCTTTGCTTAAGAGGAATACACCTCGGTGACGCATGACGAAAGTGATTAAAATCCAACTTTGACCCAGTTTATGCTGATGTTTTAAAGCAGAACATATAAGATGAACCATCATCTGTAATGAAGAAATGATATGACTCGTGGAGTGTTTCACAGTATACAAAAAAAAAATCTAACTTATTTTGTCCAAACTCAATTAACCCGTAAAGTGGTCCTTTCTGGATTTCCTCCTGTGGAGAGAAACCTTTTATTTAATTACATGTATTTGTTTGTTTGTTTGTTTAGTAGATGTGCCCACGACTTCGTTCATGTGGAAATTAATTGCACCCTCATAAGAGCGTTTTAAAAAATGTTCAGCGGCATCTGTTTCATTTTGGAACGAACTAAAATTTTACATGTTACTGTGAAGTGCGTCGAATGAAAGTCTGAGATCGCATTTATTAAGTCGATTTCACACTCATAAGCGAGTACTGTATACAAAAAGTTACAATGCCATCTGTTGCAATTTGAGATTAACTAATGATTTTTTTCAAGGTCGATTGGATTTGATAATGATATAAGGGCGTTCTTCATTGAAACTTCAAATCGGCATCCCTTCTCTTTCCGCGGGCCGACTGTGATGAAACAAAACCTATATGTTACCTCACGCTTGGCCAAATCCACCTGTGAAAACCCAATTAAAATTTGAAAAACCATCTTGATGTGTTCTATTGGTCATCTTACATCCCCCCAAAATTTCTTTTGCAAAATATCTTCAATCTACAGATGTGCCAACTTTACAGGTTTTCTATACAGTACATAAAGACTACACCTAGTACAGTGTAACCTCGGATTGCGAGTAACTCGAGTGTTCCGCAAGACGAGCAAAGATTTTTAATACGTTTTGACTTGAAAAACGAGCAAGTCTTGGTTTTTTGATACCGACACACACACACCGACACACACACGCACACTCTCTCGCCTTTACAGCGCCCCTCCCCGGCTTCACACAGACACACACATGCTGTTCTACACGGAAACTCTACTCTGTCGCGATTCTTTTCAAACGGTAAGGTGCTGGTTCATTTCTTTTGTTTTTTTTACTTTACAGCAGTGATTCCGTTAGTGTGCGCTCACGCGAGTGTCATTGGAGAGATTTCTTTTTTCCCCCTAAAACATTGTTTCCGTTGTGTGTGTGTTTGTTGTGAAACTTAAAAAGCGAGGTCAGGGGAGGGAGGAGGAGTTTTACTGTGTAAGACGAGGCGAGGGAAGGGGCTAATTCCACACACACACACAGCGCCTGCGTGCACAAACGGAAACACTTATCTGTTGGGATTTATTTGAACTTTTTTTAAAGGTAAAGTGCAGGTTAATTTGTTTTATTTTTACTTTATATACTGTATTAATTATTTTTCTGTATTTTTTTGGGCTGTGGAATGAATTATTTGAGTTTTCATTATTTCTTATGGGAAGGCTTGCTTTGGTTTACGAGTATTTTGGAATATGAGTCCGCTTCCAGAACGAATTATGCTCGTAATCCAAGGTTCCACTGTATATGATATCTGTCTACATGCTTCCTTTACCACATACAAATCAAGCATTAAAGGCATGTCCCTCTGGATATCCTGCATTTCCTCGCGTTTGGTAACAGAAGCCACACATTTGCCGTCTTTCTGTATGCTTTAAAGTAGCATGCTGGCATTCTGCTGTTAGAGGAGGCATTTTGTTTAACACAACAGCATCGACCTCTAGCATGATGTATAACACATGCGCCGGAAATACTGCACATACTATTGCATTCAAGTTGGTGTGATTTACTGTATATCATAAAGCCTTTCCAGTTTCATCCTGATTATGTTCTGTACAATGAAAGCAAGAAAAAAATAATAATAATTTTGCGTTTAACTCCTGCACTAAAATTAGTTTGTCTGCCACAGACTGTCGGACTCTAGTCAATCATAGTAGAATCTGAATTCTTATAACGCACAAGGTGGGATTTGTAAGAAGAAAGCTTATTTTTATGATGCTAGAATGACATCAGTGCTGTCAACTGTGCCTTGAAATACAGAAGTACCTTGGAGTACGAATTTACTCAATTCAAGTTCTTAAGACGAAAAACGTATTGCGAAACGCATTTTCTCATAGAAAGTAATGTAAACGCAAATAATCCGTTCCTTCTACCCAAATATAACCAATATTACCAGTTTCCAACACTCTAATTATATATAATTATTTTTAACGTGTAAAAACAATCAAAACATTCCTCTTGGTACCGGCCGCTTAAAAATGAAACTGAAAGTGTCTCCCTTTTCTTCTTGCTGCACTTCTTGCTAACTTTTTTGGGACCGAGTGCTAAATGTTTACTAAATCTTGCACGAAAATGCACACACACAAAAAAGTAAACTCCCATTGCTTGGGTTTCTACAACCAAGTTTCGATCAGCTATTGGAAGTACACACGACCGGATCGGTCTTCGTATGCTGAGGCAAATTTCTGGCAAAATTTTTGTTATTAAGGTCGAAAATTTGCAACATTTGTACACAAATTTGTTAACGCTAGCCAAAACTAAATGACTGTCCTTGATAATCAGTCTTAATCTCAGTTGATCCTTCAGTTCGTTGTTGATGCGCTACTGTACGTCGTTAGCACTATTCAGGTATGCCGGGTATGTCTGATCTACTCCATATAAGATATATGTGGGTTAGCTGCTAACTGGCAGGTCACACACATCACACGTCTTAATATGTCAGACCCTCGTTCTTCCTTTCACACAGATCTTTTCTGGCCTTTGCTCCCAGCTTAAAGTCACAACAACAACAAACCCCCAATTTTCTCCATTCCTTTCATACAGAGTGCTGAAGCGCAGTAATGGCTCAGTATTCTGCCTTGAACAGGCTGTGTAAAAGGGGCTTATGATTTGTTACAAATGGATCTGTTTCAACCTTGCGGTAAAACACCTTTCCTGTTTTCTCAATGGACTCAAGAATGATGGTGTGGAACAGTTTTTGCAAAAAAGTATATTGGCAAAAAAAAAAAAAAATGAAGGGATTTTAAAGCAGTTTAATACAGGTATTTAGTTAGAGATCAGAATGCATTATGCCTTTAGTAAATGCCAGAGGAAAATACTCTGCAACGATTTTAACATATACATTCAGCATATCAGTCTGTCCTACTTGCCTGTTACACTCCAGTGTCCAGTCCTCATTGGTGAGGATCATCATATCACATCATCATATGCTCATTATAGCTGTGGAATGAGCTGTAGGTTAACAGATTCTAAAAGGTGTTACATCATTATGTGCATATGGATTTGAGGAGACCTTTGACGAGAACAAGGAGTTGTTGCCTTCATCCTGAGTGTACGGCAAGAATAAGGAATTTCTGCCGATCTCCGCCGATGGTTTTGCAAACGCCGAGAATGAAGAGCTCTCGTATGCCATACAACAGGCCAGAGAGAGAATGTGGCCAGTGTCACCTAAAAGGAGTTCTCGCCAATGCTCTCCTTGATCTCGCCAACTCTTTCCTGAACATCTCAGTCGCTTCCGGAACTCCTGCCAGATTCTCCTGGATCTCAAACGTCATGCCTGAACCTTGCTGTTACTGTCCTATGGCCAAGAAGGCAGTGCCTCAGTGTCTCAGGAGTGACCCTACAAGTACCAGGACGAAAGAAATTTTTTTCTCCCAATGGAAATTCTACAGAAAGAATTGAGACGTCCAAGCTATTAGTAGCTTGGTGAGAGGCTTGTGGAGTTTCATGAGATCCCTACTAAAGCCCAGGAGATGTATGTGGATGTTCTTGCCAAAATTGCTTTCGGTGAAATTTCTCGCCGTTATAAGTATGAAAGGGTTATTATTATTACTCCTTCATCCTTACACATTACCTGGAAAGAAAAATATTATCTTTCCCTGCAGGAATTGTTTCTCTGAATGGATTCATAATCTTGGATGCCTGACCATCACACAGGTCTGAACCATTTTGACCATCCCATTTTAGAGTCAGTCAGCCTTTGCTGTTATACGAACCTCCACTCTTGCGTGAAAGGCTTTCCACTCGATTTTGGGTTTTGGAGTCTCTGATGAGGAGTCCTGGGATGCAGTCAGCATTCCAGTTCATCCCAAAGGTGTTCATTTGGGAGAAGTCGGACCGTTCGCGGGACACTTCAAGTTTCCCATTGTAGGCTTTGTGAACCATGTCTTCATGCATCTGGATTTGTGTCGCGTCATGCTGGAACAAGTCTGGACCTCTTAGTTGCAGTGAAGGGGAAATTGCAATCCCATAGCGTCTGAAGACATGCTAGACAATTGTGTACATACTGTACAGATTTATGTAGCAACCATGTACTGTAGGGTTGGGATGGTCAGGTGTCCACACACTTTTGAGCACATAGTGTATGATTTCAACCCAGTTACCAGTTTTCTTAGCAGCAAATGGTGTATTAGCAGCGTAGATACACGTAAATAGCTTCATTGATGTTATAGTGTTACTATGTGTGTGTGTGTGGGTGGGTGGGTGCTTGTGTGGGTTTGTGTTTGGCTGTATGGCTACAGTATATGATTATCTAACCTCCTTTCTGGAAGGTATGCTCACATTCTTTTGATCCCATCTTGCACGATCAATTATTCAAGATCATTTGCAATGCATTAGGACTGAGACAACTCCAACACCAATGTAAAGGCTCTAATAAGACAAGCACCAAGGTACTGTACAGTATGTGTGTGTGTGTGTGTGTGTGTGGGTGGGGGGTGCAGAGACATGCGTGACACGCTGAGACGGACCGGACTCGTCTAGTTGCATCGAGAGTAAATTTGTTGTAAGGAGTAACTTATTGTTTCTTGTACTACACAGAAATGTCCCATTAGTATTGTGGAGTTGATGAAGGAGTACGAGCATGAATAAAGAGGTGTTGTGGGTGTTTAGTTGTAGGATTAGGATAGAGAGTTACACCGAAGGGATGCAACACACCCCAAGGCTTACGGGAGGAGACGAACACCTTTTCATGCCTCTTTCATCTTCTCATCACGGCCTCATTTCCACTCCTGTGTTTCGGGAAAGGTGATAATTGCTTCCAAGAGCCACTTTTGACGGACAGTATCACACACAAATGCACATGCATGCATTCACACACACACACACACACACACACACACACACACACACACACACACACACACACGTTTGTGCTGTAGTACGTCTCAGGCGTGTAGGATTAGACAGTCAGTAAAGCCGCTGTACCGAAACTGGCTTTCCACGTCAGAGCCGAGAGGGTCCGGCGGCTCATCAGCAGTTGTGAAGCAAATCTCATTCACCTTCTGTCCTCTTCTGTTCTTCTAACTTCCATTCTTGCTTCTCTTCTCTCCATCTTCTCACCTTTTTATATCTTTCTCTCTGCTTCCATATCTCCTTTTCCCTCTTATTTTACATTCCTTATTAATTTCTCTTCTCTCCTCTTTCTGTTATCTTCTTCTTGTTTTTTTTCCCCCTCCCCCTTCCGCTCCCCCACGTCTCCTCCTTTCTTCCTCTTCTTTGGTAATCTGCTTTTATTTATCGCCTTCTCCTCTTCTCTCGCCTGCTCCCGCATCCTCAGAGCATCGGTATCGGGGTGTGCGTTCGCCCAGCTGCTTTGTGCGCTACCTCTCCTGGTGCACGCATCCACAGCGTTAGACAGTAGAGATGAGATTCAGGCTGCCTGAATCACGCCACAGATGAGCTGCGTGTGCCTGATCCGCCGATAAACGTGACAGCTGGCGAGACGGGCAGAACGTTTCCACGCGAGGGCTTAATGCTTGCCGTTGGAAGAAACAGAGCTCCTTGTTCATGTCATCTTTCATTCGCTTTCTCGTCGAAGCTTTTTGTACCCGAACGCGCTGGCGTCTTGGTATTGTCTCATGGGTGGTGTAACACATGCACAGATCACAGAGTTGAGCTGGGAGAACAACTTAACTTTATACGAAGTTCCGATGGGTGAGAGCCATCCATGGGATGATGACGCCATTAAACTATTAAAATTGGGTCAATAACTGAAAACGCAATTAAATTATTAAAACACATAAAGGATAGTGGTGGAAGAAATGTGGTCGGAAAAACATCCTGGACGAGAATGATGGGAAAGCGCTTAAACGTTTGGTTAGATCAGGGGTTGGCAACCCGCGGCTCCGGAGCCGCATGTGGCTCTTTCATCCCTCTGCTTCGGCTCCCTGTGGCTTTGGCAATTTATTCAATTTATTTTATTTCATTATTTTTTGTTAGTTTTTTAAACGTAATTCTATATTTGAAGATCATGGTGATCTTGTTACATTAAAATAATGTTTCATTTTTTGTCACTCAAAATATGCGTCACAACCGCCGACACACGATTTATTGAGCTTTTTGGGCCGCGGTTTCATTCAGGTAGACAGCTGACTGCACGCTCCAGTCCACACGACACGATACAAGGTTGACAGCACACAGAAGCAGACGGCATTTTTGGTTTGCTGCAGGTGGAAATTTAAGTTTGTTTTTTATTTTATAAATACAAGTAGGACTCAAATAGACATTCAGTATTTTATTGGAAAGTAACCTTTAACCCTGCGTCTTTTTTTCCCGGAGTTCCAAATGTGTTTTGTTGCATGTAGAAATAAAATTTTGTTTTCTCTGAAGCAGTTCATTGATTTCATAAATGCAACACACTATAGTGTTGTTTTTTTTTTTTTTTTTTTAATAAATAGCATAAAGGTGGATATCAAAAGGGTTTTTTTGTGTGTGTTTTCTTTTCTGTGGGAAACGGGTTCGAATGGCTCTTCGAATGTTGAAAATTTCCGAGCCCTGGGTTAGAGCGAACCGTAAATAATATGGTACAACTTACTGCTCTGATTAATAGTAAAAGTAAAAGCATTTCTCCACTCTCAATGTGAAGAAACCTCAAGGGAGTGGGACTAAACAGCTGTGTAGCTTTAATATCAGTGAGGCTAAACAGGAAAAGGGTCAGGGGTAGATCAGTGGTTAAGGCATACTATAGGACTACGGTTTGGAAGGTCCCAGGTTCAAACCCACATGACCACCAGTTGCCATTGTTGGGGCCTTGAGGAAAGACCTTAACCCTCATCTGCTCAGATGTATAATGGGATCATATACAATACAGACCAAAAGTTTGGACACACCTTCTCATTCAAAGAGGTTGAATTTGTATTATGGCAAGAAAAAAGCAGCTAAGTGAAGAAAAAAACTAGCGGCCATCATTACTTACAAGAAATGAAGGTCAGTCAGTCAGTCCGAAAAATTGGGAAAACTTTGAAAGTGGCCCCAAGTGCAGTCACAAAATCCATCAAGCGCTACACAGAAACTGGCTCACATGCGGACCGCCCCAGGAAAGGAAGACCGAGAGTCGCCTCTGCTGCGGAGGATAAGTTCATCCGAGTCACCGGCCTCAGAAATCGCAGGTTAACAGCAGCTCAGATCAGAGAGCAGGTCAATGCCACACAGAGTTCTAGCAGCAGACACATCTCTAGAACAACTGTTAAGAGGAGACTGTGTGAATCAGGCCTTCATGCTAGAATATCTGCTAGGAAACCACTGCTAAGGACAGGCAACAAGCAGAAGAGACGCGTTTGGGCTAAAGAACACAATAAAGAACACAATAAAGAAAACTCTTTGAATGAGAAGGTGTGTCCAAACTTTTGGTTTGTACTGTATGTCTCTCTGGACAACGGCGTCTGCAAAATGCCTAAATGTTTAAAAAAAAAAAAAAAGGCTTCAGTTTGCTAGAGAGCATCAAGAGTGGACTGTGGAACAATGGAAAAAGATCATGCGGTCTTGGAGAGGTGGATAAAGTGCGTCATGCGTAGTGCCTATAGGGACAGCGTATGGAAGCAGTGTTATGATCTGGGGTTGCTTCAGTTGGTCAGGTCTACGGTTACCAATGTTATGTGCTCCAAAAAAAGAAGACAGCTGAAGATTACCTGTATATATTGACTGACCAGGTATTTTCATCAATGGATTCTTTCTTCCTTGATGGCATGGGGGTATTCGAAGATGACAGTGCCAGCATGAATTGGGCTTAAATTGTTAAAGAGTGGTTCGAAGAGCATGGATTGGTCAGCACAGAGTCCAGACCTTAGCCCCCATTCTAACCTCATTGAGAATCTTTGGGATGTCCTAGAGAAGACATTTTGCAGCGGATCTTCTCTCCTGTCATCAGTCATAAGATCTTGGAGAGAAAGGAATGCAACTCTGGACGGAAATAAAGAGTCCAGATTATGATGCTGCCACGTCCATAACCAAAGCAAAAGTCGGTCAAATTAACTATGACAAAGTGGGATGGGTGAATTGTAACACATACACACACACCAAGACGCATGCACTGTGATGCAGGTCCCTACGTAAACACCTGCTCTGCAAGGTCTCATGGGAGCTTTTAGCAGAAGGCTGAGTTGTGAGATCCTGATGAGGTTACAGATTGGGCCGTGTGGATAAAGTGGGCTCAGGAGCTCAGATGTGCCGATTCAGCTCTTTATAACCAACCAATCTGTCAGCAAAATAGATTTAAATGTCTATCAATAACACACCAGCCACACCAGGCTGGCTAACTCCTCTCCACCTGGAGCGAAGGACATGTTTTTTTTAGACGTACATTTTTTTTTATTTCCTTATTATCGTTATTGATATTATTTGTTCTTCTTCTGATGCTCTGGTCTTTGCAGCAGCATCTTTTCTCAAAATTTGCTAAAATACATCAAGTGCAATAGTGTTAAAGGAACCTACAGCATGCACGGCACTATTATTAGGTGTACACTCAAACCCAGTGTCAAGTTCTAGCAGTATAAATGACTGCGTTGTTTGTTATTCATTTGCCACAGCTCTTCTTCTCCATTGTAGTGTTACTGCCTCTATTACTTATTTCATTTCTTAAACACAGACTTGGAAGTGAAGTCATACCTCGTTGCACAATTTCAAAAAGGTGACACTGCTCTTACGTAAACAAACGAAGAAAAGGATTCATTTCAAGTATAATGGGCTTCCTCGTTGCTCACCAGAGCAAATTTCTTGTCAGTGTCCATCACATTCTTCCTCTGTGTCAGAAAAGATAAAGATAAAAAAAAAAAAAACAAGGTAATGTTTTGTCCTCAGTGGAGATGATACAAAAGACAGACTTTTTCTTTCATACAGACTTTCCAAGCAGGCTTCTTTTATCATCTCTCTCTCTCTTTCTCTCTAGCATGTTCTCCTTTTCTTTAAACCTGAGGTTCATCACCAGCAGCTGCCGCATCCACTGACTCTTGTGCACCGGCAACACTTTATTTATTTCAGCCTCATGTTTGCATTTGCCATCTGTCACTGAGACCTCTCCTCAGCTCCTGCATCAATCTCTCTCTCGTCCTATTTACCTCGCGGATCAAGTGTCACTTTCCAGAGTCCAGCTGTTTCCATAGCTGGCGTTATCATCTATGTACCTTCATCTGTGGAGCAATAAAACATCCAGGAAATCCAGTTCAGAGGATGTCTTCTCGGAGAACTAAATCTGTGTACATAGTCATTTCAACAAGGATGCAATCCCCATTCTGTCAGCGCAATCACACTTTAGCTGTTGATAGATGATAGTTGCGCATTTCAGTAACTGGTGTCTGATTTTTGTGTGTGTATTCATTCAGGCTGCACTTTCTGGTTTTCCACACGGAGGAGGTACATGATGTGTTGCGGATCTGGGACGGGCCCCAGGACGGCGGTGTACTCCTCAAAGAGTTGAGCGGCTCCACCCTGCCTCTGGACCTCCACAGCACCTTCAGCTCCATCAGCCTGCAGTTCACTACCGACTTCTTCACCAGCAAGCAAGGCTTCGCTCTGCAGTTCTCAGGTGAGTTTTTGGTTAAAATAATGATATGGAGGTCTCCTGAGTAGCGCAAAAGAATTATTGTGTTCACCCGAACATCCTGAGATCATAGGTTTTTTACATTAGAAGCAGATTGGCTCTGCTCTCCCAGGAGGGGAGTGATGGCATACCTGCATTTTCAAATCAATCACAGCAGCACTAGGGACAGTCATGGGCGTCTGGGAACTCGTATGCAGACCATAAGCAGAAGGGGAGTATTCTTCCAAACGTGTTACGTCATCCTGATATTGCGTGAGCAGCAGTTCAACAAGATGTACTCGTCAAAACTCTCATTAAAATCTGATCTGACCCCTCTCATTCATATCATTTATATATACGATCTAGAAACACATAAGCGAATCGGATCTGAAATGCATTTGAGTTCAGGCAGCAATAAGAATGAAAAAAATCTGTGTTGGTGACTGGGGATGGTTCCACTTGACCATGATGATGGTCTTGGCCTCGGCTTTTGCCTGCAGTCCCTCAATAGTTCAGGACCAAAATTCCCACAAACGGTTTTGTATTAACTTACATACCTCTGGACATCCATCCTTCTAATACACAGAATGACTGCAGATCAATCAAGGCAGTGGTTTATGGTTCGGAAGGTCCCAGGTTCAAATCCCATGACTACCAATTTGTCCCCGTTGGGCCCTTGAGCAAGGCCCTTAACCCTCAACTGCTCACATGTATAACGAAATACAAATGCTCTGGAGAAGGGCATCCGCCAAATGTCTAAATGTAAATATCTACCAAATGAGGATGGGTTCCCTGGCGAGTCTGGTTCCTTGCAAGGTTTTTCCTTGCCACCGTCGCCCTCGGCTTGCTCCTCAGTGACAATCTGATTATTTTCATTTATACATCTCGCTCTCAGTCATCGTCTATACCGCTTTATCCTGTATATAGGGTCGCGGGGGCATCGAGCTTATCCCAGGAGACTTAGGGCAGAAGGCAGAGCACACCAAGGATGGGTTGCCAGTCCATCGCAGGGCACAGACACGTACACACATTCACACACAAATTTACACACTACAGGCAATTTGGGAACACCAATTAGACTAATCTGAATGTCTTCGGACTGTGGGAGGAAACCAGAGTACCCAGAGGAAACCCACCGAGCACGGGGAGAACTCCATGCACACGGAATTGGGAATCGAACCCGGCCGAGAATCGAATCCAGATCCAGAAGATGCAAGGCAATTGTGTTAACTGATTTATACGTAATCCATAATTTTTACGACAATTGCCATTGTTAGCAGCGCTATAGAAATAAACTGAACTGAATTGTCACCTTAGGTTTAAAAATTGGATATGAATCAGATCATGGTTGGTTATGTCAAAGTGTATAGGATATTTGTTCATGGGAAACTTTCTGTACCTGCTGAATATTGTAGACCAGTAGTAGTCCATCATTCTAGACCACGTAAAAGAGACCCTGGAGGAGCAGAGTTATCTAATCAGGCATCCTCGTATCCAGCGGTAAGGAGCTGTGCAGGAACAGCTGGACGTAAAGCAGTCTCAATCTGCACATAGTCTGGAGGAGATTGCAATCTGATTGGTTTCAGCCAACACAACTGCCGTTAAAGGATTTGAGTGACAATACCGTGCCCCTTCAGTGGATTTCCATCTGTTAATTTTCACACCACACCTGTTCAATTGCGTCCTGCAATGCCAATAGCAGATTGTAGATTTTGCACATGTAGCCTCCATCATTCTCTAAAAGTGAAGGCTGCTGCTAGTTTTGGGGGGAAAGATGAACTCACGCGGCTACTATAATCTCCTAGTTGTCAGTGCCAGCGTAAGCACAAGTATCACAGACACACATCAGAGGCTGCCTTTCTGACTTTCTAACAAAGACAATACCAAAGACCAGTCTGTCTCAGCTAACATTTTGTCTGTAGTTAAACCACTTTTGAGGCAACCAGTCCTGCTAGAGTACGCTCATCACACAGACTCGTCTGACATGTTTTCTGTATGTACTTAGATCTGCCAAAAAAAACAAAAAAAAAAACCTAAAAAAAGAAAAACACACAGAAAGGAAAAAAACTCACAAAGGAGAAAAAGTTGCATGTCTTTTGTGTTTTTGTTTTATTTATTTATTTCCTTTTTCAAAGCCCTCTGTGCCTTTCTGCATCTAAATTTGAATTAGCATGAGGCACTTACGTGGAGAATGTGTGCAGATGTTTGAATAAATAAGTGTATGGATAAGACTCTGCCGACTGGAACTGATGTGAGCTGTGTGCTGCCAAGACAGAGACTTCCAACATTCAACGCGAGGCTAATCTGTCTGCTTCGCAACGCTATGATTCTCTAGAAATGACAGCACCAAATTGTAGTCTTGGGATGTTGGTTCAATGCCCTGTGTTCACGTTTTTGACTTTTTTTCTTTCCCTACATTTTGACAATGTGGTACACCGGGACTAGTTCTCCATCTCCCCACCCACCCATACACACACACACACACACACACACACGTGCTTTGTTGCTTTGTTGATTTCTATATAACATGCGAATGGCTGAACCTTTTTTTTTTTTTAATATAAAACAGATGTATGTGATACGCATTCAAACTAGAGAAGATTCATGTGTGTGTTTGTGTCTGATCCAAGTGTTCTGATGATTAACGTATATGCGTGCAATATCACATGGGATGGAGTGCTGTTGTACTGAATATCAGAACATCTGTGATGAGGCATGGTTGTTTTGCTCCGTCAACACCGATCCTTCTGCGACTGGCAGAACTAGCATTGAGCTGGTGACTGACATATAGTGAAATTGACAGAGGTTAAAGTAGTTTTATTGATTTCTTACTGGTACTACAGTATGTAGACAAAAGGTGAGGGGAATAAACAATGAAGCTGGCGGCCAGTGCTGAGAAACTTACAACAATTCTACTAGCACTTAACCAATTTTTGCCCTAAGAACTGAAATTTCGCCTGAAATTTGATAACGTATGAACCAGCCCGAGCGAATCAAACACCAAACGCACGCTATTTTTTATTTTTTATTTTTTTTTTAAAGAAAAAGAAGAACTCGCCTCCAGAATGGATTAAATTTGTATGGCTAGGTACCAGTGTATCCGCAAACGTCCCAGATTATGTGGTTGAATCCAAAATAGTGTTAAATGGAAAGTTAGTATGCTAGGTTGTATAATCCCTTGTTCTTCTCTAAAGCGTTTAGAGAGGGATTTTGGATTCAGGAATTGTTCAGAGGCCATTCGGAACAACTTAGAAGCAATTACTAAGGAAATAAAGATGCCATGAAGTTGTCAGGTGGTTTTCTCGCTGAAATTACTTCCATTTTAGAAGGCAGTTGCTCTCCCTTCTTTCCAGTACTGCGAACCTTATTGACCTACTTTCACCCATGCTGTCACCTGACACTTTAGTGTCATTAACAAATATTGGAAGACCAGTAACACGGATAAATATGTGTGCAAGCGCTGTTATGCCTTATTATCAGCACCCGTGGAATGCCACTCGTCCAATCAGATTACTCTGTCGGACTAACTCTTGCGTTTTATCAGATTAGATTCTATATCTATAAGCCTTTATCTCAAGGAAACAGAAAATGGTCAAAAGCAATATAAAAGTTCCTCGAAACATTCACGAGTTCCTAGAAAGCAATATAAAAGTTCCTGCAACATGAATTCATTTTGAATGTTTGTTAAATGTATCATTATTTTGCAACCAATTCCTTCTTAGACACACTGGAAATAAGTAATTCTCAACATTTTTATAGTGTATGTCGGAGTTGTAGCTGGAAAGTAGAACCTGTGAATAATGCAGCACATACTGTACTGTTAGATTTCCTATTTTTACATTTGTATTGCTATAAAATCTAAACTCGTGGCCTGGATTATTAAGAAATCTTCGCTGAGTATTAAACGGCACAGGAGAATGAATAGGTTTCTTTCTTTTGTAGTGTCCACAGCTACATCCTGTAATGACCCTGGGTTTCCTACTAACGGCACACGCAGTGGGGACAGTAGAGAGCCGGGGGACTACGTGCTGTTCCAGTGTGACCCTGGGTACATCCTACAGGGAGCCACTAAGATCACCTGCACCGAGATCAACAACCGTTTCTTCTGGCAACCTGAACCACCCACCTGCTCAGGTGACCTCCTTCTGCACTACACAGGAATGCTGGGGTTGATTTTAGGAAATTGCTATTTGGAATTTTTTTTTTCTTTTTCTTTTTCTTTTATCTTTGGAAATGTATTTAAAAAATAGCCTTTATAAAATATGTTCATTAAAATGATCAAATGAATCAGATCGTAGTACCATAAGTAAAAATCTGTATTTGGCAAAGCTTGGCTTCTGTGAATTCTAAGTTTGTTCTTTTGAAAGTGATGGTAATTAACAACAGCAATTAAGAGTGTGTAATTAGCTGCCTCGTTCAATTAAAACCACATTGAGCTTGCATGGAAGCTGAGGCTCACCACAAACAAATCCAGGGGCCTTTCTAGGGATATACGTAAAAAACCCAGCACCAGATGTCAACAGAAATTAGCATCTTCTGCCTGCTGGCTCAATACAGAGATTTTTGTGCTACCAAAACGAATAGATTGAATCTCATATAAATTCATTTTCTGCACAGTTGCAGTGACCAAGTTTATCTAATAAGAATAAATGGTACTGCATATCAAATGAGCTGAATAAAATGCACAGAAATAGAAAAGTCGAAATAATTCAAGATAAATGTGAATTTGAGAAGTAGAACGAACGTAATTCATCTTTTGAATCTTAAATGATTTGTAGCAACAACAACAACAAAAAAAAATGATGGTGAAATGTAAATGTTGAAGTTAAATTCCTGCAGCTTTTATATTCTACATGACGCCAGTGGTCTTTAATTGTTGTCTCCGTATCTCTTTGGCAAATCAGTTGTACTGATTGTTGTCTTGCAGTTCGTCCTAAAATGAAACCGTGCTTTTATACCCTGTGTTCCAGCTCCATGTGGGGGAAACCTTACTGGCCCAAGTGGGCTGATTTTATCCCCCGAATACCCCGAGCCCTACCCTCATGGCAGAGAGTGTGACTGGACAGTCACTGTCACTCAAGACTACATCATCTCCCTCACATTCAACCAGTAAGCCAAGATTTGTTGTGTCTTTACTCAATTTTGCATTGTAGATTAGTCTCTATATAGGGAAAGTTGGATATGATGGTGAAAGTATGGGTATCACACGGTTCAGAGTTAGGTTTTTGCATGTGGTTATGTTTTTGATTAGGTCAATCTGGTGTAAATTTTACATCTTTGAGGATAAAGATTTAACTCGTGAGAGTTTTCAGTAGTGTCTAGACCACCATCTTTAAACAACAAAAGCACTAAAGGACATAAATGCGAAAGATATAAACACTAAAAAGATAATGATATATGCATGTGAAAATGAAAAAAAACACATTATCACAGAAGAATTTGGTTTAATCCGGGTTCTCCGGTTTCTTCCCACTGTCCGAAAAACATGCAGTTTAGGCTGATTGGCGTTTCCAAATTGCCCGTACTGTGTGAATGTGTGTATGGTCATAAAATGGAAATAAATACAATGGTAATCACCACTGGCCGCCACGACCCCTGTTTGGACTACAGAGGTTCCTAGATATGAATAGTGCATAAGTCTTAAGTTAGATCAGAAATCCGAATATAGATATACTCATTCTCAAACTTGAAACTTGATGACTAAATGTGCTTAACTCGTCTCTGAGTATGACCCATAATCGTTCACAGCGAGCATGCACACTAACATACTTGACAAATAGCACTTGTAAATCTAAGTATCATTCACTTTCCTGCCTCTCCATAGCTTTAGCCTAGAACCCAGCTATGACTTCCTGCACATATACGATGGACCTGACTCCCTCAGCCCGTTGTTGGGAAGCTTCTACGGCACTGATGTCCCAGATCGCATAGAGAGCAGCTCCAATAAACTTTTCCTGGCCTTCCGAAGTGATGCCTCGCTCAGCAGTAATGGCTTTGTCTTACAGTACACAGGTACGGCACCCCCTTCTGGTCGGGGCAGACGGTTATTTACTGTAGAGGAGCCATATGAAGGGACTCCATGGTATTAAGTGCTTGAATGAATGAATACATTTGACTGTATGGCATTGCTGCTTATTGAATCATGACCTGCCCATTTACCATGCATTAAATGTGTTCATTTGCTCGTTTTGCATGCGTTTGGAAACATTATTAGTGTGGTACTTAACAAACAGGCTATTCGAATGTGATTTTGATTCCCCTTTATTCCACTTTGCACCTCCATGTAATTATCAGCCGATGGGTATCAGGCTGAACTGAGTTTAAAAGAGGTGAATTTAAAAGAGGTGCTCTACAGAGGAAGCTGTAGTGCTTAGTTATGCCCGTTAGTTGGCCCTGTATGATGCCAGTGACCAATTTCTGATTCACCTTGGTGTTCAGTCTGGTTGGTCAGAAATTGTTCATTCATTTTTCTGTTAAGAGCAGCTGTCACAGTAGTTTAAATCATATCACAGAATTATTTTATGGTTCTGGTTATCATTTCTACAGCGTCATCTGTATTGTGGGCAATCCACCTAAACTGTTAAGTTTAAAATTGAATGCATGAACTGCTAGATCAGTGCCTTCGGCACGCTCGGCGATGGCCTGTCAAATCGGGAGAGACACAGACATACGTTATAGAGTGTCAAAATCTATTCTAGTTTATCTACAGAAAAAGACGTATTTACATCCCGAGCCAAACACCCTGAGTAAACACGTGTCACATATCACAAAGAGCATGAGCCATTCACACGTCATATAGAAATCTTGAGCAACAAAGATGGAGGATGTTTTATAGATATCAGGAGGAAAAAAAATGTTTTATACATTACTGCACAGTGAAATTCTTTCTTTAAATATCCTACAGTGTAGCTACAATATAGTCAGAACGCAAGGACAGCCATGATACTCTGCACCCCTGGAGCAGATACAGTAGGGTTAAGGACCCAATAATGGCAATCTGGTGGAGCTGGGACTCAAACCGCCGACCTGCCGGTCAGTAACTCAGTGCTGACTAGCACCGACAATACCACTATACAATAGAGAGAGAGAGAGACAGAGAGAGAGAGAGATGTGGAAGTGTCAGACTAATAGTCATCACTCACAGAGGGATGTGTTTTTACATGGCATGCTGCATTCTGTTTTATTGACTTCATAAGAGTAAGAAAATATCGAGGTTGGTGTCAAAACAACTCCCACACAGTATCTATATAAATAAAAGAAAGGTTTGGTCTGTACATTGGTCAGGACTCGCTCTTTCCGTGAAATATATATTTTACGTTCCATGCATTGGAGGTAAGTGAGAGTAATAAATGAAAAACCAGTCACAGAAAAAAATATATCTGTATGTCTGTATGTCTGTCCAGCCAGATTTTGTCACAGCATCATGTAAAACGGTCTGGATTTAATTTAACGGAACGTTCGCAGTGCTCAGGTGTCTGCCTGAAGTTTAACCCGCGAAATCATAATGTTGAGTAAAAGTGATGTTATGAACAGTTATCTGCCAGATTTAAGAATCTACTTTCAAATAAGCTTATAGTAAACTACTTGCTCAATGTAAACAAACACCTGCATCGAAATATATATTAATTAGAAAAGCTAAACTGAATATTTCTGCCGTACAGGAAAACAGGCAGACATGTACAGTACAGTACGTGGGCTTCAAGCTGAAATAATAACCTGATAATCACTGATTACATTAAAGCTGATCCGCTTATTCTTAGCCTACTTTAAACGTTTTCCCTGTCAATGACGTTTACTACCAGTGGTGAAATACTGTAGAGTTCCGTGTCGTGGTACAACTTAATTATGTGTGGTCTTATATAATCTTATATACGTACTGTAGCTCCGTGGTCTTTAAAGAAAGCCAAGCTACTTGACTGGACCTGATAACCTGCTGTTATATAATATAATCATTGACAGAAGGGTATGATCTGGAAATAATAAAAAATAAAAACTTTTGTTTTTTTTGTTTTTTATATGATGCAATCTACAGTTCTTACTTATTATCCTATTATTCCAGCAGAATCTCTTAATCTGGCTGACCGAACAGACTCGGCTGTGTCACTTCCCATGCAACAAGTCCTGAATCTGATTGCCCCACTAATGCATTACACTGAAACAGTAATGTGGAAAACATGCACACTTTAGCCGGTTTGTTTATGGCCAGTTTCTTCCGAACAGGCATGTGTGTCTGCTTTGGCGCTGGCTCATGTTGGTCACCGATATTTAGGCCAGTGTTCTTGGATCAGGTTTCAGGCACCATCAACCTCTTAACAGACCAATCAGATTTTCCCAAGCTTCCAGCTGGGTTTGATTGGCCTCCGAGGTGCAATATGGGGGCACAGCAGGGCTGACCGATAGTTAAATAAACACACACATACACACACATGGTCACGACTACTCTATTACATCTCAGTTCTCACTGCCAGATCAAACACTTACAATGCATGAGCACAATCGGGACATACCGCCACAAACAGATACACACCGAGGCCCGCACACAACCACATCCACACACACACACACACACACACCTGTGCTACTCCTCAGGGCCAAGGCTATAGTCCAGTCTTAATTACAGGCGAGCGCCAGGCTTGTGGTGTGGGAGTGCAGTGAGGCCAGGTGCTTGCTAATGTCAGCTGTCAGGCTGCAGGTTTCGTGTGCTTGGCCGCGTGGAGCAGATTGCGGACCTGCGTCAGTGCTCCTCTCAGTCATCATGAGCACGAGCCTGTTTCTCTTTCATCGCCTGCGTGAGTAAGTTACTTGAGCCTCAGTTAAGCATGGACTCTTCTTCTTCTTATAGAGGTCTTATAGAAAGCACATAAAATCAGTTGCACATGGTTACATAGTGGCAATTGATTTCTAATTTGGTTCCAAATCTTCCTTTACACTCGGGTGCACGGAGCCTCGGCCTGTGAGCGACTCTTCTGTGTAGTCAGCAGGTCCTTGTCCAGCCCAGTGTCACTTTCAATCTCTCCTGTGTCTGCTTCAAGAACAAATGTGCACCTCATCAGGATAGGGCAAAGGGGTGGGGGAATCAGAGCATAAAGAACATCTCTACGTGTGTGTGTGTGTGTGTGTGTGTGTGTGTGTGTGTGTGTGTGTGTGTGTGTGTGTGTGTGTGTGTGTGTGTCGGTTTCAGATTGGTTTCTCATGCACACATATTTGCTTGCCATTATATATACAGAGTGCATCTTGTCTGAATTAAGACTTCTTTCTTTTGGATAATTAACATAATTGTCCTGATGCTGACCTTTAACTGGTTTTTGGACCCACTACTCGTTCACCACTATTACAACATCATTGATTTTAACAAACAGTCATAAATCATCCACGTTTGACCTTTCTGTCTCCTGCTATTCTTCCTTTCTCTTTTTTTTTTTTTTTTACTTTCTCGACGTCTTTCCCAATTAATTTTTTCACACAGAGAACCCTAGAGAGTCGTGCTTCGAGCCAGGTCTTGTCCGGAACGGGACTCGAATCGGCACGGAGTTGAAGCTTGGTTCAACGGTCACCTACTACTGTGATAGCGGCTATACGCTGGAGGGAGAAGCCATCCTCACCTGTGTCATGGGGGCTGATAGCAAACCCACCTGGAACAAACCTAAACCTGTCTGCATAGGTAGCAGTCTTATAATCTTATATACTGTAATTCTGTGACGTTTCATGTAGCACCCTGGTCTGGTCCCTTTAGATAAAAAGTATTAGATTTTTTTTTTTTTTTTTGCATATTTGTCACAATTTAATGATTGAGATCATCAACAAATTTTTATATTACACAAATATAACCAGAGAAAATACGATTTGATTACATCCTTATTGAATCATTGAACACAATGATTTTATTTATTAAGATAAAAAAAAAAAAATCAGTCCAAACCTGCCTGCCACTATGTGAAAAAATAATTGCCCTTTAAACCTAATAACTGGTTGTGCTGCATTGGCAGCAACAGCTGCAATGAAGTGTTTGTGATAACTATCAATGAGTCATTCACATCCCTGTGGAGGAATTTTGGTCCGCTCTATTTTGCAGAATCGGTTTAATTCAGCCACGTTAGAGGGTTTTGGATCATTTACTTTTTCACATAGGGTCAGGTAGGTTTGGATCTTTTTTTTTTTGTCTTAATAAATTAAATTATCTTTGGGTAATATTAATAAACATTTGTGAGATGATATGAATTATTTACTGTAAGTGTGACAAATATGCAAAAAAAAACAAAAAAGAAAAAAAGCAAGGGGGCAAATACTTTTTCACAGCACTGTAAATGAATTTTCTTCTTTATTGTGAAGTATCTAAAATACTGTACTTTCACCCTTCCAACCATTCATTATGTTTAAACGTGTCATGAGGGATCGTATCCCAGGACACAAAATGGGGTACACCCTGGATGGGGTCCAAGCACATTGCAGGGCATTAGCACACATACAGTACAATACACTACAGGCAGTTTGGAAATGCCAGTCAGCCTACACTGCATGTCTTTGGAATAAATGAGGAAACCAGATCATCACGAGGAAACCCATCCAGCACAGGGAGAAATTTTACCCACATCTCTTAAGTGCCAGTGCTAACCACTACAATACAAAATATGAAGAAAAACATAAGATAATCAGTGTAACAAAAAAGAAACTATACATGCTGGCTCACTTCTAGATTGTACTGTCTTGTGCACTGTTTCCCTGGAGAGAGGGAAAGACGTGTCTAATCCACAGAGACTCTTAGAAAACAGTGCAATTTCACTTTGGCAAACACTGGGGACATCCACAAGAGCAGCTCCGCAATCAGCCAAGGAAAGTAATTTAAGATCAGCGGAATGAGGACGCAGTGGAGAGGAGATGGGGAAGACAGAACATTTGTGTTAAATATGTTCTCTCTTTTTCTCTGTCGTTCTCTTTGTCTTTCGCTCTGGGAATGTTTTACAGCACTGTGCGGTGGCCAGTACTCTGGGCTGGAGGGAGTCGTGCTCTCCCCTGGCTATCCTGGAAACTACAGCGGTGGGAGGACGTGCCTCTACTCAGTGGTTGTGCCCAACGATTATGGTACGCACAAACAATCAAAGTCAGTTAATAAGCTTTAACTATGATAATACACCATGACTTCCTGGGGTAGACCTTAAAGCTCAGATTAAAGCTCATTTTAGCCATTATTTGTTTTGTTGTTTTTTTAATAAACCAGGGCTCAGGATTGTGCAGAATAGAGTGCCATATCCTTTTATTTTCAGCACAAAATAGGCAATATGATGAACTGAATTTTATTTCATTTTAACCACAAAAGACTAAGAAAAAAAAAAACCTTACAATAGGTCACATGGACAAGAAATATAAATTCACGTGTTTTATTGCTTGTTTAAAAAAAAAAAAAGAAAAACCGTAGCATTATGCAACCGTCCCATATTATCCGGGCTTTGGGACTGGCACTGCATCCAGCCGCTGGGGTTTGGGCATCGGATGGGAATCGAACCCGAACCTTCCTCGTGGCAGATGAGAAACAAGTCCACTGAGCCACCAATGGCCAAACAGTCTAAACCGAAAATCCGGGAGGAACAAGAGCTAGAGTTAGTTAACAATGAAAACAACTGAGTGTCTCATTGATTGAATAATTCAGGCCTGAGAACTTTTGTGAGTTTGTTTTTAACATTGAAAATGACCTGCATGGCTGAAATCCTTCTTAGACATATTGTATCATACAGCTTCGCTCGCTGTTTCTCCCTCCCTCTATCTGATGAAGGGAGTAAATGAGATCTCGGGAGCTGCTGGAGGGTTTGTGAATGCAGCCATAGCTCATTTCACACCAGCAGGTGCTACTTGACCACGGGATGCTGTTGTCTATGTCATAAAAGGTAGAGGTCATTTGGGTGATTCGAGAGCCCTGCAGCATCACAGCATGCTTTTTTTTTTCAAACAGGAGCATATTTTCACATGGCTTTTCCACATGCTGTGGAAATCAAGATAGATAAGGCACATTCGTGGGCAACTTCTAACAGCTCTGAATGACGGAGAAAACACAGAGCGTCTGGCCATGACCCAGGTCGCTTTATATGTTTTTGAAATAGTTTGTAGGAGTATAGAGTCATGATTCGTGAGGTCTGTTTACATGTGGTTTTGTGGAATAAATGTCATTCGTGTTTTTCACCGCCCACCTTTCTTTTCTTTCTCTCTCCCTCCATGTGATCTGCTCCCGATAGTTGTCTTCAGCCAGTTCGCCTTTTTCCAGACGGCTCTGAATGATGTGGTGGAAGTTTATGACGGTCCGACACAACATGCCCGGGTCTTGAGCTCACTCTCAGGGTCTCACTCAGGTCAGCTCATCACCTTCCCCCCATGACATGGTACCCTGAATTGCCAATACCAGAGACCAGGCATGCTTAAATTAAGTTTCAGTTAATTACAAGAATTGCCAAAGGTTATAAAGATCCAGGTAAGGTACTACCATATATGGATGTTGGCAACAATTACCGTCATGACTGAAAGTGTTGTTTCATTTCATTGCTGCTTCACATTTCTAGTGAGCTTTTTTCCACTAGTGCCATGATCAGATAGAGATCAGACATTTATTTATAATGTTATCAATGGGAAAACACAACTGTATTCCTCTGTCATATATATATATATATATATATATATATATATATATATATATATATTTTTTTTTTTTTTCACATATATGTACAGGTAGTCTCCGAGTTCCGTTTTGGGGGCACGTTCATAAGTCAGATTTGTTCTTAAGTCCGACAAAGTAAGTCTTATACTGCTTTAACACGAATATACTATGACATTTTATACATTCACTTACACACTGAAAATATTGTATACAAGTGTAAATATTGGTATCTAGTGCACTGCAGTATCTATTTTTTGCACAATACATGGGAGCTACTTCTGTGATTTGTTCGCATCTATGAATGTTCATAGAACCAAAGTCCGTTCGTATCTGCAGAAATTCATAACTGGAATGTTCGTAAGTTGGGGACTACCTGTATATCATAGGGCTATGTTTATATTACAAGCCACATTATTTAATAATCAGATCTGACGGCCTCTGAAACAGTATGCATGCTTACGCCGATACGTTTTTGCTTGTGCCGTCTGTATTAAAACAAATTTGTGATTTGAAACAACTCATTCATTTCAAACACTGGATGCAGTTTTAGCAAAAATATGCTTGGAAGTTTGCTCTGGAGGATGGCTTGATGTTTGCTCAGCTGTATTTGTTGAGGTCCAGAAGAAAGAAGAAAGCCAGACGCCTTAGATTTAGCTGAAATCTCCATGCGGACTGATGGCGTCAATGCCAAAATAGTCACATGAGTTCCGATCTGCCCCGTTCTCACGTATCGGGTACGAGTCTAATCTAGGAACACATAGGAAATGAACTCCAATCTAAAAAACATCATTCAGACAGCCCTAAAAAAAATCACATCTGTGTCACGTTTAATAAAAAAAAAAAGAAAAAGTTTTTTGTCTTCGAGTCTGGTCAGCCTGGTAATGTGAACGTAATGTGAAAGTCACCTCCTGCTGTTTCCGACAGTGGTTCTGTTGCAATCTGAAATCATTGAGAACAGCCTGTTAAACTTTATTCTCTGGGTCTTTTACCAGCAGCAATAACTGTGTGTGAATTCTTAATTATTGGAGTGCACTGTAGCTGAGAGGAGGAAAACACTGAGTTTCTGTATTTAACATAACAGACTTAATGACTCATAAAGTCAGAGTTAAGCAGGCGTGGAAATGTGGAGTTAAATGCAGAAAACTTTAACTTTATTTTTTTTAAAATCCCTTTCTCTCTCTCTCTCTCTCTCTCTGGATGTACCTTGTTTCACATGACACATTTGCGCATCCTGGTGTTTTCGCTCCTGAGATTCGACTTGTCCCTGGTGATGCCAGTGGTCTCCTGTGCATTTGTTTTTTTTTTCCTGCCGGACCTTCTTTAAGTTATTGTGCTTTTATTAACATAAAGAGCGTTAAGTGTCTAGGATTGGATAGAGCACAGAATGTCATGGACATGCATCCAAATGGGTCTAAAATGTACTCCGCCATGCATCGTTAACAGTATTGTGTATTGCGTGCAAGGGAGGAGAATACTTCGTCTACTGTAGCTATTGTATATTTGTTGGATATCATGAAATACATCAAACACTGGTATCAGTGACAGTTATTTCGGCAGTCACTTGTCAGGTAGCTTAGCATATCTACTGTATAACACAATATGAAATGCTACACAATGTATTTCATGCTACACTTTCTAAGCAAATATGAAGTATCTCCAGGAAGGAGTTGTCATCCAAGATGGCATCACCGCCGAGCCATTCAAGTTCTTCACACGAAGGATTTCAGTGTCAGCCCTGTATTGCGGCAGCACCGGTGATAATAATAGGACGAACGGAAATAAGCTGCAGGTGTAAATAAATAAGCAGTCAGGGCTTCCCTACACCTTGCTCCGGTCCAGATTATTAGCTGCCAGTCTGACAGCTGCTCATAGCTCCATGGTCTAATAACTACCCAGCATGCCCCAGGCTCAGGTGATGGTGGTGGTGGTGATGGTGTAACCAAGCACATGCCACTACTGTACTTGGTGTGTGTCATGCCCTGTTCTGTGATCTACCTGCCAATACTAAATCTGGGCCATCCGAAATTCCATCTGAGCCCTAGGAAACGTGTGGGAAGACGTCGATCTTTCTTTTTCCTGTTCACCCATTTCCTGCTCTCACACACCTACACACACTTTGAGACACGAAGCTTACGCAGAATAATGAGATACACAAGTAGAGCAGAGAGAATAAGGATGAAAGGATGAAAGATATAATGCATAAATTTGTGTCCAGAAAGATTTCCTCGTCCGGAGAAAATCGATTTCATAGCAAGGAAAAAAAAAAAAAAAATGAACTGCCGGCAGTTGAAGGCAAGGTCTTTTGGAGATATGAGCATATTATAGACAGGAAGGTGATTTGTTTATCCCAGGCCTAATGATAATTATGATTATTGTGTTTGAATCCTTTTGCTTCACTTTGCAGTCCTCCGTCAAATTATATCTTCATGCAAACCTGGGGATAACTGTCGTGCATCAGGTTCGCCCTTGAGCATCGATGAGGTCACTTCTAGTTTTAGTTCTTGAGGTTTTAATCAACTAAAAAGCCAACCAATATGTGTGGTGGCTGGATAATACAAAAACAACAACAACAAGACAACAACTTTATGGAGATTCGGCCAAAATGTTATAACCATAAAAAACACAAATCCACCCAGAAACCATAAATGTAGTTATAAATAACATGGCATTGTTATATTTGCTTGTTAACTACACTGAAGCTATACTGTACGTCTGCAAGAAGACTCATCTTCTATACCGCTTTATCCTTCAGGGCACAAGGCACGGAACACCCTGGACAGGGTGCCAATCCATCACAGGACGCACACATACACACACTTATTCACACACTATGGGCAATTTAGGAGCACCAATTAGCCTAATCTACATGTCTTTGGACTGTGGGAGGAAACCGGAGTACCCGAAGGAAACCCATCATGCACGGGGAGAACATGCATGCTCCATGCACACAGAGACGGGAATCGAACCTGGCCGGGAATCGAACCCAGACCCTGGAGGTGCAGGGCAACAGTGCTAACCACAACACCACTGTGCCGCCTAGGAATTCATAAAATCCTTAAATAATCTGTTTTTAGTTAATTAATTAATTGGCTCTGGATAACATACAGCATTAAACTAGCTCAATATTGGGCACTCCCCTGGAGTGTGTGTTTGGAGCTTGTAATAGAGAAAAGGTTATTTCACAAACTATTAACCATCATGGAGAACACCTCACATCCCCTCCACAACCTATTGGCTAAATAGCGGGGCACTTCCAATAAGAGAATGCTTCAGCTCCGCCATGACAAAGAACGGCAAGCAATTATCAAGAGAGGGATCTCCTCCTCTGACATCACAAAAAATAGACTCATATACTGTACATTCTGTCTTCATTGCACTACTGTATGGTCGCATCCGTCATGGCATCCTCTCTTTTAATAGTATTTCGCGTTACATACTTGGTGGTTCAAACTCTCCATTAATACTTGCTGGTACAACTTAATGTATGTTCAGTTCTATTCCCATCTGTATATATAAACATCGTGCACATGTACAGTACATAGTATTTTCATATTTATAGTATTTGACAGGATTTCTACCTCTTTAATGCACCTTACATTTGACAACATTTTTACCTTTTTTTTTTTTTTCCTCACTGCCATCGTGTGTGTTTCAAAAATTCCAATCAATAAAAAACGTTCACTTTCCATGCAGGTGAGTCCCTGCCACTGGCCATGTCCAACCAGATCCTCATCCGCTTCAACTCTAAAGGACACTCCTCATCCAGAGGCTTTCACCTCGTCTACCAAGGTACTGATGAGAACTCCGGCTGCTGTCCACGTTGCTGCTTTATCAAATCTACCACCCAGGGGGCTAGAGAGTCCCATCACCATCCATTCTTAGGACTGTGGGCCCCAAAGTGGAGAAAAGAAGCTGAATAATTTAAACATGCTCTCACCCACACACACACACATTAACAAATGACACAGTGAATCTAGCGGTTGCTTTGGGGCCTTCCTCACAGCATGGTTCCACAATCTTTCTATCTCTATAACAGATGACCTGGCTTTTACAATCTGAGGTGGTATTATTGTTCTGTTTCTCATCTTCAACCCTGCACATTCCATACATACTACTGTATATTTGTGTATCAATTACTCTGTGAATATATCCGCACCAAAAATCTATCTATGTATTATTATTATTATTATTATTATTATTATTATTATTATTATTTGAGCAATTAATCACCAGGATTAGCCAAAGTTCACAGTTTTTTTTATTTATTAGGGACAAAGCAGTGTGCTTATTTCTATTATTTCTATTTATAATCAAGCAAAATCACACATAAGTGCTGTTGTGTCAAATATCAGCATGGCTGTGACGCGGTTGTAGACATGAGTTTGTGCCCAAGATATCATAGCATAGCCGTTCTGATATTCAGTAAAATAACATGGCCTCAAGTGTCATATTGCTTAATTTCAAATAGAATTAAAAACTAAGCACATTACTTTGTCCCTGATAGATAAAATATGTGAGCTTTGGATAATCCTGATGAATTATTCCTTACATAATAATAATAATAATAATAATAATAATAATAATAATAATAATAATAATAATAATAGTTTTATACTAATATTTTATACTACTAAATTACTCTGTGAATATATCAGCACCAAAATGGATATTTTTCTTAATATTATTAGTAATAATTATAATAAATATATTATTAAATAAAATATTATAATATTTTATTTAATAATTGTTTTATTTAATTTTAAATAAAAAAATTTAAATAAATTTTAAATAGAAAATTTTTATTTAATTTTATTTCTATTTAATTTTAATTGTAATTTTTATTTAATTTTTATTACATTTTTTATTTAATTTTTTATTTAATAATAATAATAATAATAATAATAATAATAATAATAATAATAATAAATGGATCCATTTTAGTGCTGATATATTCACAGAGTAACTGGCTAAGCCTAGTGATTTATTTGTGTGTCCTGTTACTATATACTATATATACAATACATAATACTATACGTTATATTATACATAGTATATAGTATAAAACTAAATCAGAATAAACACACAAATATACCCTGCATTGAGTTATTATAAGCACTTTTGTAAGGGCTGCTGTTATCGAAAATTAATCACCCTTTCTGACCAATCAGAGTAAAGGTTTCTGTAATATGGAAGATGAAACCTGTAGGTCAAGCGCCTGAGGAAGAGATTTGATTACCCAGTATTGTTGCGCATAATAGGTTCATTCTCAATTCAAATTTCATTTACAGTTATAGGTCATGATTTTTTATTTATTTATTTATTTAGTGAAGCCGTTTCCTCAGTATCACAGGTTGTACGATGTTCTTTTGTTTTTCCAAGCCGTCCCCAGAACCAGTGCGACCCAGTGCAGCTCGGTTCCAGAGCCCAGGCACGGGAGACGCACAGGAAACAACTTTGCTGTAGGAGCCGTGGTGCGGTTCGAATGTAACGCGGGCTACGTCCTGGAAGGCCCCAATGCCATCGAGTGCCTGACGGTGCCTAATGCCCTGGCACAATGGAACAACACCATCCCCAGCTGCATAGGTGAGACAACACCCCCGGGGCTGGCAGTAGTTTCATCCCGACTGCACACATGTACTGCCCCAGGCATCAGCACTCAGAGTTAGGAGTCTTGCTGAGTGTACAGTATGTCTTGTCTGTTGAAAATGCAATGCCATTTTTAATGTATATCACTTGCATTCTCACTTGACGTCTCTTGATTTTGCAGATTTTGTATCTCAGTACAGGATTTTCCGTATAGGGCTTCGTATAGTACTGTTAGCTTGTGTCCATGTTCTTAAAATATGAAGTCGCCTTCCTATTCTAGCAACTGGCAATAAAGCTTAGAATAAAGATCATCCTAGTGGAAATACACAGGTCACTCTGGGGCGCTAGGCTCTATAAATATGACCAACAAACAGATGTTGTGCGGCAAAGTGGCATTTTATCCTTACCCATGAATTTTGCTGAGAGCACACAGTACATAAATAGATGCTGCTACCATGAGCATCATCTAGATATTTATAAAATCTACGTTATGTGTGCATGGATTTGGATTTTGAATTTAATTTGGTACTTTTCTTTAAAACAAAAAAAGGCTGTATTTATGAGCTTGAGAATACCAAATTGACCATGCAATACAACTGAGCTGGATGACAGAAGATTTCTTTATTCTTTCTTGTGGGTATTGGCCGGATCAGGGTAGACATAACTGGGTCAAAGTCAACAATCACAAGTAGACTCTATACAGGTGATTTACCACAATACAGTATGTAATCCAATGGTAATCCTAAAAACAGCAAGACTAGATTATATATATATATATATATATATATATTTTTTTTTTTTTTTTTTTTTTTTTTCAAACATACCACTGTCGTCTTGCACCTCCAGCATCCGGGTTCAATTCCTGGTCAGGTTCAATTCCTTCCTTTGTGTGCTTGGAGTTTGCATGTTTTCCTCGTTCATGATGGGTTTCCTCCTGGTGCTCCAGTTTCCACCCACAGTCCAAAGACATGCAGGGCACAAGGCATCCCTTACTGTTTAGGGTTTTTGATTCATACCAATTATTTATAACATAATGTAACATACCCACTCATTCACTCACTCATCCCAGGAGGCTTAGGGCACAAGGCAGGGTACACCCTGGACAGGGTGCCAATCCATCACGGTAATTTCCAAAATACAGTAGATATCCAGGCAGAACCTCACAACCTCAACCTACTCCAAAGCTATGCATCTCCTAGAGGTGGCTGTTCCTGAGTTCAAAAACGTTTAGGGCATTTGGGGCTCAGTGGTAGGCTTCTCATCTGCCATGTGAAAGACCCGGGTTCAATTCCCAGCCGATGCCCCGAGCCCAGCCGCGGATCAAAGTGGGAGGGTTGTGTCAGGAATGGCATCTGGCATAAAATCTGTACCAAGTCAGATGTGTGGATTAGATGGTCCACTGTGGCCACCTCTTAATGGGAGCAACCGAGAGAAGAACAACATGTGTGTGTACATACCGTACTGTAGTCCTTGCCTTGTTTCATTTCTGTTCTGAACACAATACTCGCTCTAATCATATGCAAAATGTGCCATTTAGAAAGCAGTTTATTTCTCCGGTATTTTGCGTCACGCTATATGAGACGAAATAAGCAATAACGAATGTGACATACAACCATTTCGGGCAGATATTGATCAGAGCAATGTTTATGCACTTTGAACGAATTAATTATTCAGTGAAGCTTCTTAAAAAGTCTGTTTTAAAAAGATCTTGCCAGTTGTCATACCCGAATAATTGAGAATGTTGCACTGCCATTGCAGCATGATACATTATTTAATCTTGATAATGAGGTTAGCACTGAGCACATTTTTAGAATGATTTGGGATAGTTGGGGGATTTTTCCGTAACTCAATGGAATAAATACCAAATTTGCTTCATGCTCTAATGTATTCTGAGTGTATTTAACATTTTGCAGGTTTGGTTCAGTGTGTACTGTATGTGTATGAGAATTTGATACGGCTCAGTGTAGCTTCTTTTTTTTTCTTCTCTCTCTCTGTGGCGCTCTGGGAGAAGAGCGATGGCAAATATACTTGAGGGTTCTCCTCCTGAGAGGATCCTGTCTCACACACCTTCCCCTGCCTGCCTAACAAGCTTGCCATGGCCTCCAGCACTATTAGCACACTCCACACACACACGCACACACACACACAGACACACACACACACACACGTACTGTACACACATACTACAGTGCAGGTGCCATTGCATGTACACCATGCACTGAGATGCGCACACACACACACATCACACTCACAACACAGAAACTACAGATGCTTATCCGTGCGCTCCACTGCAGCTGCCAGATGTTTGGCCATGGGAGCTCCAGCAGAGAAGCCAGTACCTGTGTGTTATTTCTGCGTTTACTTATAATGACTTTTTTTTTTTTTTTTTTTGGTTTTATTTCAGTTCCCTGTGGGGGAAATCTGACCCAGCGCACAGGCACCATTCTGTCTCCTGGTTACCCTGAGCCCTATCTGAACAGCCTGAGCTGTGTGTGGAAAATCACCGTTCCCGAGGGATCGGGGATCCAGGTACGTCCCTCTACAAAGAACAATGCATCGCAAAGTTTTAATGAAAAATAAATAAGAGATCTTGTCCAACTTGGGTATGAGGCGGAAGGTGAAAAATCTGGTGGTCTATTTTGATTTGTCCATATGCCGTGTCCACTCAGCGGGCATTTTGGCTACGCTGCCAAGCAGTTATTTTCAGTAATACAAGACCAGTCTCCTACTTTATTGAGGAGAAACCAATAAATCTGACACCTATAGTGTAAATAATAAATACGTCAAAAAAAAAATTTTCAGGCTGCACTGGATTTTATGCATTACAGATGGGAATCACCAGGGATCACCCGATACCATATCATCTGGATATCTAGGTGTCGATTCAGTTTGTATTGCGATTCTGTACGCATCATGACTTTATAAATAATAATACTAATTTCGTAATAATAATCGACTATCTGACAGTGTGTGGACCGTTTAGAACACACCACCTGTAGCATTATACAGGAGTGGCACCATTCTACCACCTCAAATTCAAACATACTGTAAACACATTCAAAATTAACATAAAAAAAATATTGTGGAAATGCCACACACAAGCATCACACACGGTATGTATCCGAATCTATTTTTCATCCTCCCATCTTTACTGGGCATGCATATTTACTTATGCATGATCACATGTTATTAGCAGCTATTTCAGATGTTCCTATAAAACCAGGTTCTATAACCTGTGTAGTTGTAGTCGCTACTCGGAAACGTTCCAATCAGTAACACGAAGCCCAAACCGCTGAGTCACCGTTGCTCATTTACTGTGAACAGAAATTTCCATTATGAGGTGCAAATGATTACACATGTGATGAAATTACAAATATTACTTCACAGAGACTTAATCGTGCATCTGTCTCAGTATTTGTGTCCCTTATCTATATAATCCAAACATTGTATATTTGGTTAAATAGGAAAAGAAAGTAATTGCACCATTTTTCATTCCTGAGCTAGTTTTTCAGTGCCTAGTGAACTCGCTAGCACTTATAACAGTTACTTGATGTGAACTTAGACCAGTTCATGAAAGATTTCTTTATGCCAAAACATATGGTTGCAGTGTATAAAGTAACTTTAAACACATTTGCCAGTTGTATTTGCAAAGGTACACTGCACAGCCAAAAGAAAAATCACCACCCGGATTTAGCTAAGTAAATAGTTAGGAGCCTTCCAGTGGTTAATATGGATCATCTGGCAGCAAGTTATTTAACTCTCTCATAAACAGCCATGTTAGAAGCTGTCAGAAGCTGTGGTCGTTACTTTTTTTACAGAGCAGGGAAATTATTGGCCTGCATCAAGCAAAGAAAACAACTAAGGAGATTGCTGAAAGTACAAAATTTGGTTAACAAACTGTCAAGCGTATTATTAAAAACCTGGAAGGACAGTGGTTAACCATAATCTTCAAGGAAGACATGTGAAACATGAAAGATTCACTCACTTACTCGTCATCTATACCGCTTAATCCTGTATTCAGGGTGACCGGCGGCCTGGAGCCTATCCCAGGAGACTTGGGGCACAAGGCGGGGTACACCCTGGACAGGGTGCCAATCCATCACAGGGCACACACACCACGGCCAATTTGGGAACGCCAATTAACCTAACCTACGGTACATGCCTTTGGACTGTGAGAGGAAATACACCAAGCACGGGGAGAACATGCACACAGAGATGGGAATCTAACCCGGACCCTTTAGGTGCAAGGCAACAGTGCTAACCACTACACCACCGTGCCGCCACATGAATGACTGGAGATCACTTAACTGCTTAGTAGGACACGGTTTTGTTTAATAGTGAAAGTAAGAGCACATGCACAATGCAAAGAGAACTCAAAGGATTGGGACTATACAGCTGTGTAGCCTTAAGAAAACCATTTATCAGTGAGGCTAATCAGGAGAAACAAGAATTAAATTAGGAAAAACAAGAGGGTTCTGCGCACCTTATAGTGCTTGAGCCCTAATTAGCTTGGGATAAGGGATAATAGAGAATGGACTGTGGAGCATTGGGAAAAGATCGTATGGTCCGATGAGTCCAGATTTATCCTGTTCCAGAGTGAAGGGCCCATCAGAGGCGAATGAAGTCATGCACTATCATGCCTACTGCCAACCGTACAAGCCTGCGGGAGCGCAGTGTTATAATCTGGAGTTGCTTCTGTCAGTCAGGTCTAGGCTCAGCAAAGTTATGTGCCCAAAAAATGAGGTAAACTGACAACCTGAATACAGTATACTGAATATGTTTTTCCATCAGTGGAATTTTTTTTCTCTGATGGCATGCGCATATTCCAAGATGACAATGCCAGGATTCAATTGTGAAAGTGTCATTCAGGAAGGATCGGTCACCACAGAGTCCAGACCCTAACCCCATTAAGAATATTTGGGATGTGCTGGAGGAGATTTCACGCCGCTGTCCGTCTCATCGACAATACAAGATCTCAGAGAGAAATTAATAAGACTCTGGACAAAAAAAAAAAAATGTTATGACATCAAACAAGCTTATCGAAATGATGCCACTCCCATGATCATAGCAAGAGCGGTCGAGTGACATATTAGTGTGTTCATGGTTTATTTTTGGACGGGCAGTTTATGTATAAATGTACTACAAAAGCGTAATGCTCAACCAATAGGTTTATCTGGTCAACAGTTTAAAAACAGTACAAAGTTTCTTGGTTGGATCCATCAAATGTCTAAAATGTCCATCAGTTGTTCTCACCATAGATGACTTTTTTAGTGACCTTTCCAAGTAAATGCTTCAACCTTTCAAATGGCTGCAACGGTCATTTCTTCATTTGAAGTGGCACTTTGGAATGGACTGCACCTACAGTAAATAATAAGTCTTTTTTAGTCATTTCATACCGGCTGCAATGCCATATTTCAGGTTCTTTTTTTATTTTTTACCGTCATTGATTTTTTTTTCTTCTTTTTTTTCTTTTTACTTTAGTGCAGGTTATGAAAGTGTAAAAATCTTAAAAACAAGGTACAGATGTCCTTCATTCCAGGATTTCAATCAGTATTTTTAAAGCCCTTAATTCCTGCCGTCATGGTTCATAACTCTGTCCAATATTGCCTCCGTCGCACCTTCAGTTTGGCTATAAAGTGGTTTCTGATCTTTCTTGGCAGCTGGGCCGAATCATTTATCCCCCCCTACAAAACATTTACTCCCTTGCCTGGATTATATACAGTATATTGTGCAAGAGTGTTGCTTGCTCACATCCTCACGTACTCCCGTACATGGGAGGGATGAGAGCAAGAACAATCTTCAGCTCTTAAAGTCTGATAGATATTTGCTCCAACACTGTCAGTCTACAACAGTGGCCCTTAAGGTCCAGTTATGTACCTTTTTATTGAAGCGACAGTCTTTACGGACACTTTGTCCTCTAGGTTTTTTAAAGTATTGGTCACAAGATACAGCTTAGTACATTTAATCATGACCCACGGAAAGGATGATGCAAATGGAAATGTTTTCGAGCAAGTGAGCTCTTAAGAATCTGCTGTACCCAGATACAAAGTCTTCTGTTTATGCGATTACTCTATGTCCTTGTGGAATTTTGTTCGTAATGGCAAAATTTCATGTTCGTTTACGGGTGTTTTTTTGTTGCAAACCTATTACAACATTTGTCGTAGAGCAACTGAGTGCATATCAGCCATTTATCTCAGAAATTTGCATCACCTTTGGTATTAGTTGAAATGTGCCTTTAGTCGTATAAAAACACATGCTTACTTGCTGCCTTATTTGATGGATAATCTTTACACAGGGTTAAATATCCGAGTAGCTCATTTGAAAAGTGCATGAGATTAGGAAAAAAAAAGCTTAATGCAGCAATTATATGATGTGTTTAAAAATATTATTGCCAACAGTGATGGCCATTATTCAGAAATGGAGAATACACGAGGACACTTCCAAACGAGTAGAGGAGAAATAAGTCAAGTCAAGCACGCGTCTATTATCATTTCAACCATATACAGTCAAGTGAAGAATGAAATGAAACGATGTTCCTCCAGGACCAAGGTCCTACATACTGCACGACATAAATTAACAAATGCTACCATGATTTGCAAAAATTCAAGCAGTAGACATAGGAAAGTATTTAAAGTGTCCTTCATTTTTTCTTTCTTTGTTAATATTGGATATTGTGTTATGTGTGCGTGTGGTCCGTCAACGTGCCACCCAGCATATCGGATCATATATATATATATATATATATATATATATATATATATATCCATTGTTTCTGGGGCAGTTATTTACACGGTCAGGTTGCCAGCTCAATGCCCATTGTATTTGATCACTTGAGGGTGAGGGACCTTACTTAAGCTTCCAGCATTTGCAACCCAGCGAAGTCAGGTCTCGAAGCGGGGACTACTTTCAAGAGTCTCATTATCAACGACCCATTCTGGACTGCTGGATAAACGGCAAATATGTGAGAATCATTATATTATCTAGGATATTACCTCATCTATTTTTGAGAATATTTGGTGTGTTTGTGGTTTTGTTTGCAAGAGAGCCTGCAAAGTTTCTACTCAATTACCTGTTGTGCCTTGGAGGTCTGTTTATATCTAACAGCGAAGCAAAACGTATTTAGAATCTGTGGATCCTCAAAAAGAACGAACGGTAAGGACTGATGAAAAGTGAGGGGTTAAGCAGAAGAGAGATTGAACGTGAAATACAAGCAGACTGATGGAGTGGAAGATGTCAGTGAGTGACAGGGATAGATGAGAGATGATATACTGTAGAAGTGGTAAGGAAGGCCATCTGAACTCAGCTTGATCTCAGTGTTGAATGTCTGCAAAAAAAAATATATATATATATATATATATATATATATATATATATTTTTTTTTTTTACCCTAGTTACAACCAGATGGGTCTAAGGGTCTTATGCTTCTTATAAGATGGGCCTGTTGACATACCAAGGATGCTGATAATAGTGTATAGACATTTTGTGAATGTATGATCATTATTTTTTTAGCAGTTATAGCTACAGTAATGTAAAGTCCCCAACATATGAAAAAAATTCCGTTCTGAGAGCTCGTTCGTAAGTCCAATTTGTTTGCAAGTCCAACAGAAGGTATTAACACTAAAAGTATCTATTAACAGTACATGTTCCATGATCTTGTCTATGTTCTTTAGAATCTTGTTGAAGGTTGAACGATTCATGTTTAAAGAACAAGCACTTTAAACTGTCATCTTTTCACCTTGCTCCATTCTCGTAATTATTCTCACTTCTGTCTCCATCGTTCCTGCTTGACGCGTCTTGGCAGTACCAGTTTCATCGCCTGGGATGCATACTGACAATGTACGCCGGACATGCGATCTTACTTCCGCGAACGAACATGCGCAAACACATGTTTGTATGTAGGTGGAGTTACTGCCCGTACTTTGTAAACCCCAACATTACTTTTTGGGGGGAGAGGGAAGAAGAAAAATGAATATGTCCGAAGCCTATAATAAAATTTGTGAATTTTCCTGTGCTCTGGATATTGAGCGCCTCACATTTAAAGCTAGCACAAATAAACAAAGCATCGCACTACAGACCGATAAAACCTGACAGTATCCCAGAGATAGTCACAGCAACGCCATTGTGACAGTCAAGGTTTTTTTTTTTTTTTTTTTTTTTACTCATTTTGAGGATGAGGTGAAAATAGATGCCTGCCAAAATATTTGCTGGGCTGCTCATTGACAGTTCAGTGAGTGAAAAAAAGGCTTCTTTCGAGGTTATGCAGTGCAGGAAGAAGAGGGAATCTGTTTTTAGATTTCAAGAGCACTCGGTATGAGGCTTAAAGGTACCTGTCTGTCATTTCACCCAAAAACTTTTAGGCTGCTCACTGAGAGCTGTGAGTCACCCTCCAATTAGCTGATGCTCCATGCTAACGGAACCTGAATGTGTTCTCTATTGTCCCCGGCAGATCCAGGTGATCAGCTTTGTGACCGAGCAGAACTGGGATTCGCTGGAGGTGTTTGACGGGGGCGACAACACCGACGCCATGCTGGGGAGCTTCTCGGGTAGGCTGCTATTTTAACACTCTGGTTTATTTATTTAATATTGCCTGATTTAAGGTTGATGCAGATCATCATCCACATCCTCTTCTTTCCGTTTATTCTTTAGTTAAAGCGAGATAACCGTTTGTTCCAAATTTATAGTAGGTTGCAATATTCTACAGTAGTTTAAATAGAACTTTTGTATTTTTAGATGACACCAGCTGTCATTGAAACTACTAAAATTCAAATTTAGTTTGAAAACCTTTTAAAGCCTAAGAGAAGCATTATAAGAAGTTATTCGTCTAAAGATTTAATATTCAGGAACTGAATTTAAGTACTCAGTAAATACAGTGAAACTAATCGGAAAGACATGTATTTAGAACGATGATGAATGTTTGTGTTCTCATCTCTAAGGGATAAAGATCACAAACAATACAAAGTTACAGCATTGTTAAAGGAAGAAAATAAAAATGTGATTTTGTAGAAGAATATTTAGTTGAACACGATTTGGCTCTATTTTCCATCATTGATACGGATTTTTTTTTTTTTCTTCCCCTCCAACAACATCTCAACATTTTTTTTCTCCTTCCAGACCTTATTGCCATATATTGATCTTCGTATAACAATAAAGGGAACAATTGCATTTTTAACATGTTTAAAATGTGTCATGTACATTGTAGCTGTAGTTAACCATAGAGAATGCGTAAAAAAGTATAGCTTTTTCCATCTGCATCTAGATTTTTTTGGTTGTAGTCCTGTCTCCCGAGTACAGTACAGTTGGTACAGTGTTCAACTGTCCTATAATTAGCCGATGTTTTTCTATGTGCACCATGCTTTTTCTTCATATCCTTGCAAGGCCTTTTTGTACTCTTTGTCCATAAACCCCAGCCTTATTTCCATTCGCTTGTGTTCTCTTAGACAGTTGCTGTCTGATGTTTGCTGTCTGATCTGTGGTGCTATGGAAAATAAATCAACACCCTTTGACCAGCTAGACTTGAAAATTCTGTCAACTGTGAAATATGCTAAACTAATGATTATTTCATAATACATTAAATAAGCAGCAGTTAATAAGACCCATTCATGTTTTCCACATTTGGTCATGTTTCTTAAAATGGTTTTCAGTTCAGAGTCCTACAGGTAACTGTGCCTAATTGAATTCATTGGACATACAGTAGTCTGAAAGGTACAGTATACACCTGTTCATATACAGCACAGTAAGGTGTTAGACAGAAACCATTCCTTACTAAAAATCTATTGAATGATTCTTACACCATGAGAAACAAAGTACTCTGGTATGATGACACAAAGAGCGAAGTATTTGGAATCAGGTAATCAGGCACTGCGCATCAAAATGGCTTATTAAAACCATCTCCACAGTCAAACACGGTGGTGGGAGCATCATGCCGTGGGGAGGTTTTTCCCGTGAGTATAGCGGGGAAAATGGATGCAGAAAAATAAACGCGATTCTGAGTGAGAATCTTCTCCTGAGTGCTCAGGGTCTCAGACTGGGGCGACAGTTTACGTTTTAACAAAACAACGACCCGAAGCATGCCAGAAGTAAAACTCAGAAGTGGCTTCTGAACTACTCCTGGAAGTGAAAGTCCTGGACCTGAAAATCATCTCTGGAGAGACCTGAAAATGGTCTCATCATTTTAAGATGAGTGTGAAACACAAGAAAATGTGGAAAAACATGAACAGTTCCCATCTGAACTAGATCAGAACTGGATTTAATGTTAACTATTTACCATTTTTTTAATATAAAGTAAAAAGCTATAAATACCGGTATGATTTACAGGCTTTGGAATTTTTTTTCATGCAAACAGAAATTAGGTTTTGTTTCATTTGAATACAACCTTGGACAAATGTTAGACGTGCCCTAGAGAACTGTGTGAATAATACATCTGCAATTTAAAAAAAAAAAAAAAGAAAGAAAGAAAAAGTCTTAAGAAGACTGCAGTCTTAAGAAAAACAAAGGGGTGGTAATCAGATTGACACCTTCTGTACTTCACATAGAGAGTGTCTTCAGGCAGCCTCGAGGCACTGAAGGGGATGAACTCGGTTTTTCTCGGGTTGGGATTTTCTTTCGGCCCGAACAAATTGTAACAAGATTTCAAAAAGCACAAAGCTGACTTTGTGTAAATAGGTGTGCATGTGTGTTAAATGCTTTCGGGTAGCACAGAATGAGGCCATTTACACCAGTGGTTTTCACAGCAGGTTTCCGGGACTCTTAGGAGTTCATAACAAATAGCCAGAGTGGGGTGATATATTTAAATTAGTTACGCTGATGAAAACCATAACCCATTATTATTATTATTATTATTATTATTATTATTATTATTATTATTATCAAAATTGTTATTCATTGAGAATTTTCAATATTCATAAAAATTTTTTGACTGGTCACTTAAATTGATTGTTTAAATAAAATGTTCAAACTTTAGCCTATAGTTAATGTCTTTCTGTTGACTTACTTTACAGATCTGATGTATTCTGTCTGTGAACAGTGTTAGAATAACTCTACGGCTGCAATTAAGTATATTTGCAGACATGTTTATAAAATACAAGTGCTGTTCAATTCAGACTGGGACTTTTGATTGTGCAGAATAACAGAACACAGTAATGAGAGTAAAAACGACCTTTATTTTTATATACCATACAGACCAAAAGTTTGGACACACCTTCTCATTCAAAGAGGTTGAATTTGTATTATGGCAAGAAAAAAGCAGCTAAGTAGAGAAAAAAAACGAGCGGCCATCATTACTTTAAGAAATGAAGGTCAGTCAGTCCGAAAAATTGGGAAAACTTTGAAAGTGTCCCCAAGTGCAGTCACAAAAAGCATCAAGCGCTACAAAGAAACTGGCTCACATGCGGACCTCCCCAGGAAAGGAAGACCGAGAGTCACCTCTGCTGCGGAGGATAAGTTCATCCGAGTCACCGGCCTCAGAAATCGCAGGTTAACAGCAGCTCAGATCAGAGAGCAGGTCAATGCCACACAGAGTTCTAGCAGTAGACACATCTCTAGAACAACTGTTAAGAGGAGACTGTGTGAATCAGGCCTTCATGCTAGAATATCTGCTAGGAAACCACTGCTAAGGACAGGCAACAAGCAGACGAGACACGTTTGGGCTAAAGAACACAATAAAGAACACAATAAAGAAAACTCTTTGAATGAGAAGGGGTGTCCAAACTTTTGGTCTGTACTGTATAATCCCCAGCTACACTAATGCACTCATCCCAATGTTTCACTTGTGCTTAGATAGCATTACTGAGGTAGAAAGTTTTCTCAGTGCGCCAGAGCCATTATCGGACTTCCTGCATTACGTCTGAAACGCTGGCCTCCCAGGATCTCCTTTAATGTCCCAATAAAGCGTTCGCTTGGCACAAGGTCAGGACTGTATGGGGGATGTGGCAATAACTCCCAGCTTAGGTCCTAAAAAAAGTCGTGTTTGTGAATGATCCTTTGTACATGGGCGAATCCCTCTCTTCCGAAAGTTGACGACATCTGGCGTCTTTCAAGACTCGTAGGGTGGTCACAGACACAACTACAGTAGGCTGTCATTCATGGATATATGGCCTTAGTTAAAACACACCGTTCAAATATTTTACCGCGGCGAAGAGTCTCATCACCGTGCTATGCTTGAAGTCGTCTTCTGTAAACGTCAGTCGGTTTTATGTCTTCATTTGTTTTTTTTGTTCAAATTTTTATCAGAAGTCCCAGTTTGGCTTGAACGCCCCTTCAATTAAGGTTTCACTTAAAGGAATATGTGCCTATAAAAAGTGTGCAAACTCCTGCTACAGACATAAAACCCATGAAACAAGCAAATATTTAAATGGTTCTATCTGTACTTTTAATTTAAGAATAGATTCTTCTTTGTCATAACAGGCGAGGCACCAATGTCTCACTTTTATTGAGCTCAAATCCTACGCGAGATTTTATATCCCAGATCTACTCCTGGCTCTGAGGTTCTTCATCCTGATATATAAGCCTGGATTGTATTCTTAAATCACTTTAGATGAATAAATGCTTGCTGTGTTAATGTTTGCAGTAGTAAAATGTAGTAGCAATGCCTTAAATGCGAATCCAGCTCTAACATCAAGCATATATATTTACTCTGCATTCTCTCTAGGAACCTCCGTGCCAGCACTTTTGAACAGCACATCCAACCAGCTGTACCTACATTTCTTTTCCGACATCAGTGTGTCAGCGGCTGGCTTCAGGCTGGAGTACAAGAGTAAGAGCAGAGAGCATTCTGTACCTTTAATGATGTTTTATTTAGTAGAGAAAGTACACTGTATGGACACCAGACCATCACAGCACAGCAAAAATTTATCACACAAAGTTAGAATCTTCTACAGTATTCAACTGTATAGAATGTCATTGTATGATGTACTGTAGCATTACAATAAGCCCTGATGTCCAGTGAACAACTTATAACAACAACAACAACAAAAAACTGGGACTTACTCTGGTAAGGGCTGTTCAACAAGAACATTTGGGTGTGATGGTCATGTGTTCACAACCCATTACAAAAGTAAAATTTAAATATTTAGTATAAAGTCCATTATTCTTGAAAACCTGCACATAGAGTCAAAAAGACGTCTACAGAACTCTGGTGTTGCTTGCTCATGTTGGTGGTGTTGCTGCCTTGATTTCTTCCTGAAGATATTCCCACTTTGTAAGACTGTGGTAGAACCTCGGGTCAACATTCACATTGGAATGCCAATTAGCCTAACCTGCATGTCTTTGGACTGTGAGAGGGAACCGGAGAATCCTTGAAAAAGGGAAAACATGCAAGCTCCATGCACACAGACCCGACGCGGGAATCAAACCCAGGACCCGGAAGGCGCAAGGCAACAGTGCTAACCATTAAGTCACCGTGCCGCCATCGACTAGACCAGCCGATTTTGATTAGCACAACTGTTCAGCCAAATAGGCTGGAGCTTATTACTGACACCACCTGTTTTGTGCACAGGGAGAGCTACAACAAATACATGACATATGTTGTCTTAATGCTTTTGTCAATGCTGTCTTGTATATCGTAAAAATATTAAATATTAAATTAGTTGTTGAATTGGCGTCCAGATTTCCCAGATCTCAGTCTGATCCAGGATCTGTCGGACAAACAAATCCGATCCATGGATGCTCCACTTCAAAATTTAAAGGACATAAAATATCTACTGATACTGTAGTTTCTTAGTATCAGATAACCCAGAACACCATCAGAGTGTCCATGTCCATGAAGGTTCACTGCTGTTTTAATACAGAATGGGGAGTTCCGCAATATCGGGCAGGTGGTTTTAATATTATGGCTGATCGGTGTATGTCTGAATGCACTTTTAAAGATCTTAGATTTATCACATTATCCAATGGATTGTCATGTGCACCAATTTTCCACTGATCTATTTAAGGGAAGTCAGGTCTTATATTATCAGGTGGCATATTTTTGTAGTGTCTAATGATCAGCCGGGAAAAAATCAATAGAACAAAATCTATATTGTTACCTAGTCAGTGTGTGTGTGTGTGTGACTGTGTGTGCTGGTAATCATTTCTTTGAGTCCACTGATGTGATAATATGGAATTTAAATCAGAGTCTCACTCAAGTTAATTTATTACACAACAGGAATGAATGCTACGAGGAAATACTTTCATGCATATCATGTCTTTCTTTCGTCTTCCAGCGGTGTCCCTCACAAGCTGTCCTGAACCAGTTATACCCATGAACAGTTTCAAAGTGGGAGAGCGTTTACAGATGAACAATGTCGTGTCCTTCCAGTGTGATCCTGGATATACTTTACAGGTGAGCCAGCTAAGTGTTTACCACTCGATACATAACCACTCAAGAGAAGCATTTCTGAACTGCTGTGCAATAATGGGATGTTTTGAGGGCTTGACTTTGAGGCTCACTTTGAGGCTCGCTTCTTCTTCTTTTTTTCTTTTTCTTTTCTTTTCGCTCTGGCCAAAACAACAGATCAGAGCTCTTTTTAAATTCCATTCTGAACGAGACATGAATTACAGCACTGAAAAAATGAGCAGGTATTAATAAAACAAATGGATTTATCCACAAATTATGATATTGATTCATTCTCATGTGATTTTCTTGGCAGGGAGTGTCACATATCACCTGCATGCCAGGGACAGTCCGGCGCTGGAATTATCCTCCACCACTCTGCATTGGTATGCACCTTTCATTACCTTACTGTATGTTTGTATCTCCTAAGCCACAGTTTGAGGGCTCTAAACACGAAGCAAGTTTACCTTTTTTTTTTTTTTTTTGCATTTTGTGCAAGAGTTAATGAAGACATAGCACCACGGGTCGTAAGAATGTCATCAAGGACAGTGGCAAGACCAAAAGGGTGTCGATTTCAGTTTTAAGAGCAGTTTTGATTGTTTTTATATGATTTATAGTCTTGGAAATTGGTTATATTGGTAATATATTTGGGTGGTTGGAACATATTATCTGCATTTACATTATTTCCTATGGGAAAAAGCGTTTTGCAATACGAGTTTTCGCCTTAAGAATTCACGGATTAATTCCATTTGCCAAGATACCGCAGTATTTTGCACAGAAATCTGAGCTATAATGATTCCTGTTTTTTCCCCACTGTATTTTTTTTCCTAACTCAATAGCCAGTTGTTTAATATCACATGACAACTATACAAATTCTTCCTTTACCTTACCTATACAGTATATGAAGCCTGACAACCACATATGTTTCAAATGCTGCTCATGCTGCGTTACAGGGCAGCTTAACACAATGCAATGAGAACGCTGCTTAATCTCTTCCATATACCTGGGCTCACAGGTACCCACGGTTTCCCTTGGATTGATAAATAGAGGCTCCTGCAATAAAACTCCCTTCATGCAAACAGGTTTGTCCTGGCATATCCATGTCTTCTGACAGTAAGGAGTTTACTGCTTTTGCTGCCATCTGTCTGATTCAAATGGAACCGTTCCAGTATTTTATAAGTATTCTGCTCCATAGTGGCAGGCATGTCATTAAAAGGGCCCTCAAGGCCACTCATCTATCTGTCAGCTCTCAGGTGGGTCCTTCTTACACCGCAGTAACAACATCAAGGCCTTCTCTAACCACGACTGCTATAGAATAGATACAGTTTCAATACGCTTCATGAAAGAATATGCGTGTGTGTGCCGTGTTAAAGATAGAGTGAAGAGGGAACATGAATGCCATGTCACAATTGCGATGCATGGCTTTTGACAAACATGAGTAATGGCTGTGACCTACTCGGGACTAATTAGTTCCGTCTCACGCTACAATTGGCAGAACTACTGGAGTAGAGTCATAGCTCACACCAGCATAAGCATTTTCCTGAGAGCTTCTGATTGTCCAGACATGCGGAACAGTTTGAGCCTTTCTGTTCTCCGTGAGGTATCATGGGTTGTATTCACAGAGCCTTGCCAAGGCTTTAATCACAGTGATGCTGGAATCCGTCAATGGGTTAGACACGGAGCACTAAAAGAAGAGTGTGAGAAGGTGTGGGACTCTGGGTGTGGGAAAGGTCAGCTAGAACAAATGAAGAAACTTCTTGGATTTGACGAAGGCTAACACAGCACAAAATCAGACTGGTCTTGTACCTGTAACTTTTTGCATATTCTTTCTGATGATGTTTTTCACTGAATTTGTACTCTATTTCTGCAGCACAGTGTGGTGGGATCAGGGAGGACATGGAAGGAACCATCCTGAGTCCTGGTTTCCCTGGAAACTACCCTAGCAACAGCGACTGCACCTGGAGGATCTACCTACCAGTCGGCTATGGTATGGATAAGGACTCGACCATGGCATCCCATTAGGAAAATATTGAAATATCTGTATCTACCGATCTGTTTACGGAGAAGAAATTAATTGCATTCTCAACCATAATGGATAATGGTCATGTTTCACAGTTAGTTGGTAAAACAAATGCACAAAAGCTCCTTTTGCACTCACTGCTTTCCAGCAGCGTTCACCATCGTTAAAATCAGTCCAGACTGCAAACAATGGATTCAATGTTGCAGAATGCGCTGCAGCTATAATTATATAGGCAATGACTATCAGCAGGTAGTCAAACAGCATTGTGGGTAATTTTTACCCATTTTTTTTCCCATTACCATGTTTAATATATGTGGGTCAGGATTGCGCAATATAGAGTGGCATATAATTGTTTCAACACAACCTTGGGGATGTGACAAATTAAATTTTATTTAATTTTAAACACCTATACAAACATCTCACTCACTCATTCACTCGTCGGCTAAACTACTTTATCCTGTATACAGGGTCACGAGTCGGGCTGGAGCCTATTCCAGGAGAGTTAGGGCATGAGGCGCGGTACACCCTGATCAGGGTGCCAATCCATCTCAGGGCACACATATACACACACTCACATACTCAATTTGGGGAATGCCAGTTAGCATAATCTGCATGTCTTTGGGGTGTGGGAGGAAACCCACCAAGAACGGGGAGAAACCGCAAACTTCGTGCATGCAGAGGCGGGAATCGAACCCGGCCGAAAATTGAACCCGGACCCTGGTGGTGCAAGGCAACATTGCTAACCACTAAGCAACCGTGCTGCCTGGCCTATACAGTACAAACATGACTTCACATAGGTGAAGAAATCGCATGTGATGCACATAGCAGCACGTTGGTGTTACCCTGCAACTCCAGGGCCAAGGTTCGATTCCCGGCCAGGTTCGATTCCCATGAGTTTGCATGTTCACGTGTGAATGTATGTGTGCCATGTGATGGATTGGCACCCTGTCCCTAAGTCTCCTGGGATAGGCTCTGCAACCCTGAATACATTTTGCAAAATTCTACAGTACATTTTTGCAATATCACTAACATATTCCAGTAGTGTTTAAATGCATGTGTTTTTTAAGTAATAATAACGTTGGCTCTACCCAACATATCTGAAACCACAAATGCACAGTTCGCTGTCTGAAGTCTCCCCCGTCGACACACACATCAGGGGTGTTTTTTATTAAATTGATTATTGAACAGTGCTGTGTTGCCAGCATGAAGCTGTGCTTCTTGAGTTTTAAGAGTAAAAGGCTAGAATTTTAAGCAGAGAAGAGAGTCCTTTCTAAAATAGAACAATATGAAACAAAAATAAAATTGCTTTTAAATGAGCATTCTCAGCAATATTGCACAAGAGAGGAACCCTGAATCTAGTCATAAGAAAGTGCTAATTATTACTATTTGTTGCATCTTGTGTTTGAATTTTTTTTTTTATTATTATTTTTTTTTTACAGGAGCCCACATACAGATTCTCAATTTTTCAACTGAGGCCAACCATGACTTTCTGGAGATCAGGAACGGCCCTTTTGACACTAGCACCGTGATTGGCCGATTCAGTGGGCAGGATGTCCCGACGTCACTTCTAACCACTTCCCATGAAACCACAGTGTATTTCCATAGTGATCATTCCCAGAACAAACCAGGATTCCGATTTGATTATCAGGGTAAGAACGTGTGAACGTCTCGAGCTCCGAGTTCGTTCGAGTGTAAATCATCATACGTTAAAAAGCATAAATCTGTATGTCTGACTCTAAAAAAGCCAAGGGTAGAATATTTATAGCAGTACTTCATCAACGCAAACAGCGTTACAAATGTTACAATTCATCACTGTAGTCAACAGCATGCAGAACATTCCAACAAAAGGAATTAATTGAATGCCTTTGTTATTTATATTCTTAGTCGAAACATCCTATAAACAGACTAATTATGTAAAGCTGTAAAAAAAAAAATCTGAACTGCTTCTGTCGATTATACTGTATATTCACAGCTTATAAGTATTACTGTAAAATGAAACTTTATCTTAGAAAGGGCAACCGTAATCGTGATCGAATAAACATTTGCAGAATTGAAAAGCGCTATCAATATTTACATAATTATGTGAACATCATCATATAAATCAGACTTCATATTCAGCGCGTGGCTTATTGCTCACTAAAGATGCTTTGATCCATTGAAATCCATTTCCTTAGTCAGATTTTTATCCCTGGGTTGTCTCTTACCCCTGCATATGTTCTTGAGCATTTGACATTTCAAAATGAAATTGGCTGTGGTGGGTGTGCAGGGTCGCAGGCATCAGGCTCCACTATGCCTTTCCGAAAATGTCCTTAAGGACTGCCATTAAAGATAATTCAGATATGCACGCGGATGCGACGATCCACAGAGTGACCCTAAATTTTGTTGAGTAAAGTGCGCGAGCGTGCCGTCCATAAGAGTTCCAGCTGTTGTTTTATGTAATCTTTCTCTGACCTTTCGGAGCTTGGAATCAGTGCAAAAATGGTTCATTACCAGTATGCAATGTTATTTAAAAGCCTCGGTCACCCTCTCCGTCTCAGCCTTGTGAAAATGATGGACTGGCCTGTACTTCTGAAAAGGCATTAAACTTCCTGTACAGTCAGCCCATTCGGTTTATCAAAAGTAGATATCTACTGTGTAGGGAGCCACAGCTCGTATCGATCTCGAGTGCAATCACAAAAACATTATTATAGGCGCACCAGTCCAATCTTGTACTTTGACAAGCTGTGTTTTTTGATGGACTTCTGAGATTGGTTTTTATGTCTACTTGTCTTTCTGTCGTAGCCTATGAGCTCCAAGAATGTTCAGACCCTGAGCCCTTTCACCATGGAGTGGTGGTGGGCGCTGGGTACAACGTAGGCCAGTCCATCTCCTTTGAGTGTTACCCAGGGTATCAACTAATGGGTCAATCCATTCTCACCTGCCAACACGGTACAACGCGCACCTGGGATCATGCCTTTCCACGATGTGAAGGTAAAAGTTCATACAGCTTCTTAATAGCAGTGTTCAGAAAAGCAATGTAAACACTGTACTGTATGTGGTTTTATCAGATTGGAGTAGGTTGTAGTTGACCCTGTTTGAGTAAAATTATGTACAATACGAAAGGGAGCATTACACAAACCAAGCATTCAAAAATCTACAAGTTGGTCCCAGTGTAACACTATGGGGTATGTTAACAGTACAGTATATGCAGTATGAGGGCTGGACCAAAATTAATGCATAATGCATTGGCATAACTGACTGACAAATATTTACTTAAATATATCCTTTAAATCGCACATGATTGGTAGAGTGACTCTTCCTTTATACAAAGGTTTAAGTGAAGTTAAGCATTTATTTGTCATACGGTATATACATTACAGCGAAATTCTTTCTTCACATATCAGATCAGAGCACAGGGTCAGCCATGATAAAGCCCTGGAGCAGATAGGTACAGTATTAGGGCCATGCTGGTGGCATGGCAATCTGGTGGAGCTGGGGATCGAACCGCCAACCTTCCGGTCAGTAACTCGGTTAAGAGTAGGAGGCGCAGGAGGTACAGTGACTCCTTAACCCTCTGAGCTACCACTGCCCTGTATAGATGGTCTCTGTCTGAACTACAGAATGTTAACTGAGATGGCACCAGTGACAAGAGCGTACAGTATGAATGAAGAAGTTTATATAAGCTGAAACCAGCACTGAAGACAAACCATGTAGTGAGAGACCATCAGTGGGAATTTCCAGAGAGAATTTAAGAGAGATGGATTCAATGGTGGGGCAAATGCATAGCTTGTTATGGAGAATGCGTTGAGTAGGACTTTTGCATAGAGGAGTTACTCTACCAATATTTGCAATTTCAATGCCCTATGTCAGTTAATAAAAAAAGAAAATGATGCCCACTTTTGCATTACTTTCGGTACAGCTCTTTCATACTGTATATATTAATTCTAAATGTTCCCACGACTTTGTTCACGTGAAATTGAATTGCAGACTCATCAGCACGTTTATTTTAATTTTTTTTAATGAATTAAAGTTTTTAATAAAGGTGTGAGATTGCATTTATTAATTAGATTTCAATTGCACACTCGTAAGCGTGTAGAAAAAATGTACAGCGCTGTGTATTGAATTTTGAAATGATTTTTTATGTAATAAGGGCGTTTTCCTTTTAAATTTAAAGTAGCTTATCTTCTCTTCCCGTGGGCCGAGTGTGATGAAGGAAAGCCTATACTGTATGTTACCTCAAGCTCGGCCAAATACACCTGTGAAAATGCATTCGGTAGTTTTTACGTGATTTTACGTGAAAAATTCCAAAAACCATCTTAATGTGTTCTATTACTCATCTCACGTCACCTGAATTATTATTATTTTTTTTTTTCTCACAAATATCTTGAATGTACAGACACACCATGTTTACAGTTGTTTTTTTGTTATATGCATACAGTAAATTTAATTTTGGAATGCTGTGATCAGATTTATGTGTATCATCAATTAAGGTTTGTACATTAACATACAGCACAGGATAAAATCAGTTGTCACACTCTAGCACAACCTTTTGTCAACAAAAATCACAGTTCTGTTAATAAGAAAATAACCTAAGCAACAAATAATCCCATTCAATTACGTCTTCATGCATTGTTCCGCATAATTATTCCAGTTGTCGTGAAGGTTTCAGGCGGCCATATAAACACTGCTCTTAAGGAAATTATCATGGTTTTTATGGGTCTTTTGGTGCATATAACTGCATCGTTGTAGAGTAATGCTACTCAGGACTCTAGGGAATCCATAAATATAATACCACTATATTTTGCGAGAGTCACATCAGCAGATTTTTTTTTTGGACGAAACGGAAAGATGCTGCATGCAATGAGATACTGGTGCAGGACCTCAAGGCATGCTGGAATGACTGACTGAGTGCTTACGTAGCAAAAGCAAGTTTTCAAAGACCAGATAGATGCTTTTCCATGTCAAGTGTACAGTCTGCCATTTTTACCCTAGCAGGTAGATTTTCTGATTTTCCCCATGATATTATGCCAATACTGTAACCTGTAATTACCATTGTTTGTTTATTTATTCCATTTATTTACAAGGATTTTTATTTTTATTTTATTTTAATAGATATATTTTTTTTAAACCATTTCTGTAGAGTATACTCAAAGTAGAATACAAAGTATTTATCACAGGGAAAAAACATAACTTTTACAATGATATATAGTAGTGTTTTTGACATTTCATGGTACTTATTTGCTTATATACAGTAGTACATGCACCACTCCATGGTACAAGTTTCTACCATGGTGATTTGTACTTTGGTATAATGGTACAGCCCATGTACTAGAGTATGATACATGGTTCCTTCATGAATGGCACTATAGAACATACAGTACAGACCAAAAGTCTGGACACCCCTTCTCATTCAGCGAGTTTTCTTTATTGTGTTCTTTATTGTGTTCTTTAGCCCAAACGCGTCTCTTCTGCTTGTTGCCTGTCCTTAGCAGTGGTTTCCTAGCAGATATTCTACCATGAAGGCCTGATTCACACAGTCTCCTCTTAACAGTTGTTCTAGAGATGTGTCTACTGCTAGAACTCTGTGTGGCATTGACCTGCTCTCTGATCTGAGCTGCTGTTAACCTGCGATTTCTGAGACTGGTGACTCGGATGAACTTATCCTCCGCAGCAGAGGTGACTCTCGGTCTTCCTTTCCTGGGGCGGTCCGCATGTGAGCCAGTTTCTTTGTAGCGCTTGATGGTTTTTGCGACTGCACTTGGGGACACTTTCAAAGTTTTCCCAATTTTTCGGACTGACTGACTGACCTTCATTTCTTAAAGTAATGATGGCCACTCGTTTTTTTCTTTACTTAGCTGCTTTTTTCTTGCCATAATACAAATTCAACCTCTTTGAATGAGAAGGTGTGTCCAAACTTTTGGTCTGTACTGTATAACAGGGTACTGTCAGAGAAGAGGGTCCGCCAGGGTGCAGCGACCCCTGGAAAAGATAGAGTTAAGGGCTTTGCTCAAGCCACTGCGGTATTCATCGAAAGGGTGCACACCATAGTACGACCATAGTACTTATTCATGTGTAATCAGTAATATGTATGTAATTGTATGCTTACTGCCCATGTTTGCTGCCAGGGACAATATTCACACAATACAGTACTGTTCTATCAGAACATTGTTTAAGCTGAATATTAGTTCAGTTTTTATTTTAAGCTGTTATAAAACATGTCAGGTTCTGATCTATTTTTCTCCCTACCTTGCCTCCACTTGTCATTGTGCCACCTTTGCTGTCTGTCTGGCAAGTGAATGAGGGCACTGCCCATGCGAATAGACATTAAGTGCATATGCTAAAATGCACGAATTTGGAAAATCTATAAAAGTTAACTAAAAAATATAACAAGTGCTAACTAAATACTAGCTTAATAATGCTAAGGAAAACATAATGCCAGTCTGGGACCCAATGTACAGTAACCCCTGAATGTACTCTACATTAGCAAACATAACTCAAGCACATCAGGTGTGTTGGATTTTTTTGTGTTGCAAACGTTTTTGTCTCCATCTTTGACCGAATCAGCCTCATCTCCCTTGTGGCGTCCTTATGCACACCAAATGTCCAGCAATGTAAATGTTTTATAACTTGGGTCCATGTTGTTCAGGCAAAACTGCATACGGATTGCCCGACAAAATACCGTCTGGTTTTGTTCTGGTGTGATGTCACGTGCAAGACTTCTGTTTCACAGTGATACGATAATCTTAAAGCACGGTCAGAAACTCACATTTCACTTTTGCCATTCTGTATTATATTTAAGATAACACTGGCGTGGACGGACACTGGCGTGGACGGAGGTGTTAAAAGGTTGGGGTTTGCTCGCTTTAGAACTTCAGCAGTTTATGTACAGTACTTGGTTTAATATCAGCCGTGGACATCCCTTGTGAGCGCAAAATGAAACTTTGAAAGAAGTAGTATGACACTCAGCACATCTAAAGTTTGATAAGTTCAACTTTTTTTTTTTTTTTTTTTCCAGACAAGGTTGCAGTATTTCGCAATTTGTAGTCAGTCCGTGCATTATTGCATTTCACCCTTGATCTTAGTGTATTGATCAGAAACATGCTGAAAATGCTTAGAGAGCACTTAAAAAAGTGAGTGACAATTTTGATAGTTGTTAGAAGTTAACTTAAGCCATCTCTTGTCCTCTCTCTCTCTCTCTCTCTGTCTCTTTCTCTGCCAGACTTAGTTTGACAGACAGGCCCTCTCTCTCCATAACAGATTAGACTCAGGACTTCACTCTGTGTGTGCACTCATGTACTACATTTAGTCTATTTTGCATGACAAGTGTGATCGATGTTCATCGTGTTCACTCCTGCCTCCATCCTCCTTTATGCCTTCCCTCTTCCTCTCTGCTCTCCCCTTCCAATGACACACTCAACAACGTTAGCAAGCCGGTTTTCTACAATATACAGTAACTTTGCCGTTTTTTTCCCCCTTTCCTCTACACAGTCCTGCGCTGATCAATAGGAATCACTGCATGTTTCTGCTCAGTAGCTGGTTGTACTTTTGATCAATGCCCTGATCAATACTTCATTTAGCAGGCAAAGTGAAGGGGGCAACCATGCTGCATTAGGAATTAACTAAGAAATTAGAAGGAAATCAGAAAAGAGACAACGGTCCCAGTGCAACTTGGTAAACCTTAAGTGTCCAAGTGTGCATGTGCTACAGTAAATCAGACTCCAGCAAAGATGACACATAGGATCAGGATTTAATTTCAGACTGGCCAAGAATATCCAAATGCTCGAAAATAGCTCTAAGTACACTGAGGCTTTAGGCATTTTTAAAGTGCAGTTGGGAAAGGAACACAGACAGAGACCTGTTTTGGCTGTGTTCTGGTGCCCAACGGGTTTGTGTGGGAGTCAGTATCTGTGTCGCTCCACCTCACTCTTGGTTCTCCTGTCCCCTGGATAAGGTTATTCTCTTATCTCCCTGAAACATACCGAGCCAGACCTTGCATGCTAACAGGCTTTTTTTTACTTAATCCTAGGCCACAGTGAGTCACATTAGGGGACACGTTGTAAAAAGAAAAAGAGAGAGAGAGAGAGAGAGAGAGAGAGAGGATTCCCATTTCTCTGTGATTCCCTTTGGAATTTGCTTTTGTGAAATCTCCTATTCATGGTGTCTTATTTGTTATATTTTTCCTCTTGCCTAGCGCCATGTGGAGGGAATATTGCATCAGACAACGGGACCATCTTTTCTCCCGGCTATCCAGACGAGTACCCGAGCTCCGCAGACTGCACATGGCTGATCACGGTGGCCCCTGGCTTGGGTGTGCGCCTGAATTTCACCCTGCTGCAGGTCCATGGGCCCCACGACTTCATCACTGTATGGTAGGCTGATAGCAAGTCCTACATTCTGCTGGACAGTGTCACAACGCAGCACACACTTAGTGCTGTCATGTCCATGAATGTCATCATCTCTGTCTTGCCTATTATAACTGGGGTAAACAGTGACTGCATTTTGTAGCATGCTCATCATCCACAGCAATCAGTCAGCATTGAAAATTACAAGTTTCCCCATAATAATAAATCGGATTTGAAAGGCCGGTAATGGATTTTTGTGTATGGCATTTGTTTTCATAGCCGCTTCCAGTGCTACAAATTCCATGCTCATTTTCTTTTCTTTGTGCTTAAATGGCTTGCTGGACAAATGAGCAGCCAAAGCTTTAGTTCAGGGGATAATTCATCACCCTCCTAGCTTCTCTGATCGTGTTGGGGGGGGAAAAAGTACAGGCTAACCATTTCAAGGACACTGTGTCACTCAGTATCATGTGTTTAAACTCTCAGCTTCTCTGTGACAGGTTATTAGTGTCGGACTTACACATCTTTAGGTCCGTACAAGAAATTTCATATACTGTAGAGTAAGCGACACTTGTGGCCAAATGTTCTGTTTTTTTCATTTTATTTTTTTTATCTGCACTAGATAAAGTTGCTTCTGCTGAAATTGGCTAACTTTCATCTTTTCCACCTTTATCTGACAGCCTACTATATTGTAAGGCAAAAAAGTAGTGTTTGCTTGTCCATTGATCATGTTGGTAGCACTACTGTTGTAACCATTTTGAACCAGGAAGTGAAAACTTATGTGGTACGCATAGAAGAGCTGAGTTATAAAAAATAAAGAAATGTTCCAGGGCGTCATAGTGAATATAAGAGCTCCTGCAGTGCCACTCGACCAATCGAATTAGTGGACCAAAACTGTCCGTTATATATGTTGTGCTATAAATTTGTCGAATTAATTATATCAGCTATTCAGGGAGAGTCATTACATTTAATATAAAGAGACTGGACTGAGTCCCCCAGATTGTCAGGTTTAAAATGAGGGAAGACTAGATGATGTGTCTGCCACGCCTCAACACACTTGGTGACTGGCCCCGCCGCTTGCCAGTCAGGAGATTTCGCACACACATAGACGCGCCATACATGTTCTCTCTGGTTTATTGACCCAAAATGAGGTATTTACAGCATTTACGGATGTTTTAACGGAGAACTGGCTGCGAGAAGGAAGAGGGGGAAAGCCTTACGATCAAAGACAGAGGACACATGGGAGAGTTCACCAAATATCAGAAAGCCTTAATGAACAGTTTATTCAGTATTTCTCCAACAATCCATCATAGAGCAGGTGTATTCCCCAAAATGTTGGCAGGAAGCTGGAAGGTCACATGATGTCTAGAATGTCTTTGTCTGCTGTAGCCTTATGATTTCCCTTTACTTAGAGCTGAGAGGTCTAGGTGAAAAAAAAAAAAGAAATGTTGCTGCATGACAATGCCTCTGTGCACAAAGCAAGGATTATAAAGGCATGGTTTACCAAGATTAGAGTAGAAGAACTTTCTACATTGGCCTGCACAGAGCTCTGGCCGCAACCAAAGTGGATATTGTTTCCAGGATAGTGGAGATTAGAATAACAGCAAAGGGGCGAGTGTCTTTGTAATGGAATGGCGCATGATAATCCGGTGTCCTTTTATTATTGGTGATGCAGTGTAGGTGATGGATACTAATTTGTCTCAGAAACATTCCTTGCTTCATTGCAACTAAACTAAACTATATCCATCCATTTATTAAAACAGTGTAATCACTGGCAAGTACCTGTAGAATTAGAAACTTTACGACATGCTATCATTGTAGTGCATTGGGGTGGTAATCATCCCACACAGTCATAGATCATTCGCCTATAACATGTAAAGGACAATATCTGTTTGTATGTAGATTTTGACAAGCGGAAGCATTGGCCCTCGTTTGATTAAGCTTGCTTTTCCTAAGTACATTACCGATGTCCTTGTAGTGCCGCTGTGCTGTACAGCATTTAATCATGTTTACACAAAACTAAGGTGCGATGTAATTAAATGTCCCTTTCTCAGTGTTGCAAGTGTTTGTGAAGACAGCCAGGGAAAAGCTCCATCCTGGCAGCTTGACTACTACAGCAAACCAGCACTCCTCCAGCCAGACTTCTGAATGCACAGTAGAGAGTGTAATCTCCAGCGCACACTCAGAGAGACACCAACAGACGGTTTTTAAACTGACTGACTGTAGTCGAAATTGGGATCGGGAAATGGCCAAATTGCCCCAGCAGCATGGGGAGATGGAAGGGTTAGTGCCTAAAGTAATTCAGTGCTCGGTTCTAGCCAGCAGGAGCCAGGATTGAGAATTCGGATGCCACAGAGCGTACGCCTCCATCATGGAGGATGTGATATGCAGAGGAATCTTGTGTGGCTGTACTCCAACTCCCTTTATTAAAATGTTAGATGTCAGATCAGATAGAATTGTGCGGTGTAGGAGAGTAGAAATTGGAAATCAGGGAACTTGAATTGTGTGTCTTCTGTCTCTGTAGGGATGGACCACAGGAGAATGCACGGAAGCTCGGTGTGTTTACAGACGGCGAGCCTAATGACCCTCCCAGCAGCACATCTAATCAGATCCTCATACGCTTCCGCAGCAACTCGGAAAAAGGCGGACTTTTCAAGATCAACTACCAAGGTACCGCTGCCTTCCGGCCCTTATTCATGTTTAAGCAAATGGATCCTTTAATTCACTCGCACTGCAGCTCTCTCGCCCCTCTCTCTTCCTTCAGCCTACAGACTCCAGTTTTGCTTACCACCTCCCATCATTCCCAACGCAGAAATCCTGATGGCCAGCAAAGAGTTCAAAATAGGTATGTGCCGTCCCATCTCTTTCTCATCCAGACCAAAGTATTAAGGCTGCCAGGCCCGAGCATGTGTGGTGTAAGAGCATGTGGCCGTTGCCAGTGTACGCAGAACATTTCGAACACAGAAGCAGGCTGCCAGTTCATTTTCAGGCCTGAGCACCTCTCATTAATAACATTCCCAGAATAGCAGAGGGAGCCACACAAACACACACACACACACACACACACACACACACACACACACACACACACACATACACGCACACCTTCCCCAGCGCTAACACAATCCCTCCTCCAGAACTCACTTTGAGGAGGGGAAGCTGCTTCACCGCCAACACAACAAATCCCACAGGGACTGTGCTGATATGCTGATTCACTGCCAGAGCTGGAAAATTGGTTCATACAGAATTCAAAACAGGAGATCTCATTGTGTTGTTTAAAGCAGCATGATTATCCTATATTTTTTTCTGTTTATACCAGATGCACAACATATACACCTTATATTCTTCTTATATCCCTTATATATTATATTTTGTTTCATCTTCTATACTGTAGCTATATTTTCCTTAACCACAGTTTTTTTCTATATTTTATCTCCTATTAATAATCTAATTATAATAAATAATTAATTTAATTATTAAAATGATAAATAATTGACACACTTTACTGTTTGTTGATTACTGGCGTTGTGCTTATTGCTTTTTTTCCCCCTCAATAGTGAAATCGATGGAATCTATTTTAAAATGCATCACCTAGATTACTAGAACAAATAACGAAAACCTTCTTTCTGCTGCTTCCATCAAAGGGTCGCCACAGCAGACCATCCGATCCGCGGACACGACGTTAGCACTGGTTTTACAGTACGTCAGATGCCCTTCTTGACCCAGCCCTCCCCTTTTATCCGGGCTTGGGACCGGCACTACATGCAGTGGCTGAGTAGTATGGGGTGTGGCAACCGGCCGACAGTGGGGCTTGAACCTGGATCCTCATATCCAGCAGCCATCAACCCAACAGGAACCAACAGGTGGCCTTAGCCACCTGAGCCACCACTCCCCGCGTAGAAAAAAATAAAGTGAAGAAAAATCACAAAAAGTTATCAAAAACAATCTCAATCCCATTTGGAATTTTTATTTATTATTATTATTATTAGTAGTAGTAGTAGTAGTAGTATTATATATTTTTCTTTTATAAAAAAAAAACCCACAAGCCATCAAGTATAAAACATAAATACACACACTTGTGCACACCTAGGCTATATTTTATTTTATTTTGTTTTATTTTATTTTAAATAATCATGTCAACTAGCTAATTTTATTCTGAGTAAAAACTAAACAAACAAACAACAACAAAAACCTTGAAGTGTGTGGTACAAGGCCTTTTCCTTTATCACTGCTCTTGTTATTCTAAAAAGAACAGCTCCTGTAAGTCACGCATTTTGGGCTGATGCAAATTCATCACTTTGCAAATTCTTCATGTAATCAAGACCCTGTGAAGGTTTAAACTGCATTCTATCTCTGGCATTAACTCGCACTGATTCTCTGCTGTTTTGATCATTGATTATGCAGTACATTAGCTTAATTCGCTGCTTTAGCAAAGGCTGTTGTCTTGGTAGTAAACACACACATGCACAATTCTTTTTTTTTTTTTTTTTTAATTCTGCAATTACCGGATATACTGTATCTTCTACATGCTTGTAAATCGAAAGCAATACAATTTGTTTATGCTCCAAGTTAAAATAGCTTGGCTGACCCTGTGTACGGTTTCCTCTTTCTGTTCCGTCACCATTACTAAATTCATGCACTTCCTCTTTCTGCAGTCTCAGGTAAAGGTTAGGACGAAAAGTGTGCTGTGCCGTTCCCCTAATTATACTGCAGCGCAGGCATGTCAAGTCTCTCCATGTCCTTTTATCCCTCCTAGTATCCTTATGGTCATTATTTCAGACAGTGAAAGGAAATGCACTTCATTAAGCCTTGGGCAAGACAGAAATTACCGGCTGAGGAGCTGCTGCTGTTGATCTGTGCAGTCTGATCTATTTGTGAAGCTGATTGTCTGTTACGTTAGCCAGGCATGCATTGAGATGTACAACAGAAGCAGGGTTTTAATTGCCAGCATATCAGCATTTTTCATGTTTTGCCTCTCTACAGGGGATATAGTGCGCTACAGGTGTTTACCGGGGTACCACCTCAACGGGAACAGCATCTTAACTTGCCGTCTGGGAACACACCTGGAGTTTGAAGGACCTCCACCTTCATGTGATGGTAAGGTTTGGTGTCATCTTATGAATATTTTTTCATGTACTATCTACGTTTTTTGGGTACATCAATCTTTTTGATGTTTGTTAAAAAAAAGAAAAAAAAAGAAGAAGGATTTAGAGAGTCAGAGTGCATTGTGTTCTTCAAAAGACTGGCCTGTGTAGTCACATAAGCCAGTTGAGCTGAAATCAATGCAGCATTTACAGTACTCTGCCAAAAAATCTTGAGCCACTTCTCGTTTCTTCATACATATTAAAGCAAAAAATGTCAATTTAGGAATGGGGTGCAATTTAAAAACCACCCTCAGCAGCAACCTCGTTTCCCCTCTCGTCTGTTCCAACCACTCAGCATTCAGCATCACCAGTATACTAATCACCAGCCTGATCATCCGTCATCATCTGCACCTGTTTCTCACTGCCTTTAACTAGATGTTGTTTTATGCTTGAATGATTCTTAGGTCACTGTGTGGTTTCGCAAACAAAAAACATTCCTATGAAACTGGTCAGGTACTGGGACTAGACTGAAAATAAGAGACAAGTCTGGAGGGTTTTTTTTTTCTTCTCAAGACTAGCAAAATAAAAAAATGAGAGATGGCTCAAGACTTCTGCACAGTATTGTTTATTATTATTATTATTATTATTATTACTCATCATCATTTTCATCTTGGTTATCTATGTATCTAGAATGTGTTTTATTTCAAATGTTACAATTATTTATTTCTTGGTGATGCAGGTAATGTCAGACCGGATTGTATTATATAATCCATATTTAAAGAAGAGAAGAAACTATTTTCAGCGACAACTAGTCAAAGCCGAACACTCCACCATGCATAAGGTCTCTTCATTCTTACCAATTTCGTTTGGCCCCCAGAATTGCCTAGTTATTATCCTCTTTTCATTATACCCTTTTCTCCTATCATAGTGAATGAGCATCAGCTTCAGCGCTGGTTGAACATGTGACTCAGTAGATGATGAGAGGAAAAATGATGTGCTCACTGTGGAGCTATCATTCAAATGCCAATTTAGACAGCTTCAGCACAGCAGTTCGGCATCTTAGTAGAATAAGTCCTGCTTAATTGATGTAAAGTGATTTATTTATTTATTTATTTATTTTTTTCATGTACAAGAGTACTTGCATTTGGTCCCATGATCATGCACACTCGGTGAAATGAGTCGTTTAGCATTTAGAGCTCCACAGTCACTTTCCTACTTGGCCTTCTTACCACTGACTTTGGTGGTTCACAGCACACTAAATAAACTTGAATTATTTATAAGACGCGCACATGAATAATTCAAATTAATTATTGACGGATTGCTGGGAGGTCCATATTTTAATGTATGGGTCACTGTATGTGATTCAGCATCAATTTATTCCTATAAGATGAACTAAGCTGTTTTCATGGATGTAGAAATCCTTCTTAGCGTTCTAGGTGCGAGTTATTCGTCAGGTAAATTATGAAGCGGTTGTACGCTTGTGACAAGAACTATGGAAAATATATAATCTGCACACTCACTCACACACACACACACACACACACATGCTCACACACACAGATACACATTTGTCTTAATATTCTTGTAAGAATCTTTCATTGACATAAATGCAAATGCAGCAAATTAATTCCATGCGAAATGATTAATTCTATGCTAAATGGCAAATTAAATATTGTGTCTAAATTTAACACTCACCTTAACTCAAGGAACTCAAAGGGCAAAAAAAAAAAAAAAATACACATTTTGCTTTAAATTCTGCTTGTGACTACATCAAATCCGTGGGGCGCTGAAGTCAAACCGGGCATTTTGATTGTGCAGAAGAACAGAACACAGTTATGAGAGTAAAACCTCCCTTTATTTCTCTATATAATCCCCTGCTACACAAATACTGTACACTTTCCCAGCGTTTCAACTAGTGCTTGGATACCACGAACGTAGAAGGTTTTCTCAGAATGCTAGAGCTACAGTACGATCAGGCTGCCTGCTTCATGCGGCCTCCCAGGAACTCCTTTAGCATGGAAATAGCTTGGAGCGAGGTCACGACTGTACAGGGACGCGGCTAAGAGACTCATCACCGTTATGTGCGTAATGTTTTCTTGTAATTTTTTTTTAATGGCAATAAGTTTTATACCTTCATTTATGAGAAATTTGATCACAAGTCCCAGTTTGATTCGAACACCCCTTGTATAAAACCCACCCAGATGAAAAAAAATTACAAATCACAAATACTTCAGACACACCACACACACACACACACACACACACACACACACACACACCCACACACACACACACACGCACTGTTCTGTCTATATTTGTGAGTGCTTTCTGTAATATTGTGCAGTAGGTCTTTATTAGAAATACAGTGTGTGAGTTCTCTTCAGTCTATTTCAACATTGCGCACATAATCAGAACCACAACACCGAACCACCCACAGTTTATCTGCCTGTGTTTGCTCTCACTCATCATGTGTGTAAATGGTGATTGGTCTTTTCTGTTTATTGGCAAAGATTGCAGATTTTTTTTTTTTTTTTTTTTTTCTTGGATGAAAGACTGAAAAAGAGTCATGGCCTAATAAATGCAACTAATTATAGACAGGAGTTGTTACTTCTTCTGGCATAGGCAACTTAAAATACAAGGAACAAAAGGTAGACGGGAGCAGGCGAGTGTGCATGTCTGATGTAAAAAAAAAAAAATAATAATAATAATTAGTGTAGCCTCAGACATGACCTCCTTGCACTTTACTTTAAAGTGCTGGATTTTAACTGGAGTAATTCTTCTTATCATTAATTAGGGGTTGGCAGCAGCGAATCATACCAGGTATATGAATAGGACTTTATGTTAAGGAGAAGCATGGTCATGTGACACCTGTTCTATTCAGTTGTCAGTCATAGCAAAAAGGCCATGCTTTATCAACCTGAGCAGAGAGAAAGAGAGAAGGGATAAAAAAAAAAAGAAGTAGAGTAACAGACGGTGCAATATAGTGGGTATAAATGTTGTGATGTTCTCATGTTTTCTTCATCTCTGTATGGTTTCATGCTTGGGTTGCTGTACAAAGGATTGTTTTAGACAGTAAATGGTGAAAAAATTGACCAAAAAACATTAAAAAATAAATAAATAAATAAATAAATAAAGCATACATAAAATCAGATTGCTCACACTAACAAGTTGTACGATTTAGAGATGTCTAGACAAACAAGAAATGAAGGCTAGGAGAGAAATACAAAAAGAGCGTGGGGAGTGTAGGACAGGGAAGGCTGAGAGGACTGAGCGGAGAAACAGGCACAGCTCATTGAAATGCAAGAGATATCGAGGCTGCAGCTGCCCCCATATCACGGTCCACATTGTCTCACTGTACACTATCATCATTCTCCTGGTTTCTCATCTCCCTCCAGGTCATCAGTGCCTTCCGTTTCCTATCGCTGCTTAACAGAAAGGACCACAATTGTTTACATACAGTACACACACACACACACACACACGAACCCCCAGATACTTTAGATTCTTTCGAAGAAACCTTAGAGCTGCATTGCCCGAGGTAAAGCGTCGTGAGAATTCCAGAGGATAGGATTGTGAATTATCCATAGTTGAATGTGTGAGTGTTTCTGCATTGCATTTTATATAGTAGTGACAGTAAGGTTTTCAGCTGCAAACACTCCCCCACTCTGTCTCTAGGCTCATGGATAGGCATTACTGAAAGTGAAGCAGCAAAGCAGTTGTAGCTGTATCCTGCTGCAAAGGAAACTGAGGGGGGAAAAAACGTGGAATGCTTTAGACATGCTTTAGAATATTCAAGCCAAATCCAGTGAAGACAAATAAGAGGAGAAAGTGTGGTGGAAAGCTGTCAGGGTGGGTGTCTTAATAATAAATTATAGCCCCCCCCCCCTACCTAATGCTATTAAGGAACAGCACAATAATAGGAAAAGCTAACTAATAATTGTTCGCTGAAACACCCAAAATTTCGCGAAGAAACCCGGCAATATCCTCCCCAATATTTTAATGGCTTTTTTTACGGATGCAATATGTAATTTTTCCTGCATTTTTACACCCAACTATTAAGAACTATTTCCGTTTAAAATAGAATACAATACATGAAGACAACACGGTTTTGGATGGTGAATTATCACCCGACTTATACCAAAGAAAGCGCACTTGCATGAATTACAGTACATATAGGGGTAACATCTGTATTTTGCATCCTAGCACTGTGAGAGACACAGCAGTACAGTACTGTACAGTATACAGGTATCCGTTCATTTTTTCTCTTCTTTTTTGTATGAAAAGTTTGGAAAGAAATGAAATGAAAGTTTTGGGGGCATATTTAGGGTTTACACTATAAAAATAGGCATTTATAGGCATTTTTTTACCACATCCAAAATTTGCGGTAGTTCAGAATTTTGCCAGTTAACAACTAAACATGTGGTGTGTAATTTTTTTTTTTTCTCCAGCAAGTATACTGTGTGTGTGTGTGTGTGTGTGTGTGTGTGTGTGTGTGTGTGTGTGTGTGTGTGTGTGTGTGTGTGTGTAAGAGTGTTTCCTTCTTCACAGCACCATTACAGTCACATACACTACGTAGCGCTTAACATCAAGCTTATAGATAGTGTGCCACCGAGCTAAAAGCTCCCCAGGGTGAAATCAATAGAAAGCAACAAATGCCAGTGGTGCAGAAAACTTCAAAAATAAAAGTGTGTTCATTGTTTGCTGCATGGTGTCTTAAATGGTTTTATTAACCTCTGTAACCTGAGTAACATATTGCCTTAATGATGGCCATTAGTCTAAAGGAAGATATAAGAAGTCTATAAGGAAGTTAGAGTTAAAGGAACTCTAATAGTTTCTAATACTGTTGTTTACTCACTCACTCACTCACTCATCGTCTATACCACTTTATCCTGTATACAAGGTTGTGGTGGTTCTAGAGCCTATCCCAGGAGACTTACAGTACAAGGCAGGATACACCATACATGGCAGGAAACCTGATTACCCGGAGAAAACAAACCATGCATGGGGAGAACTAGGGGGGCTCTGATCGATCGGTCGCCGATCATAATCGGCCGATAATAGCTGTGGGAAGTTTGATCGGCAGTCTCTATAATGGTCGATATACTGTAGAAAAGCTGATCAGATGATGCAAAACTCGCGAGACAATTTTTTGCGCGCCGCTAAAATGGCTTCACCGGTCTGGCAATTCTACTTGCTGTGTGAAAAAGACAATACATTAGCAATCTGCAACCTGTGTAACAAGACAATTCCACGAAGCGGGAAGCACCCAAAGCATTTTAACACCACGAACCTCATCAGACATTTGAAGGTTAGTCACATAAAGGAACATGAGCAGTTTTCAAAGTTGGCTAGCGCTAAGAGAGCGGGAGAGCTCAGCAACTCGCGCGCCGCCACTCACTCAGCTGTCGGTAATACCGGTAGCCGGAAGTACGGTTCATCATGATTCACCGCGAGTTTTGGCCCTGTGATTACGTTTCCATCTTTCCGCACGAAAAAATAAATATGTTTAATATTTTGGCGGTCCTCGTGGATGCTTGCGGTCCTTGCAGAACTTCCGGCGACTCAAGTCCCACTTGTCTGTTATTTTATTTCATTTTATACAATCTACTGGAAAGTTGTGTTTTGTCAAGCTCTAAGCTGTTCCCAATTACTAACCAAGCACAGGCTGCTATGTTTTAAGATGACGTGTTGCACATGTTGCTTGCCAATAAATACAGTTGTCAAATTATGATATTCCTCTTCTTGTAATTTCAATACTTAATTTACACTGTTGTTGGATATAGTTTAACAAATAATGCTACATGATCAGGATTCAAGTAGACCCTGTCATCGGTGATCGTAATCCGTATCGGCCGATACAGCTTGTAGTGATCGGAGATCGGCCCCAAAAATGCTGATCGGAGCACCTCTAGGGAGAACATGCAAACTCTATGCACACAGACCCAAGGCAAGAATCGAACCCGGACCCTGGACTTGCAAGGCACCAGTGCTAACCACTAAGCCACCGTTGCCTCACTGTTGTTTTAGTTCCGCTATTATCCCAGCCTCAGAAATTGGACAAACTAACATATCTACAAATATATAATTTTTTTTTATTTTTTTTTGGACTCAAATCTTTCAGACATCACCAAATGTTGTTTCATGTTTGATCTTGTCAGACTGTATACATGATAGCAATGTCTTTTCTGGCCTTTCTGTTCTTGAGTGTTACCAGTGGTTTGCATGTTATACTTACATTCATGAAGGCTTGCCTTAATTGTAGACTTTGACTGATATGCTTACCTCCTCCAGAGTTTTCTTAATTAGGCTAGTTGATGTGCAGGGATTTTTTTTTTTTTTTCAAGGAAAGAATTCTGCAATCATTCTGCAATCCTCCGTGGGCTTCAAGGCCTTTTGGTTTGTGAAATAAAAGGACTATACACACGTGGACAAAATTGTTGGTACCCTTCGGTCAATGAAAGAAAAACTCACAATGGTCACATGAATAACTTTAATCTGATAAAAGTAATAATTGAAAAAAATTCTATGAATGTTAACCAATGAAAGTCAGACATTGCTTTTCAACCATGCTTCAACAGAATTATTAAAAAAAAAATAAACTCATGGAACAGGCCTGGACAAAAATGATGGTACCCCTAGAAAATACTGAAAATAATGTGACCAAAGGGACATGTTAATTCAAGGTGTGTCCACTAATTAGCATCACAGGTGTCTACAATCTTGTAATCAGTCAGTGGGCCTATATATAGGGCTCCAGGTAGTCACTGTGTTGTTTGGTGACATGGTATGTACCACACTCAACATGGACCAGAGGAAGCGAAGGAAAGAGTTGTCTCAGGAGATTCGAAAGAAAATTATAGACAAGCATGTTAAAGGTAAAGGCTATAAGACCATTTCCAAGCAGCTAGATGTTCCTGTGACTACAGTTGCACATATTATTCAGAAATTTAAGATCCATGGGACTGTAGCCAACCTCCCTGGACGTGGCCGCAGGAGGAAAATTGATGACAAATCAAAGAGACGGATAATCCGAATGGTAACAAAAGAGCCCAGAAAGACTTCTAAAGAGATCCAAGGTGAACTTCATGCTCAAGGAACATCAGTGTCAGATCGCACCATCCGTCGTTGTTTGAGCCAAAGTGGACTACATGGGAGACGACCAAGGAGGACACCATTGTTGAAAACAAATAATAAAAAAGCCAGACTGGAATATGCCAAACTACATGTTGACAAGCCACAAAGCTTCTGGGAGAATGCCCTATGGACAGATGAGACAAAAATGGAACTTTTTGCCAAGGCACATCAGCTCTATGTTCACAGACGGAAAAATGAAGCATATCAAGAAAAGAACACTGTCCCTACTGTGAAACATGGAGGAGGCTCTGTTATGTTCTGGGGATGCTTTGCTGCATCTGGCACAGGGTGTCTTGAATCTGTGCAGGGTACAATGAAATCTCAAGACTATCAAGGGATTCTAGAGAGAAATGTGCTGGCCAGTGTCAGAAAGCTGGGTCTCAGTTGCAGGTCATGGGTCTTGCAACAGGACAATGACCCAAAACACACAGCTAAAAACACCCAAGAATGGCTAAGAGGAAAACATTGGACTATTCTAAAGTGGCCTTCTATGAGCCCTGACCTCAATGCTATTGAGCATCTTTGGAAGGAGCTGAAACATGCTGTCTGGAAAAGGCACCCTTCAAACCGGAAACAACTGGAGCAGCTTGCTCATGAGGAGTGGGCCAAAATACCTGCAGAGAGGTGCAGAAGTCTCATTGACAGTTACAGGAATCGTTTGATTGCAGTGATTGCCTCAAAAGGTTGTGCAACAAACTATTAAGTTAGGGGTACCATCATTTTTGTCCAGGCCTGTTCCATGAGTTCATTTTTTTAATAATTCTGTTGAAGCATGGTTGAAAAGCAATGTCTGACTTTCATTGGTTAACATTCATAGAATTCTTATTTATTATTACTTTTGTCAGATTAAAGTTATTTCTGTGACCATTGTGAGTTTTTCTTTCATTGACCGAAGGGTACCAACAATTTTGTCCATGTGTGTATAAAAATAGCTGTAATTACCAAATGGTTAATGCAGTGAGCAAGTGCCCATAGTGATGGTGCATATGGTTTATACATTGTGTATTTATTTATACTGTTGTTCTTTGTTTTACAAGATCTGGATAAGCAACTAACATTGCAGAATGATGTCAGAGCTGAGGTTTTAGAGCTGGTATCCGTTCATTTCCCATACATTGAGCCTCTATCCAGGAGGCACGATGGTGTAGTGGTTAGCACTGTCGCCGTGCATCTCCAGGGTCCGGGTTCGATTCCCGTCTCTGTGTGCATGGGTTTCCTCCGGGTACTACGGTTTCCCCCCACAGTCCAAAGACATGTAGGTTAGGTTAATTGGCGTTCCCAAATTGGCCATTGTGTGTGAGTGAGTGTGTGTATGTGTATGTACTCTGCAATGGTTTGGGACCCTATCCAGAATGTACCCGCCTTGTGCCCTACTGTATGTCTCCTGGGAAAGGCTCCAGAGGCCCCCCCGTCCTGAATACAGGATTAGGCGCTATAGATGGTGAGTGAGTGAGGCCCTTTCCTGCTGTATATTTAAGTGCTTGGTATGTTCTACTATCTGGATTGCCAAAGCATGACCCCTGGCTTAGAAGAAAATGTTGATTAACAATCATCCTGGTGCATTGTGCAATTTATGCTCCAGGTATTTATTTATTTTTTTATAGAATCTGCATCAAAATTGATCTAATTTAATTGTCAATAACACTGAAATTCAATATACAAAACATGCATTAATAAATCTCAACTATATGCCATGATGTCATGGATAAGGTCATGGATAAATTATGATTTCAGATGATTTTCATCTGGGAAGCCACATTAAAACTGTAAACCATAAGCCTGTGAGTAGTAATTAGTGTACATTCTTACCACATATAGAGCACCCACACATGATGTATTTCTTGGTTTACACGTAGATTATTGTACGTGTCGTCACATTTTCAGTTTATATAGCACAGCCAAGCTCGTACACCCCTACACTGCATAATAAATATTGTTGTCCTGAATCACGTAGCTGACGCTGACCTGCAAACATCTTTCTTTATGCAGTGATGAGAGGTTAGCATGAGCATTCATATGCCACTATGATTATCGTTGCAATTTAATGAATCAATATGCATCATTTTAAATCCCCTGGAGCTTTACAGAGGTTCATAGGCCTCTGTATTTTACTCTCATAAATGAGGTGTGTGAAAGCAAATCAGCGCAGCACACTTGCCTGGGCACGATATTTGCTCAGCACACTAACACAAGGAAGCTGCTCGGAACGGCTCAGAGAGGAACGCTTAATAATATTCTCACTTCCTAATGATTGTGCAGTTTTTACATCGCTAGCTGAAATATTTTCACATTTTAGTACTTGCTGAGCTCACAGCACAAATATGGCTGATTGACTTCTATTCTGATGCCATGAGGATATTAATTTTTTTTGTTTGTTTGTTTTTTATTAGGCTTTAATTTTTAATCTATAATTTGTGTAAGAAGGTTGTATTTGACTTTGTTAGTCACACAATATCCTACACAGAATCCAATAGGAGGGGACAATGGTGGCTCAAATGGTTAAGGCCATGGGGTTCAAGCCACCCTGATCTTCAGGAAATTTGAAGGTGCCATATCTTCTTGAGATGTTCATTAATTCATTCATTCATTCATCTTCTATACTGCTTATCCTCTGTACAGGGTCACGGAATCCTTGAGCCTCTCCCAGGAGACTTTTGGCATGAGGTACATCCTGGACAGGGTGCCAAGCCATTGCAGGGCACATACAGAAACAGACACGGGCACACTACGGCAATTTGGAAACGCCAATTAACATCTCTATGTCTGGACTGTGGGAGGAAACCGGAGTACCCGAAGGAAACCCACTAATAACTAGTGTTATTTTTAACATTTACATTTTACATTCCATGCCCCTTGTGAGAGAAAGTTTTATGAGACGTTGAGTAGATTCACACAGTAACATAATTTTTGCAGTAAAATCCAGTTATAACGTGGCGGGGCAGGCATAAATGCTGTTCTCTAAGTGCTGTAGATTGGATTTATGAACAATTGAATGATTTTAAAGTCAAATGTTTTATTTGACTGCACCATGCGCCTAGGCAATTGTGAGGAGCATGTTACACCTGGTTTTTTCGCGTTGGTATTAAATTGTAAATGTAATAAGAAGGGGAAACAAATTGCACCCCGATTATAGACTCATCATTTTACGCACTAATAATGAGAAGTTTCTTTTATATTAGTTTCTACCTCTTTATACTGTCAAGACAATTTCAGTCCCCTATGGGTAATTTGGGAATGCTGATTATCCTAATCTGCATGTCTTTGAAATGCGGGAAGAAACCGGGGAGAACATGCGAACCCCATGCCGAGAAACTGGAATCTGGAGGTTAAAGGCGAGAGTGCTTACCACTAAGCCACCGTGCTGCTACCCGATTGAGAATTATTGGAAAGGAATGTCTGTGACTGGATAAACTGCCGCATTTACTCTCTTCTCTCTTCTAAACTTAATAGATCAATATTCGCCTTCCTAGCAACCCACATAAATAGATAAGAGGTATTATTAGAGGAATCTTAATCTAAACTAAACCTTTTCCGAGAATGTGAAGATCATAGTGGTGCACAAATCGCACTCGTACCATCCGAACTCTGCAGCTCCAGTAGATCCGAAAGTGAAGAACCGGAAAATCCATATTTCATTTCCAAAATCCAGGGGTCGTGAATATTTAATGGTAAAAAAATAACATGAAAATTCTGTCCGGCTTCATGTCCGCTTCAGAGAATATAGTTTAAAACCTCTGTGACTAGAGAAATGAAATGGAACATTAGAAAGATGTCAGGGGTGAGGCTTTATCCTTGCATGTTGTCATTTATTCAGACAGCCAGAGCATAAATAAGAGGGATGCTAATACCCATGTGAAGTGATGAGATCAGGCTCTGCATAAAGCTTGATAATTCAAAAGATAAATGTGGGAAGGTGGCATGGCCTCACAAGTACACTGAACAAATGTCATGTCTGTTCATTATAGTTTGGGGTGCTGTGTGGTATGCAAGTAATAAAACATGATAGAGCATGTAGGAGAAAAAAAAATTCAGTGAGGGGATTTTTGTGATGGAGTTAGCACCCTGGATTACTAACAGCACTTCCTGTGCATAAGTGTATAACAACAGTATTTTTTTTTTCTTTATTTTAATTAGTTATTCCCTCCCCAAACTCTCCAAGTTTGCTTGAGGTTTGTCATATCAAAACAAGGAAAGGTAATGTTAAAGAAACTACGAGGCTCTCTATCCAAACATTTCCCTATGTCAAAAAACATAACGTTACAGCTTTTACTGGTATAAACTTCTGAAACTGGAGACTCCTTTCAAAAACACTTCGACAAATAAATACCCAATTGCGCACTTTTGTGTTAGTATCTGTTTCTATTGAGCGTCCACCACACATGCACCTGTGTAAGTTGTTACTATAGAAACAACATTAAATGAGTGAACTGTTCCACCGATCAGCCATAACATTAAAACCACACACAGCAGGTTTTGGGTTCCTCTTGTTCGCTTGGGCGGATGTGGCTTGTCAGGGCATGACTCCACACAACGTCTAGGAGTGTGGCTCGGTGGTTCAAGGCGAACCACCAAATCTGGCGTGTGGATTGGGATCTGGCGTGTTTGGAGGCCTTGTACTTGCTGCCTTTCTATCTTGGCCAGAATTGGCTTTTTCGACTTTTCTGTGGAATTGGACCAGACGGACTGGCCCTTGGTTCCTGCGGGCATGGGTGAGTTTTGGATGCCCCTGATCCTGTCAAACGTTTACTGTATAGTTGGTGATTATGGTGACTATTGTTCATTTCACCTGTCAGTGGTCACTTGGTCTTGTTATGGCTAATTGCTGTGCATTCCCTGAAACTGGAAGTTCTGTCAGATTTGTGCAGTTAGAAAATAAAAATACATTTTGAGTAACCGGAGTCAATCATTTAACAGTGATATGTCCTGCTTCTTGTCTCATCACAGGCCAACGAAACTTATAAGAATATCACAATAATGACCTCTACACATAACACATCAGTTAAAATTGTGGCAAATTGCAATACATTCATGGAAATGAGAAATTAAACACTTTTGTAACAAAATGCATAAACAAAGCATTATCCTCTAGACAACAAGGCTCCAAAAACGCTTACAGATCCAGGTGCACAACTTTCCAAACGTCTGGGGTTTAGCACCTGCAAAAGCTTAGTCCATTTTCTAGGTAAATGATCTGAGACCTCCATCAAACACACACGCATGTGAACAGAGCCCGACATAAATTCGTCAAATATGACTTTTTTCATGATGCCATCCCGCTTCAAGAGCTGAAGAGTTAGCGGTTGTGGTGTTTGAACTGTTCTGACCCTAAGTTGTAAAGAGGCTTGGCTGTTGTCTTTCTCATATAACATTTAGAAAGAACAAATGCTGCATTGATCTCTGCTGTAGTTCATCATTCAACGTTGATCCTTTTATAAATCTGCTTTCAAGTCTATTAAATAAAAGCTGCTTTTTTTTTTTTCATTGCTATTTAAAAACTAGACGGTCTTTTCTAACCTCGATGGTCTAGACAGCACTGTCGATCTGCGTCTGTAACTCTTCATACTTTGCAGGTCTACAGAATATTTTTGTGTGTGCGTATAAATAACCTGACTTTCTCTTTTGGTTCCTCGCAGTGATGTGTCCAATGAACGAGGTGCTTACAGCGTCTACAGGAGTGATTCTGAGTCAGTCCCCAGGCAACGGCTTTCCCCACTTTGAGTCATGCTCCTGGGTAGTGAAAGTGGAGCCAGGCTACAACATCACCTTCACTATTGAACACTTCCAGACCAGCAGACAATTTGATGAGCTTGAAATATTTGATGGTGAGTCGTTGAAGTGGGTTTCCATCCCCCTTTCTTCTTCTTTTTCTTCTTCCAGGACACAAAGGTCATGCAGAGAGTAGAGGTCAGACACACTGGTGTTGTTTTAGAGTTAAATTCATCAATCTGGTATGTTCAAACCCCAGCTCCGCCAGGTTGCCGTTGTGGGTCATTGAGTTTTCACCAGAGATCCGTATCATGGCTGACCCCAGTCTCCAAGCTGGGATATGCGAAGAAAAAATTTCACTTTGCAGTAACGGTCATGTAACAAATAAAGGCTTAACTTAAACCTATTCCCTCCTGAGACGTGAACACCAATGTTGTGTACCTTGTACTGTTTGTTTATACAATTTATATCCAATGGTCCTCACATGATGAGCTTACAAGGCTATAGAGACAATGCAACTGAGAGAAAATGTCATGTCTTCATACGGGGACATTCAGATCTCAAGAGGTTAGTAATAATAATCTGCTTGGCTGTTTATTGATTTGCAATTTAACTACAGTAGTGTACATTATCCATCCTCGCTTGTTACCTCTGTAGCTGTTTCTTCCTTATCTGATAGTGAATTCCTCGCTCTCTTCTTGAAATATTTAAGCTTACAACAGATGCATTACTTAAATTTGATTAGTTAATATTGCATTACTTGCTCTTCAGATGCAGAAAATAGGTTTGTTTTTCAGAGCCGCTGGTAATAATGTTAGCATTAGATAATTACCCAATGTTTGCAGATATAATGTTACATATGTTTATGCATTGTTTGTCATTACAAGCAGACTTTGTTCTGACTGGCTGGGAGAAAGACATGCTTTGTTAATGATCTTTTATGTTATTATGAGAAGTGTAAAATGATTATTATTTGTTCAGCGTGAAACTGTGGCAGGACAAATTAGACTATGGCAGGACGAATTTGACTACGGCGGGACAAATTGCGCTATGGTGGGACTCCACAGTCTGGGGAATTAATAAAAAAAAAAAACACTGAAACATGGTGGGCCATGCTGTTACAGGAAAATAATCCAAGCCAGGATGGTGTGATATGAAGAGGATGGAAAACATTATATTCCGGTCATAATAAGTTATACCATAGTGATTTGCCGAAGATTGCAATTTAGTTCTTGTTAACAAACAACATTTTTATAACAAATTATAGTTAGATTTAATGTTATAGAACATCCGCAAAAAAAAAAAAAAAAAGTTCTATTATCACTGGTGAATTCGTTCCTTCAATTCAACAATAATATATATATATATATATATTTTTTTTTTTAATACATCAACAACACAATTGCTATCTATTTATTGACCGCATTATATTACTTTATTTGGAGCATATTTATATATAAAAAGAAAAATCTTGTATTATAAACGTGCAATGTTGGATTGTAATGTATTATAATATAGCAAAGTATTATTATTTAACAAATATTAAGTGCATGCAGTGGCTGTGTAATATGAAGTGTGGCGACCCTCCAACAGCAGGGCTCGAACCCGGATCCTCCGATCTGAAAATTAACAACCTAGAGCCTTAGCCACCTGAGTCATCACTCCCTCAGCTTGCATTTAAAGTTCACCGTGAAGGTAGCTCAAGCTTTGGTTACTGCAGACACTTTTTGCAATGAAAGTTGCTATCCAGCACACTTGGTGATATTTCCTTAGTCAACATACTGTATTATCAGCGCTAAACATGCCACTTTGGTCAAATGATTCATTTGCATAAAAAAAAAAAAATAATAATGTGTTAAAATTTCCAGATTAATCACATGCACGAGCACATTAATATTCACAGCCCTAAAATGAGCAAACCATATTCGTTGTATATGCCATAATGTTGCACATTACTGGGGCACTAGAGTGTCTGTGATGCAAAAGAGACAAGTGAGAATGATGCTTGCTTTTTCACACAGTCACACAATGACATCCAAACTTGAAAAGGCAGTGGAAATTGCTTTAGTCTGTAAGAATGGCACAAGGGCAGCTAGTGGGTCATGGCCCATGCTGCGGGTCAAAATGCTCCCATTTAAGGTGAGATTAGAAACTGGATTAGAGCGCCAAGAGGTCATTGCACATACACAGAGGGTCGGCACATTGTGGAAACCATTACCGCAAGAAAAGATCACTGTTTAGTGGCGACAGAGGAAAAAGATTTGCAATTAACGTTCTTCTTTCTTTGTTCCTGTCTTTTTTGATTGTATAAGATGGTTAAATGAATTAAGCACTTTTTCTTATTAATTAGTGCTGCGGCAGCTCCACCGGTGCAGTATCTCATAGTGTGTGTAGCTTTCACTTTAACCCTTCTACTACTACTACTACTACTACTACTGTTTTCTACATTTTTAGATGAACAAATATAAAAGAACAAATAAGAAATTGTGTAATTGTGTTAGAAAAAAAAAATGACTGAATTACTGAAATTAAAATGGATGTGTGCATACACGGAAGCTTTTTTGTGTCTTCAGCTTTTCATCTGCTTTATCCAAGTCTGGGGCACAGTGGATCTGGTGCTTATCACAGGATGCAACACAGAGTACCACAGTCATTTACTTCTAAAGGAAATTTACACTAGACTATCCTATTACATGTTTTTGGGACATTCCTAACAGGCAGTAAGGATCGTGTTTAGGGTTAGACGTGTTTTTAATGTTGCATTCGTGGGCAAAGCAAATCTGACAGGCTGTAGACAGGCCATCTAATAATGGAGAAACTCATTTGTTTAATGTTAATTGTCATTAATGTAAAGTGTCAACTGGTCCTACATTTGGCCATGAACTGATCAGCAATAACAATAAAACCCCCCCAAAATTTATTGTCTTTGGCACCTGTCAAGGCATGGGATGCATTAGGCAGAAAGTGAACAGCCAGCTCTAGATGTTGTGTTGGACGCTGGAAAAATGGGCAAGTGGGTGAGAGCTGTTTTGAAGGCACATGGGAATGTGGGCATACATATATACTGTACAGTTTTGTGCAAAAATCTTGAGCCATCATATTTCATATTTTGCTTCCAATGAGCCAGACTTTATGCGGTTTTGAGGGATGGTTCTCCTGAACGACTTTTTTGGCTCTCATTTGTGGTACGTTTTGTCCAGTCCCTGTACCTGTCCGGTTTTTGTTTGTTAAGCCACACAGTGAGCTATCCATCATTCACGCATCTAACTTAAGGCATGAACCAGTGAGAAACAGGTGCGGATGATGACCGATCTTCAGGCCGGTAATTAGTATACTGGTGATGCTGAATGCTGGGAGGTTGTTCCGCTATCTTTAATTTAATGTACATTATTTTATTTAATATGAAGAAATGCGAGGTTGCTTAAGACGTTTGCACTATACTTGATATGTATATACAGTATATATACAGGTACATACATGGTTGTCAAGCTGTCGATAACGACTTAGATGCCCTTTGGATTACACAGCTGTCAAGAGAAGGATTTTATGCTGACATCTGTTTTATCTATTTATCTCACAGATAGTTTTTCTATTCAAAGTGTGTGTGTGTGTGTGTGTGTGTGTGTGTGTGTGTGTGTGTGTGTGTGTGTGTGTGTGTGTGTGTGTGTGTGTGCGCTGTTTAAAACCTGACCAGGCATGAATGATCTATGACTGCATTTCATAGAGAAGTGAAAGTAGAAAAGGGTAAAGGTAATTAAGTTACGCTCAATGAATGTTTGTGTCTGAACAGGAACGCACTCTATTTTAATGGTTGATAAAGCCTCTCGGCTGCTGCTTGTGTTTGCTTGGCATTTGGGCACAGTGTGGGCAGCACCTTAGGGGAGCTGGTGAGCTTACCAGTGATTACAGCACTGTACATTATACTGAGCTGAGGAGTTAGAGACTTATATCATATAGTCCCAAATATAGACCCTTACTTCCAGTGAAAGGAACGCTTAATGCTTCAGCATACCGAGACATTTTGGACAATTTTATGCTCTTAACTGTGGTCATTTTTTTTATTATTATTTTTTTTTTTGGAATTTTCCCCGATTTTCTCCCTAATCTAGTCGTGTCCAATTCTTCCCCGTCACTAGGGGGCTCCCACATTAAGGCTACTACTACCACTCAGCCGGGAGGGCCGAAGACTATCACGTGTTTCCTCCGAACCACGTGACGCCAGCCGACCGCACCTTTTCGAACTGCTCGCTCACGCACCGTTGGGGGCGGCGTAACACACTCGGAGGACAGCGCTATCCGCTCCCTCCGTTGCGCGAGCTCACAGACGCCCCTGATTGGCTGTAGAGCCGTGATTAACGTGGGAGCACTAAGTACCTCTCATCCCTCCCCTCTCAGAGAGCTCGGCCAATCAGCCCTCTCTAGACCTCCGGCTGCGAGAGGTTACAGCACCACCCGGGATTCGAACTAGCGATCTCCGGATGATAGGGCGAGCGCTTTAACCACTGCGCCACTCGGAGGTCATTTTTGGGGATGGCCCCTTCCTGTTCCAACATGACTGCACACCAGTGCACAAAGCAAGGTCATGGATGAGCGAATTTGGTGTGGAAGAACTTGACTGACCCAAGCAGATTCCTAACCTCAACCCAATAGACCACCTTTGGGATGAATTAGAGCGGAGACTGCGAGCCAGGCCTTCTTGTCCAACATCAGTGTCTGACCTCACAAACGCCGGAAGAATGGTCAAAAATTCCCTTAAACATTCTCCTGAACCTTGTGGAAAGCCTTCCTGAAGAGTTGAAGCTGTTATAGCTGCAAAGGGTGGGCCAACATCATATTAAACCTGATGGATTAAGAATTGGATGTTACTGTACATAAGTTCAAAAGCAAGACAATCCGTCTCTCTCAATGAACATCTCCTCTGCAGCAGAGGTAAGTTTTGGTCCTGCTTTCCTGGAATGGCCTTCATGATAGCCAGTTTCATCATGGTGCTTGATGGGTTTGCACATGGACTTTCACAATGCTGTTCTTAGCAAGAACTGTTACAGAACCACTGACCTTTGTGCCTTAAAATAACAGTTGACTGTTGTTGTTTAAAATCACCCAATGCCATTTGTGTTATTTCATAGTTTTCGAAAAGTATTGTTGTAGAATGTAGAAAAATTTTGTCTGGTATATCTGTTGTATTACATTTGCATATTAACATATAGAGCTGTACTAAGTGGAAATGTTTGCAGTTTGATGTGGCAAATATCTCATGTGCACATGAATACCCTTGCCACAAAAAGCCACTCATTTTCTGATTAGCTGACAGGTGTGTATTACTGTAATATATCAGGACATCACAGTTCTAAATCATTGCTCTTGATAATATTTTCTCATTCAAAGGAAACTCGAAATTAGTGCTTTCGACTTCGAAATATGAACACACTTCCTTGTCATTCAAGTGGTTATGAAAACACTGTTGCTAAGAGACAGCAAATTATGAACACTAACTATAAAATACCTTATGATAAAGGCGGGTTATTGAGCTACAGTAGCTGACACATAAAAGTGAAGTATTTTATATGTGGAAAGTGTAAAGGCAAAAATAACAGTAGAAACATGACAAAATTATCAGGAATTTCTCTCGGAAAGCCTCTAACTTGCACTGTGATTACATTTGGGCTTTATTTACTTGCATGGTTTCATCATATCAACACATTTCTCGCACAAAGGTTGTGAATGCCAAAAGAGCAGCCCGTTAATTTTTAATCTTCTCATGAATGCTAGGAACATAATATACATTTGAAGCATATCAGCATGTTGAAATATAATCATGATCACTAATATTAATCGTTTCAGCTAGGCTGGATTTATGGTTTGGTATTACCTTGACTATTTTAACATTATTCCCAAATGAATAGGTACTGTAAAACACAAAGCAGCCTTATAATTCCTGTTTACTGGTCACGATATACTTAGATTTATACCACAATGCTGTCTAATCCAAATTTAAATGCTACTGAACAAAGAAAATTTTTTATCTTGATGATGCATTTTCAGTATTAAATTTGATCAAACCAAGTAAAACCAAACGCCTGCTAAGTCGTGCGTACGTCCTGGAGCTGTTCAAAACATGTTTCCGTCAGTGGAAAGTCTAGCAAAGCGTTTTTCTTTTTGTGTGTGTGGTTTTTTGTTTTGTTTTGTTTTTTTTTTTTTTTTGTTGCATTTTTTAGTGAAAAAAACATACTGAAGCACTATGGGTCCCCAGAATGTTAGCAAGGACAGTAGCAACAAGATAAGTAAGCCACTTTCAGTTTAATTTTTAAAGCAGCCAGGTCAAGAGGAATCATAAATTAAGGTTAACTGAGGTTTAAATGTCTATTTCATTCACCTGTCTTTTCTAAATGTTTTGATTGGTTTTACGTGCAAAAATATGAATACAGTAGTGAAAATTGTTCATATTGGTAATATTTTGGATGGCTGGAACGGATTACCTGCATTTACACTATTTCTTATGGGAAAATGCATTTTGCATTTACTCGAAATTTCACCTTAGGAACTCGCCTCCGGAACAGATTAAAGTTGTATCCTGGGGTATTGGGATACATTGGTTAAAGCATCCGTGACAGTCTCAAGCTTGCTTGTGAATATGATGTTTCAAGCTTGACACACCTTTCTTTTTCCATTTTTGATGAGATTCCACTTGGACCCCACTCAGAATCATCCGAGTGCCAACATGTTGGATGTGCACGGCCATTTTCTGGTGTCTCCAGAGATACTCTGTCTGGGCCACTTTAGGACTTTCCTAAAGCCACTCCTGTGTTTTATAGCCGTATACTTCAGGTCGCTGTCTTGTTGAAATGTAAACCGTCACTCCAGCCTGAGATCTGGAGCACTTGGATAAGGCTGTCACTCAGGATATCTCTTTATATGTCTGGATCCACTGATTAATCTCCCAGTTCCAGCTGCAGAAAAACCTCCCCAAAGCATGATGCTGCCACCACCATGTTTGACTGTAGGCATGGTTTTAATAAGGTGATCAGCAGAGACCTTATATAGACAGGTGTGTGCCTTTCCTAATTATGTCCAATGAATTCAATTAAGCAAAGAGGGACACCAGTCAAGTTGTAGAAGTATCTGAAGGATGACTGATTAGAGAGAGTAGGAAGAGCTCAAGAAACCAAACACTTGTTTTTATTTTGTCATTGTGGAATATTGCATGTAGAACGATGAGGAAAACTGGATTTGATCTCATTTATGATGTCTGCGAAATGTGGAAAACTTGGAATAATCCAAAACTGTAATCTTTAATACAGATAATCTTTCTGTAAAGAGACCATTTATTTACTTTATGAAATGCGTGCTCAGTGTCAAAGTTTTGTGACAGTCAACAGGTGTTCAAACCACTTTCTGATTTTAATTTAATTTTTTTTTTATTTGTCATAGAAAATAACTTGGAGACTAACTTACAGTACATAAATGGCATAATTTACAAAGCATGACATAAATATAAAATAAGGGTAATTAGAAATAAAACACTTTGTAAGACTTAAGATTTCACCCTGTGTAAGGGATAACCCCTAGAGGGCGCCAAAGCGCCCTGAGTCTTTTGTTTGTAGTTTAATTTTGTACTTCATTTCTCGTTATACATCTCGGTCAGGTGACGTGGACGCTCACCTGAACCGAGTTGGTTATTAGTTTGATTATAAATAGTTTGGTTTCTTTGAGGTTTTCGTCTTGCATCTGTTGATTTTCACCTTGATTTATGTCCGTTCAGTGTGCTTCGTGTTTTGGTTTGTTTTATATTAAAGTCTATTTGTTTATTTAATTTCCCTGTTTTCTGTTTAAATAAAATACATCGTTTCCTTCAACCATCTGGACCTCTGCACTTATGCCTCACACCCAAGTTCGTGACACCCTGTTATTGATTGTTTTCCTAAAACAGCCACCTCGACATGCTTTATCCTTTACTAAATATCTGATTGTATGTTTTAATATCTAAAATATGTCAGATTTGACCGTGAAAAGCCCAGTCCCCAGGGCAAATATCTACAGTAGAACTCATTTGTTATTCTATAGAATTAAGTTGTGCAAAGTGTTGAAAACCAGGAGGATAAATTAGAAAGTTTATTATAGAAGTAGAGCTGTCCTGTATTGTAATCCACTCCATATTTTTGTCTTTTAAGGTCCGTCCAGACAGAGTCCTCTTCTCGTCACGCTAAGCGGAAACTACTCATCCCCACTGGGCATCACCAGCTCTTCCAATAAAGTCTACCTGCACTGGTCATTTGATCACACCTCCAGCCACAAAGGCTTTCGAATCCGCTACTCAGGTGAGCTACTGTTAGTGATGATACTTGCTGCTAATGTACATATCCATTTCTGATCCCCCAGACTAGAGATGTAGTGGTTGATACTAGAGACACCTGCTGAATCCTGTATGATGTATTGTTGTGTAAATATTTAAAACGTTTCCGTATGCTCCTTATCATCAGAAGGCTGATGATTATCAGTTTCAGAAGGATGATTAATCATCTGCTGCTCTCGCACAGTGGGACCAGTTCTCTCCTGCTGACAGCGTCTTTAGTTTTCTGCTCTTCTTTCATGCTTGATGGAGTTCTGATAGCCAGATCAGTGGCAGGCTGAGTTAGAGGCTCCAGTATACAGGTTTGCATTCTCAATATGAACCACCCTGCTGGAGTACCTTGGGAAGAAAACAGATGGCAAGCCAGATTCTAAACATTCTACTGTTTGCTTTAATAATCCATCTTTTATCTCCACAGGCTGGTTCTCCATCACGAGTTGTAGCAAGTTCCTAAACTTGTTCTAACGCAGTACACTTCCTTTACATATCTATTCTTTTTTTGTACCTTCACTCACATATTTATTTCCACTCATCATTGAGGTGGGCTACTGACCATGATTAGTGTGCAAGGTTGTTTTTTTTTTTCCTGAGAAAAAGATCAAGAAATATGAAAATGAAGATGAGATTGCTACTGTATCAAGATACATTTTGGAAAATAATGGCATGAAGGTAACATTAAGGATTACTTGCATTTTGATTTCGAAGATGTCAGGCATTAGATCTTTGCTTAGGGCGAAGGGATAAACTACGTATGGATGTACTGCAAATGGAGAGGTTGAAGGCTGTACTTAAGCCTCTACTTCTACCAGACTGTGAGAGACTGAGAGCCAGAGCGCCTCTCCGCTGCCTCTCTAAGTCCTACATATAGAGTCCTACAATTTTACCACTTCATGGGATGTTTTCCTTAATGTCGTACACTACAGGTGTCATTTCCAGAACTGGCCCCATTTCCAAGATCCTTCTCATTTCTGCTAATGGATGAGGAGTGGTTCACATGAGTCCTGTCCATTTGCTGTCTAAGCAGGGCAGTTTTTGTGGAGAGCCATATCACCTGTAAAAACTGAAGCAAAGCCTACAGGGGTCCCCCCCGGACAAATCAGATCTCATTGTTTGTGGGATATGAGAGTTCTTCCTAAAATCCTAAAATTTACAGATAGAATTCTCGATGTGAAATTTTCATGTAAAATGATTGAAGATATTAAAAGTAAAAGATAGGATGTATTTTTCTAGTTGTTTTGGCAGCAAGTAAGGCTCTGGATTAGTGACCAAGCGGTTGGCAGGGCAAGCCCAAGGTTTTGTCAAGCTTGTGCAAGGCCCTAAAGTATCATGGCATGACACTGCGCTCTGACAAATAAATTCTGCTTCTTCTTAATATATTTACTTTCATTCAATATAACCTCATTGGTTTACTCAATGTATCTGCCTTGCAGGATGAAGAAATTTTTTAATAATTTAAATATCAATTTATTACAATTTATTAATCGTTTTAGTACTCAGAATATTAGTATTGTAATTGTGAAAGCCGGACCTGCCAGTGGTTTCAGGATGTTAAAATCATTATCCTTGGATGTACTTTTCCAGTAAGTAACACCTTGGTATATTTTACTTTGGTGTGTGTTTCTGTGTACTGTACGTCACAGCGGCCTACTGCAGTACCCCTAACTCTCCGGTGAATGGCTCAGTGCACAGCCAGACAGGCACGAAGCTGGGCAGTACGCTGCGCTTCAGCTGTGACCAGGGCTTCCGCTTGATCGGCCAGAGCAGTGCCACCTGCACCCGCACGGCACAAGGCATCTACCAATGGAATGCTCCTGTACCACTCTGTCAAGGTGGGTGAAATCTGTTCACCGTGACTTGTCTAGTCTCCATACCCAGGTTATTGATGTATATTTTTGTTGATTTATTCCCTGTCTATCTTATTCACCTGATCTTCATTCAGTGTTCAAATCTATCACCCATGTAGGTCTGTTTCCCACATTTGTGTCTTCTGCTTGCCTGCCAATGCGTGAAGAAGCAATCAAGGGATATTTCACCTTGGATTGCCACTATAGTGATTTATAATAATAGATTTAGAGCACACACCTGTCTTTCTCTGGGAAAGAAAGAGTGATGTGAGGCAGGCAAAATGAAGCAGGGATAATTCTTCTTTGTCCCACTTTACAACCGCAACTGGGAACAGCAGGTGCTTCAAATCTATATACAGGTGTAATCTCACTTTTGGATTAAACTCATCATTATCCAACTGCCTCCGACTCCTGCTTGTACTGACAAGATGCTTTATAAATTGCGTGTGTGTACTGTGTGTGTGTGTGTGTGTGTGTGTGTGTCTGCATGTGAAACAAAATTTAGATACAGTTTCGATTCATTAGTCAATACTGTTCAATTCAACTGTCCAAGTTATGGCATCTTTTTTTTGTTTTTGTTTTTTAAATGAAACACTCAACACAAACACAAGGCAACAAATATGCCAACTTATACCTATTACTCCTATTTAGCCTGAACCTTAAACCTTGGTCCCCCAAAAAGAGACATAAGTTTTTTTTTGTTTTTTGCCCAGGGTGTATCAAGCATTTTTTTTTTCAGAATAATGATTTTTTTAATTATTATTATTATTATTATTATTATTATTATTATTATTCATCTCAGTACCGTCTTTGTGCATGTTCTCTCCATATCCGTATGGATCTCCTCTGGGTTCTCCAGGTTCTTCACACCTTCCAAAAAAACGCCAGTGCAAAAATTGATCTAAACTAATCTAAAATATCCCAATAGGTAATGAGTGTGAATGAGTTTTAATGGTGCTTTGTAATGCCCCATCAATCATGTACTTCTGTTTAGAGCCTAGTGTTCCCATCACAGATTCCAGATGGACCATGATCTTGACCAGGATTTAGTGCTCACTGAAAATGATTCAATTTTAACTAATAGATAGATGGACTAAATTACATCATATCTCTATAGTAGTAAATTCATATTAAAAAATTCACACAATTTAATGTATAGATTGCACTAAAATTAGTTTTATGGTCTTTCTTACTATCTTTCTGTCACATTGATTAATATAGGTCTATACAGTATGTACAGTACAATAGCTGTGCTCAGAAAATCTTTTTTAAATAGGAATTAAAAAATTCAGTACATACAGCGATCAAAACTTTTTTTTTTTTTTGCCAGAACAGAGCCGCGTACTTTACTCTTTGTTCAATAACAACACGCAGACTATTATGTGCTGAACGCGGCTGTCTACGGTACATTCATGTCTGCATATCTACATTAATGTGTCCTGGCTGCTCACTTTGACGTGATTGCTAATGTGCACTGTATTATCGTCTCCCTCTCTCTTCGCTCTCTCACTCTCTCAGTGGTGTCATGCGGAATGCCCATGGCTCCAGTAAATGGCAGTGTAGTCGGTCAAGATTTCACTCTTGGGTCAAGGGTCACATTCAAATGTAACCCAGGTTTCCGACTGGCCAACTCCTTACCCGTGTCAACTGTTTGTCAAGAGTCTGGGAGGTGGAGTCCCATGGAAACGCCACCCCGCTGCATACGTAAGCGTCAAATTTGAATTACGTTTCGCTAATTATATTTCTGAAAATCCTTCCAGGTCTCATCGAATGCAGGCCTTTATATTTTACCAGCTAGTGCTTGCTTCCAGTGACAGATGCTTAAAGTGCAGTTTGACATATGTGCCCTCCAGCTGTCACCTGTCCTGACATCGGCCACTCGGCAGTAGAACACGGGAGATGGAGGCTTATCTACGGCATGCAGAATCAGTATGAGGCCATGATGATGCTCACCTGTGATCCTGGGTACTTTTACAAGGGTCAAAGGGTCATTCGTTGCCAGGCCAACAGCACCTGGGATTACCCTGAACCCAGACCTGCATGTGAAAGTAAGAGTTTGCAGTTCTTCTTCTTCTTTTTTTTTGCTTCATTCTATGATGGTAATAGTAAAATATAATCTGCTTAGAAAATCTCAGACACTGTATAGCCACCTGTTGCAACTGAATACATGACACTATAAGTGTACATTCTTTTGTCAAAGATCATGCATCCTTTGATGAGGTACAGTATGGATATATTGTTTCCATTTGTTCTCCTTCATCTAGTTATCGCTTGTGGAGACCTCGGAATTCCACCCAATGGAAATAAAATCGGTACTCTGGCTGTTTTTGGAGCAACTGCCATTTTCACCTGCAACACAGGCTACACTCTGGTCGGCTCAAGGGTGAGGGAATGCATGGCCAATGGCTTGTGGAGTGGATCTGAGGTCCAATGTCTTGGTAAGGATGTTAAACAATTAAACAAACATCATCATCAAACTTAGTGGTGTTAAATTATGTTGCCGTCGCTTTCATCTCTTTCATCTCAGCACCTTCTTTTTTTTCTTCTCAGCTGGGCACTGTGGCTCTCCTGACCCTATAGTAAATGGCCAGATAATTGGTGAGAACTATAATTACAGGGGCAGTGTAGTTTATCAGTGCAACCCTGGGTTCAGGCTCATTGGCGTTTCAGTGCGCATATGTGAGCAAGATCACCGCTGGTCTGGAAAACCTCCTGTTTGTGTCCGTAAGTACCGCTTTAATAGTACACGTGTATCAATGGTGTAATAATATGTTTGAGCAACAGTTTCTACTGTCCATCCCAAATGTTAGCACACAGGATTTACAAGTATTAAAGTAATTAAAAGCAGATGCAAAACTTAACATATACTACAACCAACAAAATGTACAATCCTGCGCAAAAGTATTGATCCACCCCTAATTTCTTCATATTAAATGAAATTGAATAGAATAAAGTAGATTCATTTAAATAAATGGGAACATGTGTTGTACTGTGAGAGGCTGCAAGAAAGCATGGCTCTTTGCAGGCACTATATGAATAAATAAAGGGTCGCACAATACTTGTGCAAAGTACTGTAGAATATATATATATATATATATATATATATATATATATATATATATATATATATATAGGTTATTATTAACCCAGTATCTTTATTCTGGTATTTTGTAGCTATCACATGTGGACATCCAGGTAATCCTGCCAATGGAATGACCCAGGGAGCGCACTTCAACCTCAACGACATAGTCCGATTTGTCTGCAATACCGGCTATGTCCTACAGGGGGCTATTAAGTCTCACTGCCAATCCAATGGGCAGTGGAGCAACTCCTTGCCCAGATGTAAAAGTGAGTGTTGTCAAGTTATTTACCCTCTTAAGGCCTCACCTATTATTTTCACAAGTATCATGCAGCTACTCCGAAACAGTCATAATTATTAGTAAAACTAACAGAAATAGTATGTAGTTAGAAGAGTAAAGAAAGTTGGATTAGCAGGTGCACTATAAAAACTTAAATGATTTTTTTTTTTTTGGTGAAATGGTTTTTACACTTACAAATATTAGATGATTTTTTTCAGTATATAATATTATTAAATATGCCTTATAATTGTATAACAAGTAAAAACGAAGATTTAGATCAATTTAAGTGCCACTAAATAAATTGGTGCCAGTCCATTGCAGACACACACACACACACACACACACACACACACACACACACACACACACACACACACACACACACACACACACACTACAGGCAATCCCAATCAACCTACAATGCTTGTTTTGGACTATGGGGCAAAACCAGAGTATTTGGTTTGGTAAACCTAGAAAGCATAAGGAGAATGTGCAATTTCTACACACCCCGACTGGAGGTGAGATTTTTTTATCACTGTGATATTTACAAAGCTAGTAAAATATTTTTAGAGTGTGTCTCCTGTCAGTTTAAGCGATTCCTTCTTTTTTTTCTTTTTTTCTTTTAGCAAAATGTTTTTTTTAATGGTTTTGTGCATGTCTAATGATTTATGCTTTCTATTAAAAAATGGTATATGTGCTGAAATAGGAAAGCCCTCTGTTGTAGGTCTTCATAGGGCCTCATAAATAAATAACCTTTACACCGCTAGAAGAAAACTGTCTTGCATCATGTAGTGTCGCTAGCTCATATCTGCAGGCTTTGGGTTCAGGGTACTCCCAGTATTTTTTATTTATTTATTTATTTATTTTTGTCTGTGTGCTCAATGCATTCATCTGGGTTTCCTCAGGATTTTAAATTTTCCTCCCACTGTCCAGAAACATGCAGATAGGTGGATTGGCTTTAATTATATTGTGCCCAGGTGCAAATGAGTAGTTACTGTACTGTATGTAAATGTGCGTGTGTGGTTCCATGCAATCAACTGGTGTCCCATCCATGATGAACTCTTGCTTCTTCTAGTGTTTCCGCGAGAGGCTCCAGCATCTTCCACCTTAACTCTTATTATGATAAAGCGATTACTGATAATGAATTAAAGCACCATCTTACATTACGTTATACATTTAAATACTTTTTTTTTGTTGTTATTGAAAGAACTATGGTTTCTGGAATGTGTTTTTACAATTTTTTTTTTTTAATTTGTATTACCCACTTGATCAAGGCACATATTTTTAAATAAAAACTGGAACAATAAACCAAATTTAAAATTGTTTTTCCCTGAAATTATGAATGTCTTGGCAAATATCTCTGATCCGTGCAATTGATTCATTTTATGAACTGAGATATTGTACCCACGTATATTGTACCAAGTATATTGGTAAGACTGTTGTTCTCTTGGCGGTGTTACAGAGAGCTGGTACATCTTCATTGTGCACGCTCTTTTCTTGGGAACACGTTTTGGAAACACGGACCCTGAGTCCTATAACTGTATCACGCCAGATTTACATTGGGATGCTTGTTCTTATTGGTACACAGTGTTGGTTTAAGACTTTCAGAGCTCATTTGAGTTCAGCCTGACCTACATAAACACTGTATGATGGTAAATCAACAATCTGTGTGTTACTTCAACACTGGGGATTTTGTTATGTACTTCAGTCTTGAGCTATTTGCTAAAAGGTGTGTTTTCGTGTTTTTCGACAGTACAGTGTTTGAATGTGTGTCCCTGTGCACTCTAGTAACCTCTGGCTCTGTGCTGTTAGTTAATGAGTGGCAGGCACTCGATCTGCTGGTTCCAGCAAGCACGATAAACTCATTAATGTTAAATAGGTTTTGTTTTTCTCTTATAAAACAGAAGGGCTCTTGAGAGAATATGAAAGGCATGGTGAAAAAAAACGACCTGACTTGATGTAGCGGTAAGGCATGAGCAGACGTCTACAGTTACAGCTCAGAGGCATGTTTTACACCAGCAAACAAATGCTTCCATTAAAAACAACGGTGATGTTGGCCAGGTAGAAGCGGGATTTCAAGTGGTGCGCTCGTGTGTTTACATGGTGTGTATGTGACGTCTACATGCTTGCTCGGTTTGTTACTTTAAATGAGCTCCAGTGAGGATTGTGTAACTTGATAAAAGAGCAGAAAAAGTGTCATTAGAAGGCAGGTGCAGGAGGAACTAATGTAGAAAACTGAAACAGAGTCAATGTTCGTATTTTAAGCATGATGTGGTGGGCTAAGCTAGGCCGGTCTGAGGCCTGGTCCTGTAACTACTACGTTATTACATAGTTTATTATCGTTTATAATGGCTACTGACTAGATGATGTTTCTATTGATTCTTGCTCAAATCCACTGGTTGAGCTGTGTTGTGGAATTGGCAAGAATAAAAAGCAGAAGAAAAGCTTATTTAAAATGTTTAAATGGCCCTATGAGCTCCCTTTATTCACTATTACAAATAAATTGAATCGAATGTGTCCATGAGAGGACGAGCCACCTTGTGGTTATGCCCGGTAGTACTGTGCAAACACAATCCTGTGACATAATCAACTTCTACTCAATATTTTGATTTCATTTATAGCACAGGATTAACTTCAGGGAAGCACTGCTGAAGTTTCCTTAAATTCTGTCCAGCCTGTTTTGCGTGATGCTGCGACAAGGTCTGGTTGGACAGACATACGGACATACAGACAGAGCGTTTCCTGAGACTGGTTTCGGGTCCTCCGATATATGAAATATGACGATATCACTGAAAGAGCAAGCTCTGATCAATGTCCAGACAAAACCGTTCTTTTATGTATATAGATATTAATATATTAGCTCCCTGAATTTTTTAATTTTTTTATTATTTAATATAATCGTCTCGCTTACTGTATAAGGAATTAATTGTGCACTACAAAGCTTTCTCTTTATATTGCTGGAGAGTTCAAAAACGTTCTGATGTGATCTTGCGGGGGTGGGTTTCACAGAGATTTACAGGCTACCAGGGCTTGTAGTGACAGCTATATTACTTGTGTTTTATCTGAGACCTCTCTTCCAGACAATCCCAAAACAGGTCTTTGTCTAGTAACCAATTTAGCTATAGGTGCAGCTATTGTTGTTTGAAATTATGTAAACTTAATTGGAAATACCTCCTCCATCCAAGAGCAATTATCACACTGTCTGTCTTTCTGTCTCTGTTCATTCATTCATTCCGGCCATCCATCCGTCATCACATCTATCCGTCCATCCCACTGTGTATTTGTCTGTCAGTCTTTGTCTATCCATCCATCTATTTCTTTCATCCATCCATCCATCCATCCATTTGTCCCTCTGTCTCGCTATATGTCCCTGTCTACATTCAGTTAAAGCAGCAGGCTGAATCTCAGTTGCAGCTCAGAGACGGGTCGTGTCCTCATCCTGACAACTGAGAGACACTGAGCCACAGCCAATGATGGCTCCTGACATATTAAATGACTTGACCTATCAAAGCTGAAAAGCAGTCAAGCAACCTTAGAAATTCGAAGATGTAATAACAAAGAGTGTATCATTCAAGCCCTTTTTTTTTTTTTTTTTTTTCGGTTGGGTGTTGGTGAAATGGATAGTAGGTTGTAGAAATAATTATGCTTTCATTCAATATACTGTAGGATGGATGCTACATAGAGTAACTAAGTTTAAAAACTATTGCCCTTGTTAGAATACCTTCACTGTCATAACACCGTTTGAGCCGGTGTGATGGGTTCGGGAGGGTGTTGTCAGATTGTACTAAAGGAATACAGATGCATAAGAGGATTAGCACCTTGGTTGTTTGTTTCATCAGGTTTATCCTGTTAATTATAAGATTTTAAGTTGTTTTCCCTCTTTCCTCGTCATCCCGTTATGTGCGAATGTGCATGTGTGTTTACTTTGGCTGATGGAACTTAAAGTGTTTTGGTGTTCCGCACCCATCTCTCTTCTGTCGTTTCCTGTCATTAGCACTGAGAGCAGTAGAATCACGGCTAATGGGTGAAGAGAAGCTTGCCTGGAAAGGTACAAGCTGTGAGCTGCATCAATAATTCAGAGAGCCCCTCATAGCCCTGCTAATCAGCACCAATTTGTGTCAGCCCAAGCCACTGCCATCTTCAAAATGGCCTCTTAAAACCACACTGATAAGTCTACAGCCACGTCGGGAAAATGATCCATCTCTCTCGCTCACCAAATGGCCAGTGGCCAGAGGCTGAAACCATTCTAATATCCAATTGTTCTCAGGAACAGATAAATCGGATGTCTTTTAACACTTAATTGTCATTCTTTCTTTCCGTCTCAGTCTAATCCTGTCTGTTGCCGTGATAGACAGAACAGACCCTGCCTTAGGTCAAGAACATACTTTTTAAATTGGTACAGTAATGATTTTTGGATGGTGCTTTGTTCTGCGGCAGTTGATTTCGAGAAAACAGGATAAGATATGTGAAAAAAAAAAGACAATTCGTAATAGAAAGGTGAACTAATGAGATTCCTTTCTTTACAGAATTCACTTTTATTAGTTTACAAAAGAAATGGCCAGTTTGGGGGAAGCTCAAGAATAGCGGTCTCTTCCTACTACGAGATAATATTCTAAACATACATTAAAATGTAGTACTTATATTATCAATACAGGATGTCTAGCCAAAAGTATTAGCACAAACATACAGTATAACAGTAGGGAGTGTGACCAAGTGTGCTATGTTTTTGAGGCCTAAAGTACCATAGCTGTGAAAAGTCTATAGATTGTATAGAATTATCCAGGATTTTCCCAACCCCATGAGATTTGTATCTAGTTAATGCTGCTCCGGTTAGCCATGTCACCTTGCACCACCAGGGTCTGGGTTCGATTCGCGCCTCTGTGTGCATGGAGTTTGCATGTTCTTCTCGTGCTTGGTGGGTTTCCTCCAGGTACTCCGGTTTCCTCCCACAGTTCAAAGACATGCAGATTAGGCTGATTGGCGTTCCCAAATTGTGTGTAGTGTGTGAATGAGTGTGTGTGTGCCTTGCGATGGATTGGCGCCCTGTCCAAGGTGTATCCTGCCCTATGTTTCCTGAGATAGGATGCAGGCACCCCCCCCCCCCCCCCCCCCCCCACCGCGACCCTGTACACAAGATAAAACGGTATAGACGGCGATGAATGAGTGAGTGAGTGATTAAATGAGAAATGCTGCTCTAATTGTAAAGATCATCCAGTGTCAATACCCGATACCGTGATTTACACTACGCTCGTATAGAAAATTGCTCACCTGGAGGAGATTTCTTCTTTGCCTCTAGTGCCTCTGACTTGCTCATTACGGTTCTTAATCTACTCCCAGAATGCACAAAACAAATAAAAGTTAATTGAATTCAGTTGAATTAGTGCAAATGTGTGCATTCCCGTTCGTTCCTGGTTATAAAAATGAAAAACGTGTCAATATTGTACCTCTGTGAAAAACAGTGTCAGTTATCAGTGTTTTAATTGTGGTTTACATGACAGGCTGTATGTTATAGCAGTTTTTTTTGTGTGTGTGTGTGTGTGTGTGTACCGGTTGTTATTTGTGACAATAAAGGATCATTTGTCAACCTTATATTATATTAATATTTGTGTTACTTTTAATCATTCGGTTATATATCGCTATATCCTGTATTCAGGGTTGCGGGGGGCCTGGAGCCTATCCCAGGAGGCTTAGGACACGGTGGTGTAGTGGTTAGCACTGCCGCCTTGCACCTCCAGGGTCCGGGTTCGATTCCCGGCCAGACTTGATTCCCGTCTCTGTGTGCATGGAGTTTGCATGTTCTCCCCTTGGTTTGTTGGTTTCCTCCGGGTACTCCGGTTTCCTAAACACTTGCAGATTAGACTAATTGGCGTTTCCAAATTGCCCATAGTGTGTGTGAGTGAGTGTATGTGTAAGGCGGGGTACACCCTGGACAGAGTGCCAGTCTGTCTCAGGGCACGCACCAAGCATGCGGAGAACATGCACACAGAGAAGGGCATCAAGCCGGGAATTGAACCCGGACCCTGGAGGTGCAAAGCAACAGTGCTAACCACTACACCGCCTTGGTTTTAGCTTATCACATCATATAGGTTCAAGGTCTAAAGCCAAACTAATGGAGTGTGTGTTTTAGTAGAGAACAAGCTGCTACATTTATAAAAACATGTGAACTAAAACAAAGAGCGAAGTGTTGTAGAAACAGAATCGATAGGAAATTTATGAAGTGTTGACCACTCGGCCCTGATGAAGCGATGCAGTGGAAACGTATGTGTCACAGTGTGATGTGTAATCCTGTGGCCAGAAACCTTTCAGTCAGCTGAACAAGCCTACAAATACATGAGTCAGGTTTACTGAAGTAAGTGCAAATTCGCTTAGACATCCTACATTTATTTCATTGCATACGTTCATGGAACAATCTGTCATTTCCCTTGTGGATTACATACCGAGTGATTTAACAGAAATAAATATCCCTTCCCATGCTATGCGTCTGCATCTCATGACTTGTGGGTGGCCGCATTACCCGAACTTGTGAAAAGTACCTGAAAGTATTGAACAAATCACCGGGCTCTAGGAGGAGGTAAAGTGGCGCAGGTGCTACCCTGACAGACCGCACCATTGAGTTGGTTACCTGCTCAGCAGAAGGGCATATTCTTTTAAAAGTGTCCCATCTGTTTCTACTCTCTTACGCCCCCATCATCATGTCAATGCAGCTGAAATGACGCGAGTGCCCCCCTCGCCCGTGTGCGAGCGCAGGACGAATGGCTTGTTGACGATAGCTGTCATGCATTTTAATGGCAGCTGCACTGCCGGGGCTTGTTATTCTCCCAGCTCGTCCTCATCCTCCGCTGTGTCAGCCTCTTATGCCAGATTGATTATGACATGGGATCCAACGCCATCTGATGTGGCACAGTTGGTATCAGAAAGTGAGGCTTTTGGGATGGGTGGATGCACAGGGCATGGACTGATTAAGGAGAAGCACACAGCTAATTCCTGCCTCTAGTTCTGCCTCGATTTCACTCAAATGCGCTCCCCTTCTCTCGCAGTACCTCTCCCCGTCTGGTTCAGAGCTGACAAATGCTTATCTCACATGGATTGGCTTCTCTTCATTTCACCGGGTTCCCCGTCTATCACTCGCGCCATCCTGCATATAGACTGTAAATTTGAACTTTTGGAAAAAGTAGAGACAAATCTTCGAGAAACTTTTGTTGAAAGAGTTGTGCGTGCAAATGCGAGTGTATGTGTGCATTTCTTTTCCGCTGCTTCGTCTTCGCTGTTGTTTTGTTTATCGAATTCAAGGACGTATTAGAGCTATAGCAAACAGTAGCTGTATTTGCACGTATACTTATACTGTACATAGTCAAAAAAAAAATTGCAGTAAAAGTCAATTCCCTTGTCTTTTCTTTACCCAATTTTCTATCTCCCACTTCGGTCCTGTTGCCAATTTCACCCAGCTCTCCTCTATCATATATCAGGTGCCAACTAGTGTGAGTGAAAGCTAGTGTGTGCTTATGCATAGGCAGGTAAAGCCAGCCATTGCATCTTTTCCTCATGCTGTGTCACAGCTTCCGCTGAGCGTGTTTTAGAAAAGCAATAACTGCTTACTTCCACATACATGAGCTCACAGAAGCCCACAATTGGTTAGTGTGACTCTGATTGACAGAAAAGAGTGCGATGCCATCCCTCACACCCAGAGAACACGGCCAATTTTCTCTCTTCAACTCCTGGACACAGATGTCTGTCACATCAGCAGGATTTGCAATCTTTTTTTCTTTTTCTTTTTTCTTGTGCCACTCGTGAACCTATAATTTGTGCAATTTTGTGCTGGTGTACCTGTATATGCACATATTCCTTACAGTTTAGTTTTTTTTTTTCATATACAGTATAATCTTGCATAGATTCATATTACTATCTATATCCTCTGAGCATGTGCTGTTATTCAAAAAAAAAATTGTTCTTCTCATATTCCTGTTTTTTATTTTTCTCTCAGTTGTGAACTGCACAGAGCCTGGGCATGTGGAAAACAGTGTGAGACAGGTCCTGCCCAGTGGGCCTCATCGCTACAGCTTCCAGACCACTGTGTCTTACACATGCAATCCAGGATACTACCTACTCGGCACCAGCACTCTGACATGCCAGGGCGATGGCACCTGGGATCGATCGCTACCCAAGTGTCTCTGTGAGCATCTTGCTTGTCTTGACTTTTAAGTGTATTAATCTATAATACTGTAGCATAATAGCTTCAGCACTATAATTAGCAGGAAACCATGAAATAACGGTCTTTATGCATGCAATATTCAGTAAATGTATTACTTATCTTGAAATCTTAAAACCGAATATTTTTGCACATTAAAGCACATTAAATAAACAACCTTTCCTTTACCCACTTTGACCATGTTGCCAGTTTCACCCAATATCGAGTTCTCTCCTGTCATATGTGATGAACACAACTGGTGTGAGTGAAAGCTTAAGAACATAGAAGATCAAGGTTAAACAAATATGTTTTTAAAGTACCCATGGACTTTGTTGTCATGTAGTGTGAGCTAACTTTTTTTTCCCCCTTGGTTATCATGTTTGATGCATTCTGAGCCAGCTGTAAGATCCTTAGAGGCAGCGTGATATATGGCAACATGTTATTATCCTGTTTTGTAACTATAGGTCTGTAAGGTCTGCACAGTTCTTCATGATATGCTACTGTAACCTTGCATTTTACATTTATCCTATTTTAAAATCTCATACTGTAGATACAGCGGTGCCCCGGTATACGAATTTAATCCATTCCGGTTATAGAGAGTTCTTAAGTCGAAATCTCGTATTGCGCAACACTCTTTTACATAGGAATTAATGAAAATGCAGATAATCCGTTCCAGCCACCCAAAAATATTACCAATATTACCAATTTCCAACACTATCATCATATGCTTGGCTTTCCACTGACGCAAACAGGAAGATACGCGCAACCGGAAGCATGAGCGACCGGCTCAGTTGCTTTTATGTCGAAAATGCTTTGTATGCCGAGGCAAATTTCTTGCAAGATTTTAGTTCTAGTTCAATAAATAATAATAATTATTTAAAAAAAAAAATCAGGACATAACAGGTCTGAGTATGTACTGTATAATGTAAAGCCAAATATAAAATAGTATACAAGCTGTGTTTCTTTAACATTAACCATGTTCACGTAGCTATAAAGTGCATTTCCATAAACGTTTCATGGAACGCCTTATGAATGCATAACAGATGTGGTCTTATAGAAATTGCAGCAGTAGCACGGCCATGTTTGATGCTTATAAACCCCCGATTCATTTAGAAATAATTTGAAAAGGCCGAAAATTCTCAAGTCAAGGCTTTTGTATGTCGTGATACCACTATATTTTATATAACATTTGCAAGATATACTGTGAAGGTTAGGGACAGGGATTAAACCATTTTGTATTCCCTGCTTACATTTATAAAAAAAAATTCATGACATCAGGTAAATATTTTAAATTACACCAGATTTTTAAATGCTGTGATGGATAGTAGTATGTACCAGTTCTGACAATCGTCTAAAATCAAATTCACCCTTATGCCTCTCTGTGTTCCTCTCCCTCATGCCTCGGCTGCAGTGGTACTCTGTGATCATCCCAGCATGCCTCCTTATGCACAGATCTCAGGGGAGAGGAGAACGGTGGGATCAGTGATTCGCTACAGCTGCATGGGCCAGCGCGCCATTGTAGGCAACACCACCCGCGTATGCCAGCTGAATGGCCAGTGGAGTGGCTCACCACCGCATTGTACTGGTAACTCCTTAAGCCTTTTAAGCAATACTAGTGTATGAGACCTTTTTCCTAGCATGTTCAACTGCTATTATTGCCTACGGTGATTTAAACTTCAGGAGTATTATATGTCCTGAAAATTGTCTGTGAGTGCATGGGCATGAATCAGTGGACATGGTGCTCCAGTGGCCAAGCACACCACCCCTCTATAACCTATTTTAATCTCTGCTACATGAACCCCCACGCTCCTGTCAGCTTATGAGCTGTCCTTCTTCACTATAAAGCCGTGGCCCCCACACAGCTCTCAGATATGCCACCACATAGTCTCATCCTGTGCAGTAAAAACCAGCCTGACAGGTTGATGTCACAATTCATGACATTCATATTTCTCAAAAATTGCGGCTTTGCCACTTTTTGGCTCCCAGGGATCACATCGGCTGTTTTTATTGCAGAATTTTAAATTGCACTGGGATAAATATCGAATATAAAGAGTGAGTTTGGCAATAAGGAAATGGAAAATACAGATGTCCATAAAATATTTACTCAATTTTCTCAGCATCATTTGTGGCTGTTTGTGAAGCCGTTGGGGTACTCATGATCATTTTTAAATGCCTCAGCAGGGAGCAGTTTATGTGATGAACAGATGAATGGGAGAAAATTTTCTTTTTCCCAGCAGGTTCATGTCTAAAGTCTGTTATCATGTCACATGAATCCTGGATTGCATCTAATTCTTTTCATGTCATGCCTCAGAAAATTGAACCCCTGCCTGCAGAACCGAAAGTTCAGTGGAGTCAGTCCTTATCCAGTTACTCTTACCCAGGTTAAGCTGTCTCGGTCCACCATTCATCCTCTGCAGCTGATCCAGAATCAAACTGCAGGTCAACCTCCACACTTCTCCGGTCTCTGCAGTGGGTGCCCACATCAAATTCAAAACCCTGATGCTTACCTACAAAGCAAAAAAAAAAGGCCCAGCACCAACGTACCTCTCACCCTGCGTTCACACCGAACGCGGCGAGAGCGAACTTTGACCGCGCTTCGCCGCTCTGACGTAGACCGAATGACTTTCTTGTATTTAAAGGGGCCACAAAGCAATCAAGCTTGTTGATCTTATGGAAACTGACCAAAATGTGGAAGAAAACAAGAAATTGATTGATAGAAGGAACTGTATTGTAGAAATAAACAAATTATAAGGCATTTATATGGTTTTGCTTCTGTTCATTGTGAATTGCTAGTCTAATTTAATATTTTTTTTATTATTATATTATATTTCATATTATATTTAAACACCAACAATTTCAGACACCTTTGTCCACGCATCATTTTTTAAAATTAATTTCCCTGTACACAACCAGGGACATGTCATAAATAACCGGGAAACCCGCTACCGCAATAATTAACTTACTGCTATTGCTAACGTATTGCTTGGGAACTAATGTCGCCGGAACAAAAGTTTACAGGACTGCGTTCCACGGAATCCTCTCAAGCGGAGGACCTCTACTTTTTTATTGGTTGCCGCTCATCCGCGTCATAGCTCATTACCATAAAGCTGAGCTGATTTCAACTCCCTTCGCCGCTCTCGCCGCGCCGCGCCGCCCTTCGCCGCCGGCTCCCATTGAAAATGAATGACTTCCGGCCGTTTTGATGCTCTCGCCGCGTTCGGTGTGAACGCAGGGTCAGTGTTGCGCCCTAAAAAATGGGGAGAAATAATCACAACAGGGATGTGATGTTTCCTCAACAGTAGGTTTACTGCAATCAATATTCAAAAATAGAACAATCCACAAAAATACAAGTAACAGGGTTACAATTGTTGCAGGAGAAAACATACTCCATCTAATACACACTATACTTCCCTGAGACATTTTTTTTTCAGCTTTCTCAGTAAATCGTAGAGTAAATTTAACTATATAAACTTTTAGAAAACTATACTAAAGTACACAAAACATTTTTGTTTTAAATAAAAAAAACGTGATAGCCGAGTTTAGCTCTATTACCATGCAGGCGCTCCACTCACATACACACAAACAAGCATTACTACTGCATACACAATTAGCTAACATTTACTTAGTCAAAATACTTTGAACACTCCAAACTTGTTAGCAAGCAATTACATTCATTTAGTGGTGTCAAATACTGGCAGCATACCTGCAAAATGGGGAGAAATAAGTAACGACAGTATCAACAGTACTGTATGTTTACTGCACTGAGGAAAAGAGGGGAATTTCCCCAAGGTATCTGAGAGAAGACCAAAGTAATCGATCACAGGCTAACAGATTGAGGCAACTTTGTAGATCTCCGATAAAACTTATCACAGTTTAAAATAAAATTTAATCACAGACTCTTAATGCTTAATGCAGATTGTGAAACTTATAATGCAGTCTGGATTTACAGTGCCTCTATAATTTATAACAAAATAGGAGCACGTTTCAACCTGTCACATCATCTCTAATCACTTACTCACACGCAGATCCTCCAGCACTGGTCTCACCATCACTCAGGGATCAAGGAAGACATTCATCCAGACTCTTTCCTGTTCTGGCACCTAAGGTGGTGGAATGAACTTTCTCTAGATGTCAACCTTTAAACGACGACTCAAGACGTATTTGTTTCTTCAGTACTGGGACAAATATCATTTTTAACCCCGCCATTTAAAAAAGATTTTTTTTTAATAATCCCCTTCTCAATTGTGCTTGATTGATGGCACTTAGTTTGTTACCTAGTAACCCAGTGTAAGTATCGATCCTATGACGGAAACTTCAAAGCACTTCAAAGTCGCTCTGGATAAGAGCTTCACCCGAATGCCTAAATGTAAAAGTAACCATGGGGTGGAGACAATGCAGGGTGTTTTGAGCTCGATGAGTGTGTTTCTCGAATGTTATCACGTGCTTATATTTTTAACAACCAAATTCGTGTCAAATTTTGTGTCTTGCTGCAGGTGATTCAGGGGGTAGATGTGGTGACCCTGGCGTCCCAGTGCATGGGATCCGTCTAGGAGAACAGTTCTCTGTGGGCAGTGTGGTGCGCTTCAGCTGTGAGCCAGGTTATGTGCTTCGTGGTTCCTTAGAGCGCACCTGCCTTGCCAATGGCACCTGGCTGGGCATGCAGCCTGAGTGCCAAGGTAAGTGTACTAAACGCTGGACCTTCATTGGACAATAAACGTGCGATGAGGTTACAGGAATGGATTCGACCTCGCCCTAAAAAGGAAGGAGAGATGGAATAAGAGAGAATTGTTTCTTCCCCCATGTTATTCACTAAACCTCGTAAGGTTTAATATAGTCTTATACTTGTGAAGCATCACTCGGGGTGTACACGTTTTACACTTATGCTGTTTGCTTTTCCTTTTTATGCCCTTTTTCCTCAGCAAACTGTGCATGCTGCAGTGTGAATCCCAGTGTGTGTCATAGAAGCCCTTGTTCCCTGTATATCCCGTCTTCTCTCTCTCTCGTTTCCATTTGTGATTATTTCTCACTCCTTCACCAGTTCATTCTCTTGCTGCATTGCCATTCTGCTCGTGTTCCTCTGGGTAAAGTTATTGCACAGAAAGGGGTGTCAGAAGAGTAGAAATATCCAAGTTAATTACCCGTGGGGACACACCTTCCATTTCTCTCACCTCTGTCTGCTTTAACCGTGTCCTTTATTTAAAAGAGTGGCAAAGAGCATCTCTTGAAAATTCATTATTCATTCAGTCACTGCTTCCTTGCTTTTAGGAATTGTTATAGAACTGTGTGTACGAACAAATGTGCTCAAGCATAAAGACTGAGATACATGTATGTCCCTTTCCATTGATTTGACTCTCGGGCGATTTAGTCCCCAGCGATGTGTGAAAGTCTTATAATAATGGCCGTCCAGTAATGGATTTGCATCTGTCATGTTTTAAAAGGACCAGTTTCTAACAGCCTGGGCTTTCATTTATATCGTAAATTTGACATTGCCCTCTAAAGACCAGATTGAGTTGAAAGAGATGCAGTCATTTTATGAATTGTCACATTGTGCATACGTGAAAGATGACTAATTATTATTGAACTACTGTAGCTTGCAGGTGTGAAAACCATGGTTTGAGACTGAATTGGTCTAAAAGTCTCTTTGATATAGACTTCAAACTTCAAAATTATTGGCACCCTTATTCCATAAAGATCAAACTACATATTCAATTAAATTTTATTTGTATTTGGTCATTATCGGAAAGCAGCTTTGGGAAATTGGTATGAAACATAAAGCATGTATAAAGTAAACACAGCAGACACAATTATTTAAGTGTCCCACTCAAATGAATAAATGATCTGATTGTGTTAAAAAAGAAAATGTAAAAAAAAAAAAAAAAAACATTAGAGTCTTAAGTAGCCAAACATGCATTTCTAAATTTGGGTGCCAATAATTTTGAATTTAAACAACAGGATTGTTTAATTTTTTTTAGATACAGGTGCCCGTTTTGAATGTGCTCTTCAGTATAATATTGTGCTTATGCACTGATCAGCTATAGCATTAAAATCACCTTGGTTTTGGGTTCCCCTTGTGCTGGGCTGGGCTGGTCAGCTCGGGCCCCTCAGCACATGGCTTCATGGGACCTCTTGGGGTGTGCTGTAATGTCTTGCACCAGGACATTGGCGGCGGATCCCTTGTGTGGGTTGCAGAGTGGAGCGTTCATGGATGGGGCTTGTTTGCGCGGCGAATCCCATGGGTGCTCAGTCGGATTTAGATCTGGGGAATTTGGAAGCCTGGTAAACAACCTTGAACTCTTTGCCTGCTAAGCCTGTGCGCGGCGGGTTGTGGTGCACTGGGTGATAAGAGACTGATACCTTTCTGCAGTGGCCAGCATTAACTATTTTCAGCGGCTTTTCTGCTGCTTTGGTTTTTCTTTGTGATAGGGCTAGGTACTGTAGATGTGCCTTGGGTGCCCATGATCCTGTCAACACTACACTGGTACAGTATATAATAGATAATCAGTGTTACTCAATTCACCTGGCGGTGGTGTTAATGTTGTGGCTGGTCAGTGCATAAAGATAAATGGTCCCCGTTTCACAGATCACTAATAGATTGATATTCATTTTAATTAAAGCTATTCATCTGTGCCTCTTTTATAAGGGGTGCCAATAATTTTGGGATTGACTGTGTAATTGTAATAGAAAGCTCTCTTTCATTATGCCCATGTTATCTGCTTAGTAATTTTCCATTATCCTGACTGTGTAGCCACTGAAACAAATCAGCCTCAGGCAGGATGGGGTCCTGGTTGTTCAGTTTAATTTTTTAGTAAATTTTGTGTGTTTTTAAATCCAAATGAATGAAGGGTTATTAAAGCAGGGCAGATGTTGCAGTGCATGTTTAGCAGGTTAGGACCCTACAGCAGTCCTGCCAGGTTTAATCACAGTCAGGGCACCAGTGGTGTTGACTTATTACCGGAGTCTGTGCCCTTTCTTTCACCCATGTCACTGTGCCCTTGAGCAAGGCTTTTAAACCCAATATGGCCACCTTATTTGCCCTTGTTATACTTCAAGTGCAACAGCCTAGAAAAGATATTCTCTCTCTCTCTCTTTCAATCTCTCTCTCTCTCTCTCTTCCTCGCTCTCCCTCTGTCTTTCTCTGTCTCAGTTGTGTCTTGTGGCAATCCCGGCACCCCTCGGAATGCTTTGATCCAGTTCCATGATGGGCTGGTCTTCTCCCGCTCCGTTACATATGCATGCAGAGAGGGTTACTATTCCACTGGCCTGCTCACACGCCACTGCACCGTCAACGGAACATGGACTGGAGACATGCCTGAGTGCACAGGTACCATCTTCGTAACGCACAGACACCCACCGCACTAACAACCTCTCTATCACCATCACAGCCATCCATAAACCTTTTGTTCTCCCTGGAGTCTGAATAGCCCATTTTCATTTTATATTAAAACTAGGGCAATTCTTTATTTTATTTATTTATTTATTTATTTATTTATTTTTCAGTCAGCATGTGTGCTCGGCTTGGTTTGACTAACGAACGTGAAAGACGGAAATTTCAGGATCCTAAAAAAAAAGTGATGCTATGGTTAGGGTCATGGTTCCACAACTCCAGGGTCCCATGAAAGTTTCCTATGCAGACTTTCTGTGCATGATATGACCTAAGTGAGGTTCATCTGTGTTCTCAAATTCCTGCAATGCTAACCAGGATAAATTGGGTACTAAAGATGAATAATCGATGAATTAGTTAATTTTGTTGAAACATTACACCAAAGTCTTGTTTAAAGTAAAAAAAAAAAAAAGGCATATCTGATTTTAGCAGTGGTTTAGTGGTTAGCCTTGTCGCCCTGCACTTCCAGGTCCTGATTTCGTTTCTCGCATTGGGTCTATGTGCATGGAGTTTGCATGTTCTCCCTGTGCTTGGTGGGATTCTTTAAGGTTCATACAGGTTTTAAGGCTCCCACAGTCCAAATACATGCAGATTAGGCTAATTGGTGTTTCCAAATTGCCCATAGTGTGTGAATGTTGACGGATGGATGGATATCTCATTTTACTCTATTGGCGTAAAATCTGTACAGTATATTTGGTAGATAGGAGCACATCATTCTAAGGTCTTGTTTTTTATCACTAAACTTCTTGGTTGTATAAATGAGATAAATGAAAGTGGCTTTGGATACGGGTGTCTGCCAAATGACATAAATGTAAATGTAAAATGCATAGGCTTGCTTCTGAAAGACAATAGAAACAACTTAGGCTCTGAGTTAATGGAGGTCCCAAGCAGCCATTATGTATCCTGACGCTGTGCTTTCACTTCTTCTGGGTGGCTGCTGACTAAAGATAGCAAATACTGTTTAAATCACTGACACTTCGCTAACCATGAAGCCTTTGCTTAGAGAGATAATACAAAATGGAAGTATTTCAAAAGAATTTCAATTGAATTTCGTCGATAATTGAAAGGTATAGTATAGTTTATGTTAATAGAGTTCATTAAAAGAAATTCAGGTTTATCTCATTAAATGACTGCTGGCTAAAACCATAGGTAGAAATCTTTGGGTTGAAAACATTTCATTTAAATGCTAAACACAAAACAGAGAAACATATGAATATAATTGTGTACTTATCTAACTACCTTTCTTTGCCACTCCATCATTCTATGCATTTTCAGTTATTAACTGTGGAGATCCAGGAGTGCCTGCCAACGGTCTGCGACTGGGCAGCGACTTCACATACGGTAGCACTGTTAGCTTCCAGTGTTCCCCAGGCTTCACCATGGATGCTGACCGTGCCTCCACTCTCATCTGCACAAAGGATCGCACTTGGAATGTCACCAAGCCTGTGTGTAGAGGTATGGCTTTGCTTAGAGTCAGTCAAAGAAATTAGTTTAAAAAGTGGTCATGATGATTAACAACACTGAGTGCATCAATTAAAGATGTAGTCCATCTTGAAAGAAAATGTTAAGTGCTCATATTCTGATTTTTACTAGCCTTAGTAGTGGCGGCACGGCGGTATAGTGGTTAGCACTGTCGCCTTGCACCTCCAGGGTCCGGGTCCCACAGTAGTGTGTGTGTGTGTGTGTGTGTGTGTGTGTGTGTGTGTGTGTGTGTGTGTGCCCTGCAATGGATTGGCACTCTGTCCAGGGTGCACCTTGCCTTGTGCCCCAAGTCTCCTGGGATAGGCTCCAGGCCCCCCGTGACCCTGAATACAGGATTAAGCGGTATAGATGATGAGTGAGAGCCTTATTACTCGTTGTTGATGGGAAAAGAGTTTCTAGAAATGGTTAAAAGGTTTAAGATAAAATAAGCTGATCAGATTTAATGCAATCATAATACAATGATATTATTTCAGGTTGAAAGCCATGTCTACCAGCAAGAAAGACGAAAAACCTTTGCTTTTTAAACTGTAATTTTACAAAACCTTTTTTTTTTGTCTGACAACATTATACGGTATTTGTTATAAATATTAGGAAATTGTAAGAAAAGTATCTTGCAAATGGTAAGATTTGGAATCTACTGTCATTTCATCTTATTCCATTTAATTGGAAAGAGAGGATGTAAAAAAAAAAAAAAAGTTCATGCAGACAAACAGACAAAACATTTCTTTTATTTATATAGATGATGATTAGGCGCTGCTAAGTAACAGAAAGAACAAAACAATAACAACAACAACAACAACAGTGTTGACTAGGTCAATTTCTTTGTAATCAGTCTGTTATAAATCAAATAAATAGATTTATTTAGTTACTCCTAATCAACTTTATGTAAAATACTAACTTATATGCATGACGATATTTGCAAACCTCGGCTGTGTTCCTTTGCAGCGATTGTGTGTGGAGCTCCACCCAGTATTCCTAATGGCCAGGTGGTAGGAACAGACTTTCAGTGGGGCTCCAGCATCAGCTACACCTGTAACCAGGGCTATCAACTCTCTCTGCCCACTGTCCTCACTTGCCAGGGCTCTGGCAACTGGAGCGGTGAAAGGCCACAATGTTTCCGTAAGTCTCACTTTTGCTTCCCGTATCACATGGGAGACAAAAACCATAGGTGATAATTATTTTATCTAGGTTTCTCCGGAGATAATTATCAAAACTGTCAGAAGCGGTCAGAGTAAAGAAGACCGTGCTTTTCATGGGGAGAGTTTAAAAAGACTAAGGAACCAGGACTGGGAATTAAAAATTCTGAACGTGACTGGGATAATGAGTGCATGTGCAAATGGAACAAAGGATATAATTGCAGTATTAACAAATGAAAGACCATACTATGACTTTGTATTTTTATAATATTGCGTAACACTGCTTTATGTTCGTCACAGCTGTGTTTTGTGGAGATCCAGGGATCCCTGCTCAGGGTCGGCGTGAGGATCGAGGATTCACTTACCTTTCCTCTGTGTCCTTCTCCTGCTTTCCACCTCTGGTACTGGTTGGCTCCACAAGGAGATACTGCCAGTATGATGGAACATGGAGTGGGACCCAGCCATCTTGTATAGGTACGAGCTTCAAAGTTCAAGGCATAAACTGACAGAGTTAAGCACAGACAACGCTTCATCGGAAACGACCTGAAAAACTGAGTGGATGCAAATTCTGGACATTCTATAGTTAATTTCTCAAATAACAATATATTAGTCAAAAACTGTCTTAATATTGGACACATTTTGAGATGAGTGTATTTAATTAAGACGGTATGAGTAAGTTGGTCATTGGTTTATTTCTAGATCCGAGTCATACCAACTGTGTGGATCCTGGAGTGCCCCTGTTTGGATCACAGAACAACACTCAAGGCTACCAGGTACTATAACACAGACAAATATTTTAGTATGCGTGCACTTTGCAATGCATCGTTCACTGATTAAAATGTTGTTTGATGCCCAACAGATTGGCAGCACAGTGTTCTATAACTGCAGAAAAGGCTACTTGCTCCTTGGCTCGATCTCACGTACCTGCCTGCCCAACCTCACTTGGAGTGGCATGCCGCCAGAGTGTATTGGTAAATAACATTTTCTCAGCTACAGAATAAAATTTCCTTTGTTTAATAATGTAACATATCTCTTCACTATTCATTATTTAATGCATTAAGTAATGAATTAAACGTAACAGTGTGTGCCGTTCTGAGAAACGAATTAATTGGGTCATGTGATGAGGCTCGACGTAAAGCGGAGTTACTGTTACCAAAGGAAAGTCAATTACAGCCCATACGATTTTCTCCTAATAATGTAATTTAGTTCAGGTAGTTAACGTTATATCGTACAGAATAAAAGTTATAAATGTTTGTTCCCTCAGCGTGCTTAAGTTTTTTGCCGTTTTTTTTTGGAAATGTGCAGTTTGTCCTGCGATCAAGAAACTTTGAAACTGCAAGACACTGTCTTGTTAGAAAACCTAATGGAATAGCTTTTGATCTGTTACCGGAGACCAGATTATATGGAATGTCCCCTTTATACTAATCTGAAGTTAATACCTTGTACATAAACTGTTACTATATACAGTATAGAAATTATAATATGCATTGCCCAGCCAAAAAAGGTGCAGTTTGGATTTAACGAAAAAAGAATAGAAATTATTGCTGTACAGTGGTAGACAAAGTAAACAATTACTTGAATAAAAATAGAGAGACCCTAGGTAAAAGTAGAGGTACTCCAATTAAATTTACATTTCAGTAAAAGTACAAAAAAAAAAAAAAAACTTGACTTACAATGTACTCAAGAATCAAAAGTAGAAGTACTGTTATTTATTATGGCTCCAATGTTCTATTATCATTTTGATCTATTATTATACGGCTCTTGCTTAATCAACTCAGTGAAAAGGTCCTAATGTCACCCTGCACACACGGATCTATTAATATAAGGTCATTAAATTAATTTCACATTGATGTGAATTACCATTATCAACATTCAGGTGAACAATTTTCTGTTAGGGAGATCTGAGCACCCGTGAAATCACCGGGTTTGAGAACAGCCAAAATTTCTTTTTAAGATTTGTTTAAAACTTACAGTGCATCTGTGCTCATGGTTAACTGATGTAGCGAGTAGCTTCTTATTACTTAAATAGCCGTGTCGGAAGACATATCCTGTGGTTGAAAAGATTACTGTGTTTCAGGGTTAAATAATTGACCTGCACTAGTAAAAAACAAAAACAAGTAAGGAAATTGCTGAAATGATGGGAATTGGGAATTTAAGAGCTGATTAACGCATGATTAAAACCTGGAAGGATAGTACTGAACCATCGACACTGGAAGAACTGTGGTGAGAAAAAACCCATGAATGACGGTGATCAGAGATCACTAAAACATCATAAAACATTGACAGCACAAAATCATAACTACTAGTGAAAGTAAGAACCTATCCATATTCACGGGAACGTGATTTAATTTGAAGGATTGGGATAAAACCACTTGTTAGTCAGGATAATTGGGGATCAATTTGCTAGGGATCATAAATATTGTGTTTTGGAGCAATGGAAAAAGTCATGGACTGATACGTCCAGATTGACCCTATTTCCCAGCGATGGGCGTGTCGGGGTTAAAACGGGAAGCACATAAAGCAATGCACCCATCATGCATAGTACCCACTGTACAAGCCTCTGCAAGCTGCAAGTGTTATGATTTGGGGTTCCTTCAGGTCTCGGGTCAGCAACGTTATGAGACAATGAAATTAAGTCAGTTGACGACCTGGATGTACCGAATGATCAAGGTATCACATCAATGGAGGTTTTTCCTGATGGAATGGGCATATTCAGTGAAGACAATGCCAAGATTCATTGGACCCAAATTGTCCACCACAGTGTCCTGACCTGACCCCCATTAAAAGTCTCCAGGACGTGTTGTTGAGGACTTTGACTCTCCCATCATTAACACGAAATCTCAGCCAAAAATGAGCGCAACTGTGGATAGAAATAAAAGGAATGACATTGCATGAGGTTGTTGAAACAGAGCCTTGGCAAATGCGTGCCATAAAGGTAATTTTAGAGGGCGAATTTAATTTTATTTTATTTTATTTTACAAAGGGGCGCAATATTGTACAGTAAACCAATGAGTTGAATTTCAGCAGACACTAATGTCAGTGCCATGCTGTTACAGAAAATGAATCAAAAAGTATGTGGTTTAAACATGCTTAACAGATATTACTTTAGAAAAGGAACTATAACTTTGCATTTTGTTTGTACCTCAGGGATTCAGATTTGTTTGATACTTTATATTCTTTTCCTCAGCTCATCACTGTAACCAGCCTGAACTTCCAGCACAGGCAGATGCTAGAGCTATAGAGCTGCCATCTTTGGGTTACACTCTCATCTACACCTGTCAGCCTGGCTTTTATTTAGCTGGAGGCTCTGAACACCGCACTTGCAGACCTGATGGCAGCTGGACTGGCAAGCCTCCATTATGTGCAGGTACCATGCAAAAAAAATAAAATAATTATAATAATAATAAACCTTGTTTTTGTTCATGTCGCATATACTGCTGCCTTACTATTAAAAGGCTAATTGCTGAGATTTAGTGCACTTTGTACTTCGCTCATTTTTGCTAATGTTGATGCATTGCCGCCTGCACCTGTTTTATCTCAAAAAGCTGGCACTACTAGGGAGCTCAATCCATCATACTATCATTGGAATTTCATACTTTCGGAGTTGTGATTAGCCCGTTGTGAGACACTGATTTGGTTAAGAGCAAATGTGGTTTTGGGACACACAGATTGCGCTACGCCTCCTTCGACTCACCATTGGATCCCGTTCAGCCTGCAAGGTGAATGATTAGAACAAAAGAAGACAAACTTTTCGACAGATATCTTTTTCAGTGTGCCTAGAAGTGGGAGTAGTCCTTGCAAATAATGGCTTTGATGGATCTTGAGCCGTAAGTGGTTGAAATATGGTACTGATAGGTTTTAAAGCCAAGCTATAAAGATGGAGTAGAGAACTGCGCTGCTGGCTTTTCACAGTGGAGGAATATTAACAGTACCTGTGGGGAAGCTGACAGAGAGTGTGTTCAGGCTTCTGACAGCTAATAACGCTCTGTCTTCACCAAATGTGTGTAGGGGTTTTATTACTTGCTGTTAGTTTTAACACTGCTCTCAGAAAAGGATTTTGTATTAGTAAAGCCAACAATCAGTTCTAACAGTTCTACAAGCTATACTGCTGCGATATTACATGAAGATGGGGGAACAAAAATAATGACTTTGAAACATAGTCGCAGGATATAAAATCTTAATGTTAGGATTTGAAACACATAGGAAATTGAAGTAGGAAACTTGTCATTTACTGTAACAAAACAATCCTGTGACCACCTGCACCTACTGTATATAAGATTATAAAATGGATTGAAGTGTATTCGCTCTACCCAAAGAAACACCCAAGTTTATTCACTCATTCAATCATTTAACGCAACCAAAACAACATACTGGTTAGTGGACTGGGTACGTTTAAGTGCTCTTGGGTGTGAATTAGTGTTTGAGTTGGATGGTGCCATGTATAAATGAATGGTGATCCATTCGGTCAGGTATATTCCCACTTAGCGCCTGGTGCTCCAGGATGCACTGTGGCTCCTGACCCTGAGATCAACTGGTTACTGGAGTATGTAGGCAGTATGCCACTTTCCTTTTTGTGTGCTTATCAAAAGCACTAGTGCCTAATACCTGTTTCTGCATAAAATGACTAATATATTGTGTGATGAACAGACTGATCCTTAAATACATAGATATCATTACATATCTCTCTCTCTCTCTCTCGTAGCTGATAACCGACCAAGTGGGAAAACGGTTGGAACCGTGCAAGAACCACCCAATACGAAACTTCAGGGTAGGTGTTGATTTAACTACAAAAACAGTTGGAACTCATCAAAGAGACACCTTAATCTTTTTCCCCCGTCATTCTTTTAGTGCCCAGTGGAGTGTTCGCTCGGAACTCACTGTGGAGGGGCTCGTATGAATACCTTGGGAAGAAGCAGCCAGCCATGCTGAGCATAACCGCTTTTGAGCCGTTCAGTAACCGCGTCAACGGTACTCTCATGGACCACAGTGGAGTGCAACTCAATCTGGCTGGTATGGATCTCCTCCGCCTTTTAAACCATAGTTGCTTGGATATGAAAGTTTATATGACCCGCCATATCAAGTCAGGTATTTTGTCACACGCATTAGTTTTGTGCTACTGTATGGGCAATGAGAGTGGATCACATTTTTAATTTTAGAAAGAAAAAAAAAGATAATACCTTATATTCCTGGTCATTCAACTAAACTGAAAAAAATGTAATGATAAATATTGTTTTAAAGCACTTTAATGAACACTGGATACTCCAGTCCTCAAAGAATAACATGATTTTTTTTTTCCACTATAAACCAAAGATGCAAGTTATTTTTAAGTGTAGCTGGTAAATCCTGGTGCCAGCATGAGGCTGATGGTTTCCTCTTTCTTACTACATCACATAATCCCCATTTAAATACTGGGGAAAAAAAGTAAAAAAAAATATATATATATATACAGTATGGTGGGTTTCCTCCGGGTACTCTGGTTTCCTCCCACAGTCCAAAGACATGTAGGTTAGGCTAATTGGCGTTTCCAAATTGCCCGTAGTGTGTGAATGAGTGAGTGTGTGTGTCTGTGCCCTGCGATGGATTGGCATCCTGTCCAGAGTGTACCCTGCCATGTGCCCTAAGGCTCCTGGGATAGGCTACAGGCCCCCCGTGACCCTGAATACAGGATTAAGCGGTATAGATGCTGAGTGAGTGAGTGAGTATATATATATATACAGTATTATATATATAATTCGGACATATACAGTAATACTGAATCAGGAACCTTAAAACATGCATAACTGAAATCACCTAAAATGCAACTTTATACCTGATTTGAAGTCATGGGTCACTTATACTGGAAGCTTCGGGTGTGAAGCTTCCAGTATAAGTGACCCATGACTTCAAATCACTCATTCACACAGGGCTTAGTGTAGGTAGGTCGGCAGGTGCAGTGCAAAACACAGCCACAAAATATGCTCACAGTGCATCTAAAACAGACATTTAATTTACTAATGCAGTAGCTCATTACGCCAAATCAGCCTGGAACCACCTACTAAATGCTGTGTGAAGCTCAAATGGTAGTTTAAAAAGCTGATGTTAAGTGGTAGACGTGGACACCCACAGAGCTATAAATAAAGGCTTAGGAAAAAAAAAAAAAAAAGGAAATGCAGTTGCACTGAAGATAATGTATTAATAAATTTAGCTCGGGTAATATTCATAACATAAGGTAATAACATAAGTTATGTCTTTTTATGCTTTATAAGTCGATATTTTTATTTCACAAAATAAAGATATATAGTGTGTCTTATAGTTGAGGACAGAAAGCAGTATATGAAATGTGTCCTACAGCACATAATGCTATTTAAAAGTGATGAGATGCATTGAAAGAGTGCTGAAAATATGAGTGCAGAATAATAAAGTGTACACGTCAGCGTGTCCTGTTAAAGTGAAGTAAAACTTTTTTTAATGACTCTCTTTGGATGCCGGCAATTAAAATGAACATGTTATCAAATTCTGATATAAAAGTACACTTTCAGAAAAGTGGGCATTTCTTATCTATTTAACAATGATTTACCTTTGTTTAAAACAGGCTTATGCAAATAGAAATCGCTGCCCTACATGCTAAAGAAAGATTACAAGCTTCAAGCTTTTTAATCTACATTAAGGATGCTAAATGTGTCACCTTTCACCTTATGCTTTGTACTTTATTTAGAAATAGAGAATGCATGCTATTGCACGGATCTTATTATTAGTGAATTAGTTTGTTGGTTTGTTCATCTACATCTACACATGTAAATCATTAGTAATCAGGGCCCGTATTCACAAAGCTTCTTAAGCCTAAAGGTTGCTCCTAGTGACGAAATTCTAAGAAAAATCTTAGAATTAGGGCATTTTCTTAGAATTTCCCCTTAATTTTAAGATTAAATCTTAGTAAAGATGAAAATGATTCACAAAACATCTTAGCCCTAAAAACAGCTCCTAAGGTAAAAAATTGTTAAGAGTAGAGAGGAGGACTTTTAAGAGGCTTAAGAGTTTCTCTAGCAGAGGACAAAATGGCGGAAGGAAGAAATATTCTCGAAATATTTGAACGTAATGCTAAAAGTAAACACTGCTCTTCTGTCCAATTTGGTTTTCTTGTTGTTTTACGTCCTTCCATCTCTTTTGGATTACTGGTTATATACCATCCAAAAGTGCGAGTTAATCAGACTGTCCAGCAATCATGTAAATTGTAAAAGCTGAGACATTTTGCTCCCATCAATCTAAAATGGATTACAAGTAATAAAATCAGTATAGTAAATAAATGTGAGAACTTAAATATAGTAACTACCGTGTGGAAATTGGTTACTTCAAAAGTAGACACATTTTCAACATTTAGCTGTTTAATTATCTTTAAGACATTTCGCCTAGAAACTGTGCATAAAGTAGCCTGTAGTCATGATTACACAATTTCTTCATATGCAAAAAATTATGATTCACTGTTGGTTCTATTATCATGTGTTCTGTTTTCACAAAGAGCGCATTTCAAGACCTTTGCAGAGGTCAAAGGTTATTTTTATCAACCAATCACAGTCCTTGAATTGCTGCATCATCCCTAGCAACAGGGTTGACCACACCCCCTCACTAAGATAAAAGTTTTTGTACTTTCCTTACTCAGAGTTGCTCTAAGAAGTTTTCTAAATCACTTTTAGTCTAGGACTCCCAGCTAGGACTTCTTAAGCTAAGATAGGAGCTCTCTGAGAGAATTCTAAAAAGCTTTGTGAATACGGGCCCAGGTTTCTCCTGTAACATCCCTAGTAATAAATCTGCTGTTTTATCCCATGCAGGAATCTATAAGAGAGAAGAGGCCCATCTGTTGCTCCAGGTCTATCAAATCCGAGGGCCAGTCGAGATATTTGTCAACAAATTCAAAATCGACAACTGGGCACTGGACGGACATGTATGTTCCTTCGCTTATTTATTTATTTTTTTCCCCCCAGATGATGTCCTTGAGAAACAATGTCAGCTTAAAAAATGTCACTGCCAAGTTAATATGAAATTACGTCAAATTATGTTACCAGGTTATTTCCAGAATCGATGTCCTTCTCCAGACACACTGATGTTACGGGAGCTTAGTAGAAGCGATTCTTACAGAAGAGATTCACATATTTGTTCAAGGTTCTTTATTCGGTAGATAAACATCCCTGCTGAAGGGCGGAACATCAGTAACAGGATATATCAAGATCCAAACCCGTGACCTTTCACAGTTCTCCCTGACTGCTGTCATTCCCGCATGCCTATTCATCAATCAATGTTTAGTTTTCTTTATACTGTATAGTGCATCACTCCACCTGGTCCCCTTGGTATATGCTCATAGCCTGCAAAGTCCTCTGGAAAAAACCTGTAGAGCTGTGAGAGAAAAAGTCCAATAACATTATTTAATAATTAGCCTATTCTGTTTCAGAATCATTGATATAGAAAAGCTAAAAACAAATCGATATCGAAATCTATATTTTTTTAATTAGTCTTAGGACCAATCTCCCACCATCTCCCTCCATCTCCCTCCATCTCCCTCCATCTCCCCACCATCTCCCTCACCTCTTCATCTCCCTCCTTTTCAACAACTCCTAGTGTACCAAGAGCCTTGTACAAGCTCCAAAAGGTTCCAAAAAGCAATCTGCATTATTTAATTTCCGCAATAAACAAAGTATCTTATGTATTAGTTAAATATCAGCTATATGTTCAGTATACACACTTGAATATCTATATTATACGAGGGGTGTTCAAGTCTGGGACTTAAAAAATGAAGAAATAAAATTTCTTGTGCATGGACGTCTTTAAGCACAGTATGTTAATGAGACTCTTGGCTACATTAATACATTGGAATAGTGCATAGTACAAGGTTTGAAAGATGCCCGTACATCCAGGAATGACAGCTCCAGCTGAGGTGGATTGGAGTCCACTGTAGTTGTTCTCATGAACATTTATCGAAGGGAACACCTGATTCTTTAAAATCATCAAATAACTTGACGCTAGCTTGAGGAAGAGACGCATATGTCTGCGGGAACTGTATACACAGTCATTCCTGAAGACCACTTGCAAATTACAGGAATTTAACTTAGGAGTGACTGACGCATCTCCCGCACAGTCCTGACCTCGCTCCGAGTCATTTCCACATGTATGGGCCATTGAAGGATTTCCTGTGAGGCCAGTGAAACAGACGGAAAGAAGGCAGTTCGATCTGAGAAAACGTTCTGCTTTGATGGAATGTAAGAACTACTGAAAGAATGAGATAAGTGCATTCGTGTGACAGAGGATTATATAGACGAATAAAAGTGTTCAGTTATTCTGCACAAGTGAAAGTTCAGGTTTGACTCGAACCCTCCGCATAGATGAAAGAAGACCATCTTGATCAGTAATAAACTGCATGTCCCAGTTTAACTGCTTCATTTCTATTGTGCTTCAGTTTGGCGGAAGGGCATTAATTTTCTCATGGCATCTTCAGATCATCAGCATCACTTCCTGACTAGATGCAGCTGTTTTACTGCTGCACAACAGTGTACAATCCATGCACGTGCCATTTCAAACGAGGTTACGGCTTTCCTATTAAGATTCAGTTCAATCTAATTTCACCTACAGCCCTTTTAGATTAGTAATATGTGATCTTGATATTATTATTGACTTTAGTTTTAAGTTTAAAACCCCATAACTATGCAGAAACCCTATTGATTGTTAATTGTTTCCTGTAGATTTTAACCACACTTTGCTGCGCTCAGTCAGTGCAGGGAAAGGACGCCTCATTTACAGCAACCCTTTTATTCTCATAACAGTTGCCTGCTTTTAACAGATGAAACTCTGAAGCTCTCAAGGTTGACGTTCAGACTGAGAGACTCTGTGGAGAGTTCCTGAGAGGCTGTGAACAGTTAATATTGATTTTCTACTGAAACATCAAGGATGATTATGACCATTTCATCATTGGTGTGCATCTGCTCCGCTTTGCTCGGGATCCTGAGGGGATAAAAAATAAACTTTGCAAACCTTTAAATGGGCACATGTGCATTTCTACAGGTTGCTTAATTTAATGCATTAATAAAGTAGCGTAGTTATTATTAATTTAGTGGTTTCTCCCTTCACTGAAAAATATTTAGTGGTAATATACATAGATATTTACCATGTTTGTCCATTTTGTGTCTAAGTGCTAAATACTTTAAGTCAAAATATATTATATTGTGTAGTAGTAGTACAGTAGTACAGGGTAGGGCTCTGTGTTACTGATCAGAAGGTCGCCAGCTCAAGCTCCAGCTCCACCAGACGGCCACTGTAGGGCCCTTGAGGACGGCACTTAAATCGTTCACTCCTGGGGCACCGTATCATGGCGGACCCTGCCTTCTGACCCCAAGCTGGAATACGCAAAGTAATAATTTCACAGTGCAGTAGTGTGTATGTGAGAAATTAAGGCTTAACTTAACGTAACGAAATAGGACAGAATTGTGTCGACCAAAGAGAATGTGTACTGTACTGTATATATCCGTTTTATTAAAAAGTCCTTAAACTGTCAATTGCGCAACAACCATATATTTAAACCAATAACAAAAGTGCCTCAAGCAAATGCCTCAAATGAAGTGGGCAATTTAATTAGGTATTTTACAGCCTTAAAGAAAGTACGATATATAAATGAACATGTTTGATTTATGTAGCGACGTCCAAACACCCAAGGTCACTTTCCAAGTGCTGTGTGTAATTATCATTTCAAAAAATGGGAGACTTTAAGGAGAGTAAGAGGAAGAAAAATCGAATAAAAAAAAAAAAAGCTTTAAAGAGTGTAAAGATAAGTGTAATTGAGCAAAAAGGCTTTAAAGAATAGAAAGAAAAGAGTAATATTGGGAGAAAAGAAACATTTTGGGTTTATGTACTGTAAAATGCTGCATCAGGGTTAACTAAAATCTAACATAATATTTCAGAATACAGATAAACAAATTTTTAACAAAAATTAAGAACTTTTTAAAAATACTTTAATTGAAGTGCAAAGTAGAACAAGTTTGGGGTTTTGAAAGTCAAAGAATAGTTTTAAGATTTAATGCGTATTTCACAGTAGGCGGTGTGTGTGTGTGTGTGTGTGTGTGTGTGTGTGTGTGTGTGTGTGTGTGTGTGTGTGTGTGTGTGTGTGTGTGTGTGGTGTGTGCATGGTGTTTGCATGTTCCTCCCGTGCTTGGGTGCTCACAGTCCAATGACATGCAGATTCGGCTCATTTGCGTTTCCGAATTGCCCATAGGGTTTGAATGTGAGAGTTACTGTAGTTAGAACCCTGCCTCATGCCCTAGGTCCCCCCATGTATACAGAATAAAGCAATATAGATGATGAGTGAGCGTGAGTGAGTGTATTGCACAGTCTGATCTTATAGGGAAGGAGTTCTGAAGTCATCGTGCTTCCACAGGACAAGAAAGGCTTTGACTCAAAAAGCATATGCCATAAAAGAAAGATCTAAGGGTGCAAAAGAGGTTGGCATGGATAGAGAAGGTCAGAAAAACAAAAGGGCTTAAGGTCGCTGAAGATGAATGAAAAGGTGGATTTTGAAGTGAAAAAAATATTCTTTGATGGTGAATCAGTGAAGGTTTTGCAGTACAGGTGTAATATTGGGTCAGGGTCAGGTGTGTTTTTTTTTTTTTGTTTTTTTTTCTCTAAGTCAGGCAAATTCCTGACAGTGTAAAGCTTGCGAATAGATCTTTAGTTGGATATGTATGAGAAACAAGAGACAAGGGTCTGGAGGAGGGATTAGAGCAGGTCGGATTAGATAGTGTACAGTATGTTCGCCCATGTCACACACATGAGCATCGGAAAATGTGACCATGGAGATAATCTTCACACCTGCCTATACTAAAGAGGAACAATACAGATAAGTCCCAGATAGGGGTTTCTTCATAAGAACTCGACATATTTTGATGTAGTGCTTTCAAAAACCATGTGGTGCCATTCTTCATAAATATAACGTTAACTGACGCTAACTGTATACTGTATGTGTTAAATGTTAAGCTTGTCACAAGTTGATGGATTTTACTTCACATGAATGAAATCAAATATTCTGCATTTGCCTTGGATGAAAGTGAGGGCAAATCTTCCAAGCAAGAAAATCTATTTGAGATTGAGAGTTTATTGATATGAGACAGGACAAAGGGGAGGGCTTTCCACTGTGCTGGTATATCAGCGAGCTTGAAACAGCTGTGATGTTGATTTGGTTTTGATTGGCCAACAGTTCAGCTTTTGTAATGTATCTGATAGCTAATGTAATGTCACCCAATGTGATGAGCTAGTTGATAGTATTTGCATTAATACAGAGTAAGAAGGTATGATGAGTGGCGCAGTGAGAAAGTGCTCGCGCTATCATCCGGGCTTTGCTAGTTTGATTCCCGGGTGAGGTTGTAGCTGTAGCCTCCCACAGCTTGGCGCCTTGGGAGAGGTGATTGGCCGAGCTCTCTCGGGGGAGGGATGGGAGGCACTCTGCACCATCAATAGGGGCTCTAAACCAATCTCAGGCGTCTTTGATCCAATGCAAGCAGAAGAAGCGGATAAGCCTGTCCTCTGAGTGTGTTACGCCGCCCCCCAATGGTGCATGAGCAAGCGGTTGGCTGCAGTCATGTCTTTCAGTCTTCGGTCCTCCCTGAATGGTATTAGTAGCCTTGATGGGGAGGTGCCATAATGATGGGTGGGGATTGCCTACAAGTAAATTAGGGAGAAAATCGGGGGGGTTCAGTCCCAGAACTGTTTTTTCACCCTGAATTGCATATGTTGAGAATAAGAATAATACAGGTTTTATATCCGGTAAAGCTAGAAGTCTTTATCCTTAGTCCTGTCCCTACCGGACACTCTTTCCACCTACACACAAATACACACATCAGCTCATATCTGGAGCCATACTGAGTGGTACACATACGTGCTATTACTCCTGGGGATAAGAAAGCTGAGAAAGTTTTCTCTTTTAATTAAAATGTCAGTTAAATCATTGCAGAGTAATCAGGGCCAGACGTCTGAGCTCCCCTTACCCTCCCTCCCCACGAATGCACCGGAGACAAGCAGCTGGGAAAATGTAATTAAAAGCGTAGGTCATGAGTAGTGTGTGCGTGCAAGTGCGTGTATGTGTGTGTGTGTGTGCGTGTGTGTGTGTGTGTGTGTGTATACGCCTGACAGTATGAGCATTTTCTTCTCTAGATTGAGCAATGGTTTAAATCTAAATGTCAAGTGTAAAAGGTACACTGTGTGCCTGACACTTTTTACCTTCCGACAACTCATTCTTGACATTTTGAAAATGTATTGACTTTATAATATGAGGTCTTTAATTGTTTGTTCTCTTCCCGTCACAGGTGTCATATATGCCTTCATCTAACTCCTTTGTATATCAAGGATTTGTTCGAGGAAAAGGATTTGGTCAGTTTGGGCTTCAGAGGCTCGGTATGTATTTGTTGCACAAAAATGAATATTATGTACATGATATGTCCGTATGTATCATCTTTTATTAATTTTTCTATTGAATCTTTATTCAACTGGCGCGCATATCTATTCATGTACATGTTGATATTTAGATTAATTGTGTGACCCACATCATGTCCGATTTTATTCCGACTATTAGACTAGTTTTATTAATAAAGTAACTATTTCATAAAAATAAAAAATAAAAACTATATCTGATATTAGTATTTTTGGTCTGTATGTTTGCACATCTGGTATAATAATGTCATAGTCTACAGTACCTGTTTCTAAAATGTACAACCCCAAGGAATATAGATTGCATCCCAACTAACTAACCCACTGACATGTTGGTAAAGATTTTATTATATCCTGTAAATTACAGTACAGGCAAAATGGTATATATAACAGTTAGTTCTGATCTGATCTGATCGGATGACAGGCATTCCAAGAGTGGTGATTATAAAACGCTAACAGCACTTCTGTAGGTTTTAACTACAAGTATCAAACCATTGCCCTCCAGCACTTTATCAAGGGCCCTACTTGGCAGGTAGGACAAGGGATTAGCGCACTAGCTTTCTATTTAATGCTATTTGGGATTCAAATCTGGAACCTAGAAGTTAACGGATCTGATATTCTAAAGCAGAATAATTGGAAATATAAAGAGAAACTTTAAAGATTTACAGGATGGTCCATCACCTCCATGTTTTATTCTCTTTCCTTTTCGCTACAAAGTGCCAGTAAAAATTGAAAACGACTTTCGCCCTGCATTATTACACTAACTGCCAGCGTATTCGCCAGCTCCACCAGCCACCCGCCAGTCATGGAAGGATATTTTGCGGAGCAAAATAACTAGTTTAAAAGGCAAACGAATCAACTGTTTGCGTAAAAACAATATAACACCCGAGGTCATGCTCTTGTGTGGAATATCAGCACGGCCTGGGATGCCAACTGCACTCTGGTGCATCACATCCGTGCTGATAATCCATCATAACAGCACTCCCTCTCATGTGATATTTTGCCTATGCATGCTTTTTTTTTTTTTTTTTTTACTGGTACAACTACTGAAGAGTTTAAAAATGTATGTAGTACATATGGAATTTTTAGTGTGACAATAAATGATCTGTGATTCATACAGAGGCAACGTATGCCATTTGTATCGATTGTAATCATTCCACATGATCTCCGCTAACAATAATTCATATTTATCAAGGTAAACGATAGTACGGGGTTTCATTCTTTATCGTGAAGCAGTTTTTTTTTAAATAATATTTTGTTTGTTTTTCTCCCTAAATAAAACAAGGTAATGATCAGCCTATCCCCATTTGCTAACCCCCTGGTGGGAGTAGTTAATTAGATATGGTTATTGCTGCTTCTTCATAGGACCTTGTTCTAAATATTTGAAGTAATTTACGATGGGCAGAGGGAAAGCAGACACAGATAATTACAGTAATATGTGTGTGGTTATAGTGTGACCTATTCATCAGTGCAGGGCTTTAAATGTTCAGGGCAAAGCAAACAGTACTGTTATAAAGAGCTGCTATAATGAAGCCATGTTTCATTACTAATCAACAACTTTATGGTCTTCCATAAAGAAGAAAAACCCTAAAAATATTATGAAAAAAATGCAGCGAGTGTGTCTATGTTGGAGTGGTGGGTGTGGGCTGGAGTGGCAAAAGGTTCTGGTTTGCTAAGATAGCATTATTATGTCATTGGATAAAATCCTATATCCATTCCTGTTTTTTTACTTCATTGGTAGGGTTTTTGGCATAGATGATAAACAGGTGCGTTTTTGCTCTCTTGCTGTTTAGGGATGCATGAAGGTCTTAATTGAAAAATGAACAGCAAATGGCTTTATCTTCATAGCAGTAATTAAAAAGCCTTGTTTCGGATGGTGAAATATGACACCTCCCAAAAGCGCACCTGTCTCTTGAGTTAGATCAAATTCCGTCAAAACACTCTTCCTTGTTAGATTCGTTTAGCTTTGTCTGTAATCTAATTACAGTTCGATTAAATGTACAATTTGTCATGGAGTTTTTCCTTTGTGTCGTAACCCTGTGAAGTGTGAAATAATATCAGGGATAAATAATGGATTCTTCAATGCGCTGCAAGGTGGATTTGGACACAGCTCTGTTTATCAATCTGGCCTGGAAATATCAATCAGTGTGTTGTATTGTAGCTGAGTCTTTTAAAGCATTATTAGGTGCTTTAACGGGCATTGGTGACTCATTGGTGGTATGTTTCGCGCCTGCCATGCTGGAGGCCCAGGTTCAATTCCCAAATTCCCAGGACGAATAAAATGGGAGGGTTGCATCAGGAAGGGCATCCATCATATAACCTGTGCCAACCCCGTCGCTGTGCGGATCGGATTACCCGCTGTGCCAACCCCTCCACCAGAGCAGCTCAAAGACCAACAAAAACATTACAGTGCTTTACCATGTTTACAATTTGCTTTGTATTTCTTCTGCAGAGGGACTGGACCCAAATGGGGAGAATCCCAGCTACAATTTTGCCTCTAACAGCAGTTCAGTGGCAGCAGCCATCTTAGTGCCTTTTATAGCCATGATTATAGCAGGATTTGCTCTGTACCTCTACAAACACAGGTAAACCCACACACTGTTTCAACTCAACAATACAGAACACAATATCTGCTATTTCCTTTCAATTTGTTTTAAATATTATTATTATTATTATTATTATTATTATTATTATTATTATTGAGATTCTTTAAGGTTGATGCTGTGGTCTAGTTTTACTCAATAAATTTTGCATCTTCAATACCATCACCGTTTCGGTCATAACTGTTTCACTGTTGAGATTATGCCGATGTCTCATCCCCAGAAAAAGACCCAAAGTTCCCTTCAATGGCTATGCTGGCCACGAAAACACCAACGGAAGAGCGACGTTTGAAAACCCCATGTACGACCGTAACATCCAGCCCACAGACATTATAGCCAACGAGTCTGAATTCACAGTCAGCACAGTCTGCACAGCTGTATAGCCACTGCTTTCTCCACAGGTAAACTCTTAGGTAAAAAAGGTACTTACAAAAAAACACTCACACTTTGTTCTTGCTCTACAATTTTACTAAAAGCAGAAGCAGAATACTAATATATATATATATATATATATATATATATATATATATATATATATATATTTCTTTCCAGTATTAAGCTCTGTGCTCTAATCAAGCTGGGCATCTCTGTGTAATCACTGAGTCTCAGTAGTTTCAAATAACGTCAGAATTCATTCCAAAAAGAAAATCACCAGGAGAAACTGAAGACCTGATAAACTTTGAACTTAGAAACGTTAAAATAGGAGCTAGAGAAAACAAGAAATAAGAACAGCTATGAGTTTATCAAGCTTTGATGAAATAGTAATAAATTATTGTTGTAAACAATAATCAGGAATCAGAGTAATAGAGGTTTTAGCCTTTTTGAATTATATTATACCAAATTTTTTATTATATTGAAACTTTCTAATTTAAGTTGAACAAAAGGCTAAAATATACAATGATTAAAAAAAAAAAAAAAAAAGTATTTATTTTATGGAGGCTAAAGTTATGGTCCTAAGCCTTTTTAGTAATTACCTTTGCTTTTAAATAATTTCATCCCTTATTTTAAATGATATTCAAAAATGTGAAATTTAGACAGTGATGTTATTCACGCACAGAGTAAAGGGGAATAACGAGGCATAATGATAAGGGTGTTCAGTGCTTTTACTCCCTGGCAATAACTGACAGCAAGACAAGGTTTGTCATTTATTATAAGACCCTTTTTAAATGATATTGTTCTAAAATTAAATCGATGGCCTGGTTCAGTGCTACACCTATTGCTAAGTAGTGAACAGGTACAGTGGGTCAATATTAAGAATGAATTTCTACCAACACTGGTACGAGGTCTGATACTTGGTCATTGATTTTCTGATAGTGTGCTCCTTCAGTCATGTGCATACCACAGGATACTCCGTGAAATAAGCCCTTATTACAGCATTTAATCAATGATCAGAAAATGAAAAAAAGAGAGATTTGGACATGTTTTTTGGACAAATTATGATTAAAGAAGAGCAGACCGATAACTGCTTTCTGTTAAAATATCAAGGCAGATGTGGGTGCATTATAATGTAAACCTACAATGTTGCAAAAATGCAAAAGAGCTGTGAATCATAGGTAGACTTTTGATTAAATTTTATTAGATTTTTGCGATTTGCACTAAGGTTTAATGTCTAATTAAACTTTTTTTCAAACAGCTATTTTTCGGACAGGTTTTGAAATATTAAAACCTCTAAAAGTATTAAACTAAAACAATTGTTGTTGATGATTTTTGGAGGACGACTTATGCAAAATTGACTTTTTGATCGTTTTAGACAGTCACATAGTAGATCACTATTATGTTTGTGCATGTAAGAAAGGATGTGAAAACACATCATCTCACATTTTTCTTTTTTTAAAACCGAGTCATGGCTATGTACAGTACTGTAGAAAGAAAGAGAGTTTTGGTTAAACATGTCACATCTAACTACCTTCTCAACAAGAGACTTTAGCTTGTATTGGCTTTTAGTTCTAACAGATCCATTGTGTGTGGATATTAGAGTGTTATTCCAGCATGATATCTTCAATTTCAACTAAAATCTAAAATTAAAAACAGGACTGATATTGAGCTACAGTACATGTTCCTAAACAGCTACATAGGTTATGTTGTGTTAACTCTTAGTTGCCTTAATTCTTAAATCTACACCCATTTTCCTTGTCTTTTGTTTGTCAGAATGCATGTCAGAAAAGCCACAAAAAATAAGTGGCAATTGCTTTGTAATGTTCCGAACATAAATAGGTTAAAAAAGGATCTTTTTTCCAGACATGCACATGCATGCACACCAGCTCCTACACTTGCATTACAGTACTTAAAGTTGCAGTTGACAGCATCCTGCACTGATTTTAATGGCCATGAACGCCAATACTGCTCTGAGCACCCAGTTCAGGCACCCTTGTGCTTTCTATCACAGATATTTTTAGATGCAGTAACTTCTTAAACGTACAACAGGAGCACATGGTAGCAGCAAACGCACTAAGTATAATGTTTTCTAATGGCCCAGTTGCTTACTCCTACTACTTATAATAATAGTAGATATTAGGGTTATTCAATTCGGGATCAGTGTCATTATCACAGAGGAATAAAACCCTATTAATGCATCCCTAATACTAAGCATTGTGATATGTTGTATCAAGTAAAAGAAACAATGTTTAAAAGTGTTCCAGACAAACAGTGTAACAGTTCGTTTAATGCGCTGCTTTGTCTTGCATCAACACCTGAGCGCACACCTGCAGCTTCTCTTTCATATCCAGTAGATTATATTTGAGAAGGCCACAGAGGTTTATGATATAAAAAAAAAAAAAAACAACAACAACACAATGTATTGTGATGGCAGTGAAGGAGCCTTGAGGGAAAAGTACAGGAACTATTTCTTTGCTCGATTGGCATAATTCAGTTCTGCTATTTTCTGAAAGTTTCTACTTCTTATTTCCCAAACTGCCCCTTCACTGGGTACTTTATTATACTATGTAGTACAAGGGGTAGAAAGTTAAAGTTAAAGCATTGGCCAACTTTGAAGCTATAGATTTTCCCCTCAGATAAAGGGGGATAATATTATTATTATTATTAACAATAATAATAATAATAATAATAATATTAATAATAATAAAGAACTGGGTTATAATTATATTGCTGTATTTTATATGGCTATGTATTCAGCCATACTGTGACTTTCAGCATTTCAATATTATTTGACTTTAAAATTATTATAACTTTAATGCATTTGTTAGAATAAAAATGTCTTAAAATAGTTTTATACACAAAAATAAAATAATTTTTTTTTGTCCTAAATCTGATTGGTCAGAAGGTTTTGATTCAGCAGCTCTGACAGTACTGCCAGCTCTGACGCAAAGCACACATTTGCTGTATATTAATGAACTGATGTGCATTCTAACTATAGCTAGACTAAAGTTAACATTTTAATATTAACAGCTAAAAACAAATGCAAAGTTAATAATTAACATATTTTTTATTCGTTTTTAACATAGACATATTTGTAATAGTTGATATGCTGATACTTTACATTTTTATTGTACATTTTTCGAAAGGGGTAGTTTGTGCTACTACTATTTTGGCTTCATTCTTTTTTTTATAATGTTCTGTTAATCATGTTTTATTCCTTACGTACTGTAATCACATTCTGCTTTTGTAACTTTATCTGACTGAGATTTATTTTGCATCTCCTTTTGTATTTCACCTCTGCCCTTCTCTTTTCTTTGCATGTTTTTTTTTTTTTTTACTTGACAGGTTGACATCGGATTTTCTCCCCTGCCCACTCAAGTGCCCACACAAGCAGGAACAGGCTGTGTGGGTGGGCTGACAAACCAGAATCGAAGCCTATTTTAATTTACTGAAAATATTGTAACAGTTATAGTCAAAAGAGATCACACCCTGATGAAGAAGCAGGAAAAATTCTGATCACACGTGTTCCTCCGTGACAAAAACAGCAGTGTCTGTTATCCCAAACTCTCTCTGTTCTAATACTGTACGTCTGCTGTTTTTTTCTTTTTCTTTTCTTTTTTTCTTTTCTGGGGAGAGCTTTCATGAAAATGAGACATTGCGGCAAGGACACTTGCGATTCTGTCACTCATAGCAAAGCGAGTGAAAAAAGACGTAGAGTGTGATGGGGTTTCACTTGCCAGAGGCTGACGGAGGTGCACTGTTCCTTCTTGGTGAACAGGGATTTGGGAAGAGTCTTGCTACGGGCAGAACCAGTCAGAAGACCACCCTGCGCAGTCAGAGCTTCATTTTGCTTTTCTACATTTTCTCCATGGAATGCATTTTGGTTGGTGTTTTTTTTTTTTTTTTTTTTTTTCCTCTTCCTTGCACACTGAGGTTGCAAGATTACAGATAAGTGCACACTTTGTTCACATTACTAGATCTCTCTGGCTGACACTTTCACTATCGATTCCCGTGAAATTTTCACCTGAAGCCACAGAGCCTTGAATTGAAGTGGAATGAGATTTTGAGGCTTATTAGAAGATGAGGATTTTATCATTAGCACCTTTCTCTACTTGTTCCAACCCAGAGGATGAAGTGTTCTCTCTGCCGCATTTCACAAGCCCGGCTGAGATTAGACAAGCTGCACATGCCCCTGAGGAGAACGTTGGGGGGAAAATGTGAAAGTAAAGCCCGGTTGCCTTTTTCTTTCTTTTTTTTTTTTTTCTTCCCTTTTTCCCCAGGGCATCTACAGACAGGAATGTACTGCACATTCAAGACTTAGATGCTATCTACAGTACATTCAGTATGGGGCAACAGCGTTTTTACTCTTACTTAGTTGTCCGTCATTAAGGCGCAGTTCCATTCACAAATGCTTTGAACATGAAGGCATGCTCTGGATGCTCAGGTCTGGGGAACTGTAACGCTGGTGTGCAATAGCATGGGTCTTTAACTTTATACGACGCTGGGATAAAATCACTAGACAGCCGTGACATCTGTTATTTAAATATATTTACTTTCTTTTTGGAAAGATTACTCAAAGTGCAGAGTCTGATTTCTGTATGTATCAGAGCCTTACACTGTAGCAAGTATGCAATGTCAAGGCAAACTCTGAATGCAGGCATGGTGGTCAAGGGAACAAGTATACTGTATGCCTTTGTTTGTTTTGGTTCTGCTGTTATTGTCATAACACATACCTGCCCCGCCCTCCTCCAAGTTACATGTCAGAAAACAATTCTATCCAAAAAAAATACAGGCAAATTCCCAAAAGCTAATTACTCAGAAAGGTGTATTTCTAAGCTCATTTCTGTTAATTTTTTATTTATTTATTTTTTTCATTTATAACCAGGATCCCTGGCTTGATTGATTCTGGGTTTAGGTTACTGTCGACGTGTAATTGTGCTTGTTTTTTATGGCCTTATGGCCTCCCAGAACCACAATAGTCATTGGATTGGCTGTTAAATTGCTCCATAATTTCAGTATGCGTGTGTGTGTGTGTGTGTGTGTGCATGGTCCACGGTCCACAGATCCACTGTGATCTTCCCAGGATGAAGAGCTTACTGACGGTGGATAAATGAAAAATCTTAGGCAGAAACAAGACACAGGATTTAATTGCATTGTCTAAGAAAACCAGTGACAGAATTCATACAACTGTAAAAAGAAAAAAAAAAGAAAGAAAGAAAAAAAGAAAGAACAAGGTAAAGTGAGGTCAGTTACTTTATTTATTTATTTATTTACTTACTGTAATTGGACAGATGATTGGGAACACTACAGTGTGTTGTTGGTCTGGCTTGCTGACTCGTCAAGGTTTTAAAATCTGATCACTATTAGTCGGTTTTATTTTTCATGCTTTCGTTAAGCTTTAGTTGTTGTTTTTTTGTTTGTTTTGTCCAATACAATGGCATGAATTTCTCACCATGAATGTCTCTTTGCTTTAATCACGAATTGTACATTCTTTTTTTCGATATAAATCTCTGAAATATCTATTGCAAGTATCTTAAAATACAGTCCTGGAAGGCACCGTTTGTAATTCACCAACACTTATACACACAGTGAAATTAGTCTTAAACAGATTATATGAATCAGCTGTGTTTGAGCAGAAGAAACACTAAACTATGTTGGACGGTTGCCCTCCAGGACTGGAGCTGAAGATCCCTGATCTGTTGGTTCCGGTATTAGGCTCACGTTTTTAATGAGTGTTTAAACTCCCTGCTGTTATTTGCTATGGAAGGAATCTTGACTCTGTTCCATCTCTCTTATGGTAATTGCTTTTACAATTGCATTACTTTTTAAATCTCTAGCTTATTACGGTTACGTGGATATATCACCCAGTGCCTGTTCCAATTGTGAGTTGATGGGGGTGAAAATATTGTATTTCCCTTGTGATTTCACAAAATGGTTGCCAGGCACATTGTTCTAAACCAATTGGCATTCACTTCTTATTACATCTTTGATTTGTTTGTTTTTTCCCCCCTCTTTCTTTTTTTATGATTTCATTCCAAATCGCTATACCAGAGAAGATGGACCCTCATTTCCTACTCTACCCACCTACTCTCTTTCCAGCATATCGGATAATATTGTGCAGATGTCTTGAGCCAGCACTTATTTCTTCATACTAAATCAAATTGAATTCAATTCATTCAATTCAATTGTGTGTTAAATTAAAGTAATAGGAAATGTTTATGGTAACAGACTGCAAAGTGCCTATAGATTTAAAAATTGGTTGTTTATCTAACAACCTCAACAACAACAACAACAACAACCTCATTTCCCCTCTCATCTGGTCCAGCCACTCAGCATCACCAGTAGACTAATCACCGGCCTGATCATCTATCATCATCTGCACCTGTTTCTCACTGGTTCATGCCTTAAGTTAGACTTTTTTAAATGCTTGAATAATTCATAGGTCACTGTGTGACATTTATTTGAAAGTGTATAGAATAACTGTTCTGGACTGAAAATGAGCGCCAAAAATTTGAGCCAAAATATAACTCAAGGGTATGTTAAAACACAAGAACGTCTGGCTCTTTGGATGCAAAATAGTAAGAAATGAGTGGTGACTCAAGACTTTTCAGGTATTACTGTGCCAAATAATGAATGTGCAAAAATGTACAGGCACTTACTGATAGGCATGCAGTGTCAGTTTAATAAATAAAAAAAAAAGATAGCAAACGACAAGAAGTCTTTTAATGGGTTGTTGCTTTAGCATTAGAATTTGAACAAATTTACTCTTATGAAATCCCATCAAAACATTTTTTTTTTGCTCTTTCTTGGATTATTTTTTGCAACTCCAGGCAAAACAGCTTAGTTCATTCAACAAACCCCATTTTCTCTTCTGTCTAATATCTCTTTCAAAATGTTTAGCATCAGGTCAGAGCTATTATTCAGCTATTTTGGTGTTTCTTGAGGTCATTCTTTTACAATTCTACCATCATGTGCCTCATACTGTAGTACTACCCTATGATGTATTTGGCTCACAGAACATTTAGTCTTACCTTAGCTCTGTATTTGCTGTAGATGTAAAAAAAAAAAAAAAAAAAAAAGAATTTCAACGCCAGTGGTTCTTCTTTTAGACATGTTAGGCTGAAGGTTAAGCATTTGTGTCATTTTTGACCAAAGAGAACATATGAAAAATTATCAAAGAAAAAGGAGAGGAATTCCATGTTTTGAAGTCCTTTTGGAATAATTCTGTAGGTTTGAAATAGTCTATAAACATAAGACTTGGGCGATTCTTACCAAACAAAAATCATGTATAATTGCAGAATTTGTAAGTCTTTCCTGTTGTTCTCCTCTTATATCTTTTATTTTTATTTTTATTTTTTTTTTTAGATATAGTAAAAATCCTAATGGTGCTCATTTACCAAGGTATTACAATACATTGATTATTAAATGCACCTAACATAAATGAACCTAGTATAAATGAAAGGAAGCCTTTACAAAGCCGTTTCCTGTCAGCCTTCCTGCTGATCATTTAGGTTCTCTGAAATTATTATAGCTGTTCTTTGCTCTGCTGGAATAAATGGGAGGCAAGCAAGATTGTGAAGTCATGGCCATGCCACATATTTGTCATCAGTGATGAAGCTTTATCACCTACAAGCAAGTTTGCTTTGCTCTGCTGGTGAACTGACAGTGGATGTGCTTTCCAAGAATTTCCATGATGCACTTGTTTGAGTTAAGTCCTCGTTGTTGTTGTTGTTGTTGTTACATATGTTCATTATTAATAAGTTAATTCTGTTGATCCCGTGTATATGTTGACTCTATCTACGACTACCTTGACATCTCCCTTGTGCATCAAATTTAATTAAATCCCTCACATGGTTGAAGTAAGACAAAAAGTAGACTTTCATATAAGTATCCATGTTAAATTGAATGTAACTCAATTTTGTATTGCCTGTAATATATTTCAATGCCTTTTGCTTCATATTTTCCATAATGCCTAAAGAAAAGAATAAAAAGTTTTCCCAGGCTCATAAAAAAAAGAAAGAAATCAAATAATAGGGTAATTTTTTTTTTTTTTATTATTGTACATAAGCTATATGGAATAGTGTTTATCCCCAGGGTAAATATTCAAACAATTTCATTTGATAAGTCACTGGACTAAATAATTGAGAAACATGTTGAAACGTTCGGTACACACCTTTTTTTTTCCTGTTTTGAGTGTTGTTGTTTTTTTTTTTTTGTTTGTTTGTTTGTTTGTTTGTTTTTTTGTTTTTGTTTTTTGTTTTTAAAAAGGACCCAAACTAGCGATGCATTCCTCTCCACTCTGCAAGAGAGAAGTGCCCAACCTTGAGTGACTTACAGACCTGCTTTGTCTAGCCAAAGCCTCAAGGAACAGTCAGACTGCAGTTCTATGCTCTTTGACCAAAAGGGTTGTGCAAAGCAAGTGTGGAAAAAAAAAAAAAAAAATTATAAAAGAAAACCTATTAGTAGACCTGAATGGACTTGAATGGACTAGCCTGCTGTGAATCATGTAAGGAAAAAGGAGAACAAATAAAGGAAAAAAATATTTTGTACAGAGATATATTTTTATGAAAACACATTTGTAATATAAAAAGAGAAAAATTGATTGACAGATATGTAAATGTTTTTCATTATTGTAGTACAAATGCTAGTGGGGAATATAAAAATATCTATATACAAAGAGAAAATAGAAACAAAGCTTTTTTTTTTTTTTGTAAATGTAAAAAAGAAATGTATATACATGTTTACATATTGTACATATGTAATCCCCGACATGGCTCGTCTGCAGTATATAAAATGTATTTTATCCGTCTGTATATGATGCTTTGCATTGTGTTTAAGCTTATTCTACTTTCTTGAACTTGAAACATATTTTGAAGGTTTTGGAATAAAAAAATAAAAACATTTGTTTTGCTGTTATTTTTGCATTCTCGCCATGGTCTAATTTTCTCAAAGCTTGAAATGAATCTGGATACAACGCCTAGGGAATTTTATGGTAGACAGTTAAACCTTAATTTGCACCATTAATAACATCATTAATTCATTATCATTGTTTATTGGCCATCAGTAATTAAAATTGTAATAATCACATTTCATATATCAGAAAATTGAAAGAAAAAAGCAAACATTTCACAGTCCTTACTGTATGTTAGATTTTCTGGATCATTATTCGAATTCTGTGTAGCACAAGAAAATTCGCATTTGTCACACATGCATAAACAGCTGTACCCAATGGACGTTTGATAAATCCTACACGTTGTTACTTGCTCTGTTTGTGCACTTCACACACATGCGCACATTTACATAAAGAAGCACCCCCAAATCACCATATTTGTTAAACAACGCCCTAAAGGGTCATTTTATGGCTCCATGAAGGATGTGCAAGCTGTTGCCCTAATTCATTTTGAAAATCTGCAGTCATGTGAAACTCCTTCCTTATTTTTTGACCAAATGTTCTGCGTAATGTCTCACCGTAATGTGGCAATGGCTGAAAGTTCATTGAAAGCTTGGTGATTTCCCACCCAATTCACACATTCAATTAAATTTAATTAAACTTGTTTTTATCTTCTAACGGTGTCAAATTGCCCAACCCCTTTTCATGTACCGGTCATCGGCACTCACTGTGTGGTCTTATGTTACATTTACAAATACTTTTAAGAATAAAATAAAATTTCACTTCATACCCATTGCAGGCCATGTGACCAATTGCATAGAGCACAATAAACTCTGTATTTTACAATATTCCCATATTTGGATATGGTTTAAATATGATCATTTGCTCCACCATTCTTTTTTGGGTTTAACAGCAGTTATTAATGTCAAATAAAATGCAGTACTTATCAGCGGCACTAACGCTTTTATGTCGTTTTTTTTTTTTTATTATTATTATTATTTGTCAGAAAGCTTAAAAACGAACACATTCTTTTTTTTGACTATCTGACCGCTTTATCGCTGTAATGTCGAATGGAAATGTCACACAATAGCAGCGATTATTAGGGTTAGGCAAGGCTGCTCTCCATTGAATTTGATAAAGGTCATGGATATTTCACTAATAGTGCCATGCACCCTACTGTATGCTTTTAAAGCAGAGACATATGACATTGTGCTAGAGGTCAGTCTTTTTGGCTTCTCTTGGTTCATTTTTGTAATACCTCCTCGCTCATGGTGGAACAAACTAGTGACCATTAGCAAAGCCTCTCTTTCAGATCTTTGTTTTAGCTCTTTCAAGCTTTTGTTTTAGTCCTTGTGGGGTTACTGTAATGGTAACAGAGGTGCTAGAGGTCAAGAGGTACAGTAATGGCTCACTGGCTCAAGCACTCAAAACAACCAACAAAGCAATGTGGCTCCTATTCTTCCCTCCTCAAATTAGCCATTTGTTTGAGGATTTCTTTCAAACCCTTTACAGATTTCCTCCATAATGCTAAAATCAAGCTAACCTAGAGTGATACAAATGGGAAAACAGATAAAAGACAAAAATTGGCTGAAACAAGGGAAACTAGAATAAAGTCATTATTTTGTCACATATACATTACAGCACAGTGAAATTCCTTCTTCGCATATCCCAGCATAACTGGGGTCAGAGCGCAGGGTCAGCCATGGTACAGCGCCCCTGGAGCAGTTAGGGTTAAGGGCCTTGCTCAAGGGCCCAACAATGGCAACCTGGCTGAGCTGGGAATCGAACCGCCGATCTTCCGATCAGTAACTCAGTGCCTTAGCCCACTGAGCCACCACTGCCCTACATACGTACATACATAGACTCGAGATAAGTGCAATTTTTATGGCTCTATTATTCAGGCTTTGCATTGGAAATTGCATCTTGTAATTATGTATATGTTCCCTTTCAAAAGCTACACTCGATGCTGCGTGAAAACGCTATGGGAACATCTCTTTGTTGCCCGGTTGTGAAGCTTGTGCATGTCAAACCCGCCGAATACCTTCGGCTTATAACCTGTGCAGGCATGACGTCACCGAATAAGGTGCACCTGCAGGTTATAAATAGGAGTGAACCGGAAACATCCTCAGATCTTTTTGTCTTCAGGACCGCTTTGTGTTTGCGCGTGCATGCAAGCCGTAACAAAAGCAAAAATAAAAAATAACAGCATTAACTCACCGATATGGCGGAGTTGCTTAAGAGATGCGTGCCTCTGTGTGATAGATCTCTTTCGGAGGGCGATTTTCACGAGTTTTGTCTCGAGTGCTCGGGGGAAGAACACGCTCGCCTTGGGCTTCAGGGAGACTGTGAATACTGTGATATTCTCCCTATTAAGGTGCTTCGCGCGCATTCCTGGGGCTTGCGTGCTGATCTGGCAGACGCGCACGAGACGGAATTCCCCCTTTTTCTCGCGCTCTCTCCGGATCAGGAAGTTTTAGCTTCCGCTTCGCAAGCGCGCTCCGGCGCTTCTTGTGAAGGAGCGGAAGAATCTTCCTCTCTTGCTTCCATGGAAGTGGCCTCCTTACAACGCTCCTCCAGTGCTCACAGAGCTTATGAGGATTTATGAGAGGTTATAACGCATGCGGTCGAGCGATTGCATATCGACTGGCCGCAGCAGCGAGATTCCCCTAAGCGTTCGAGATTAGACGACAGGTTTCTGTCGGGTGGCCGGGGGGAGGAGCCTCAACGTCTCTCTCTCCCCTTCTTTGGTGACCTCCATGATGAATTAACCCTTTCATGGAGCAAGCCGTATTCATCGCGTGTTTTTGTGCCATCGACTTCGACTTATTCGAATATCGTTGATGCGAAAGCACGCGGTTATATGATGATGCCCCAGATAGAAGAGACGCTTGCGGGCTATCTCTCTCCTGGGACATCATCCTCCCTGAAAAAGCCTACCCTCCCCTCCAAGCCGTGCAGATTGACATCTGCTTTGGTGGGCAAAGCTTTTCAGGCAGCAGGACAGGCTGGCGCTTCACTGCACACCATGGCGGTTTTGCAGGCTTACCAGGCTGACCTGCTGAAGGACCTGAGCACCGGCGGGGTTATTGATGACAAGGCAATCGCAGAGCTGCGCCGAGCCACAGACCTGTCTCTCCATGCAACCAAGAAGACGGCCCGTGCTGTGGGCCGTTCTATGGCTGCCATGGTATCCACGGAGAGGCATCTGTGGCTGAACCTCTCGGGCATCAAGGATAAGGATCGCGCTGTCCTCCTTGATGCCCCCGTCTCGCCTTCCGGCCTTTTTGGCGACGCTGTTAATTCCGTCGCCACTAGGTTTTGGGAGGCAAAGCTATATGAACAGGCTTTTGGGAGGTTCCTTCCCCGCCGTGCTCAAGAACCGGGACCGTCGGCCACCCGGCCCCAGCCAGGTCTGGCCCCTATAAGGCGTGAGGTCCAGAAGGAGAGCGTGACCAGCCGCACACCCCCTCGTAAAGACTGGGGTGGGGCTCGCCGCTCTTCCCAGAAATCTGCCTCAAAAAGACCAGATCTGAGGAGCTTCCTCTCTTCGAAGAAGAAGCCCTGAGGTTCATGCGCCTGAGGCTGTGGTGGTGTTCCCCCCCAGGGAGGGGCGCCTGGATCTTCATCCCAAAGCAGGGCCTCCTCCCTGGCACTCCCTGGAGGCCGGTGTTCAATCCCTGCCACCACTGGTGTTTCGGGGAGCGCCGGTTGGGTGTTTGGGTATCTCCTGCCATACTTCAGGATACCCAACACCTAACACCCCCCCATTCAGCCGAAGTGTCAAAGCTCGTGCCCCTTTCGGAGAAGCTGGCAGCGTGGAAACTACTGCCAGGCATATCTCCTTGGGTAGAAAAGACTGTAGGCACAGGCTATAGGATTCAGTTTGCACATCATCCTCCGCGTTTCAACGGCGTGGTCTCCACTTCCGTGAAACCGGACCGAGCACATCTGCTGGCCCAGGAGTTAAAGACTCTGCTGGGCAAAGGGGCCATAGAACATGTTCCCCTTCCAGACAGAGAGTCGGGCTACTACAGTCGGTACGTTTTGGTGCCCAAGAGAGGGGGGGGGTTGCGTCCGATCTTGGATCTTCGCGGCTCGAACCGCTATCTCAGGAAATCCAGATTCAAAATGTTGACTGTCAAAATGATTGTTTCTCAAATTCAACTAGAGGATTGGTTTGTGACAATCGATCTCAAGGACGCATATTTCCATATAGAAATATTGCCACAGCACAGGAAGTTCCTGAGGTTCGCCTTTGGGGGCGAGGCTTACCAGTTTCGGGTCCTTCCATTTGGCCTATCTCTGTCACCCCGCACATATACAAAATGCATGGATGCAGCTCTGGCTCCTTTACGACTCCAGGGCATCCGTATTTTGAATTACATAGACAACTGGCTGATTCTGGCCCAGTCTCAGGAGCTAGCGCTTCGATATCGGGATGTCGTCCTAGCCCATCTTCATTCTTTAGGATTGAGACTCAACGCCACGAAAAGCGTTCTCCTTCCTGTTCAGAGGACAACATATTTGGGTGTCACATGGGATTCGGTCACGATGCGGGCACAGTTGTCTCCTGCTCGTGTCGAATCCATTCTCAACACCCTGAAGGAAATCAAGCTAGGCCAGAAGGTCACTGTTCATCACTTTCAGAAATCTTTAGGCCTCATGGCGGCTGCGTCCACGGTGATACCTTTGGGCCTTCTGCACATGATAGCGTTTCAGCTGTGGCTAAGAGCCAGGGGGTTTCATTCAAGGGCCAACCCCCAGAGGCTAATAAGGGTTACGCGCCGGGGGCTTCGTACCCTTTCTATGTGGTTCAGACCCCGGTTTCTGACTTTGGGTCCCACTCTAGGTCCGTCTTGTCGTCGCAAGATGCTAACGACAGACGCTTCCCTCATGGGCTGGGGTGCGGTCTTGCATGGCCGTCCAGCACAAGGGAGCTGGAGAGGTCATCTTCTCGCATGGCACATCAATTGCCTCGAAATGATGGCTCTGTTTCTGGCCCTGAAACACTTCCTCCAGCAGTTGAGAGGCTACCATGTCCTAGTGCGGGTGGACAGCACTGCGGTAGTCTCGTACATAAATCACCAGGGTGGACTGCGCTCGCGCCGCTTGAACAAGCTAGCGCACCAGGTTCTGCTTTGGGCACAGGACAAGTTCCTGTCCCTCAGGGCGATTTACATTCCAGGGCACATGAATGTAGGTGCAGACTTGCTATCCAGACAAGCTGTAGAACAGGGGGAATGGAAGCTCCACCCCGAAATAGTCAGTCAAATCTGGGAAAGATTTTACGTAGCAGAGGTGGACCTCTTTGCCTCACAAGAGACAGTACAATGCCCCCTTTACTACTCTCTGACTCCTCCAGCTCCCCTGGGTCTGGACGCAATGGCCCACACGTGGCCCAGGTTACGCCTTTATGCGTTTCCACCTATAGTTCTGCTCCCGGGAGTCCTGGCGAGGGTCCATCAACAAGGGTTGCGCGTCTTATTGATAGCGCCCCATTGGCCGTCCAGAGTGTGGTTCTCGGATCTAATATCTCTCCTCGACAGCTCACCCTGGGTGATTCCAGTGAGGAGGGATCTTCTGTCTCAGGCGCAGGGGACAATACTTCATCCCCGGCCCGAGCTCTGGAACCTTCATGTTTGGCCCCTGAACGGGACCAACTGAGACAGGCTGGGCTTTCAGCCAGCGTAATTGAAACCATTTTACGTGCCAGGGCTCCCTCCACTAGGAGAACTTATGCCCTCAAATGGAGTGTGTTTGAAAATTGGTGCATGACAAGACACATAGACCCAGTTCACTGCCAGATTGTTTCAGTGCTGGAGTTTCTACAAGAAAAGTTGTCCTCGGGCTTATGCCCTAGTACACTCAGAACGTACGTAGCCGCTATTTCGAACCACTAGAGTCAGCGCCTGTCAAGCTTCTGTCTCTTAAGATGGTTTTTCTGATGGCTATTACTTCTTTCAAGAGGATTGGGGATCTGCAGGCTCTGTCAGTCTCCCCATCCTGCCTAGGCTTTGCCCCTGGGCTAGTCAAAGCTATTCTGCATCCTCACCCGAACTATCTTCCCAAGGTTCCATTCTCGACCATGCACCCAGTTGTTCTCGAAGCTTTCTGTCCTCCGCCTTTCACAGCTCCGGAGCAGGAAAGACTTCACTTACTGTGTCCAGTACGTGCTCTTCGGATCTACGTCCACCGCACTAGCCAGTGGCGTAAATCAGAGCAGCTCTTTATTTGCCATGGGGGTCGCAACCGGGGGGCGGCTGCCACTAGACAGACTCTGTCACACTGGGTGAGAGATGCCATTGCCTAGCCTATGAGGCGCGTGGTCACACTTCGCCTCTGGGAATCAGGGCTCATTCAACCAGGGGGATTGCCTCATCGATTGCCTTGGCAAGAGGCGTACCCCTGCAGCAGGTGTGTGATGCGGCGGGCTGGTCCTCTCCACACACGTTTGTTAGATTTTATAGTCTGGATGTCAATGCTACTCCAGGTTCGCGGATCCTTGAGTCAGCATCCCAGAGCTAGGTCTGAGACCTCCTCGGCTTGTGCGCACACGCTACACAACCTGGGGGTCCAGACACTTGCAGTGCGGCGGCGTTGGTATTCTCGTTCCCATAGCATTTTCACGCAGCATCAGGTGTAGCTTTTGAAAGGGAACGTCTCGGGTTACTTGGCTGTAACCCTGTTCCCTGATAAAGCGGGAACAAGATGCTGCGTTCCGATGCCGCACTGCTGGCGTGCCTGGACGTCCTTCAGACAAAATTGACCTGAGGATGTTTCCGGTTCACTCCTATTTATAACCTGCAGGTGCACCTTATTCGGTGACGTCATGCCTGCACAGGTTATAAGCCGAAGGTATTCAGCGGGTTTGACATGCACAAGCTTCACAACCGGGCAAACAAAGAGATGTTCCCATAGCGTTTTCACGCAGCATCTCATTCCCGCTTTATCAGGGAACAGGGTTACAGCCAAGTAACCCGAGACGTTTCATCCACACCTGAAAAGTTACTGTAGCTCTTCCTGATGTACAACTCAACTGTTCTTCATTCCTTTATATGTTTTTGCATGCAGTAATTCCACTATAATTTCTTGACCATGAAATCAGGCTCAAAAGCACATTGGTGAAGACACTACCACTTCCAGTCTGAATTTAAAAATCAAACAGGTATGTACCCAGGTATTGTTCTATATTGAGTTCCTTATTTCGAATACAACATGGCACGGCTGATTGCTTCTCTCACTATGATTTATATCCGAAAAATGTGTGAGGGCTGGTTCTATCGCAGGACTGCTCGTCCAAGTGTCTCATTTAATCAAATATGTGTATGCGTAGCTTTTTGCATGAATTTCAATCATAAAATGTGATTTATCAAGTAATACTCATGTTTAAAGATGTGTATGTTTAGAACTTGTACCGCATTTATTGCACTTACCAGCATAAAGAATAGATTAGTTGCTGCCTATGGCGGGCACAAGAAAGTAATGTGTGTTTGATGTGTGAATGGGTGTAAATTTCCATGTTGTCACCAAAATGTTTTAAAATAAAAAAATTCTGCACTGGTTAAAAAACAAAACAAAACATGCCTTTAAAGGTGACTCTAGAGTTTTCTTAGTTTAAATAAGTTTATTTGTGAGTTAGATAATAGATTTAAGCAACTAAACAAAACTGCGAACTTTGAACTTTGACACACACATTACACAAATTCACACATTACGTATGGTACATTTGCACATTTTGAACTGCAACTTTGCACACTATTCTGCACATTCCACTCATTATCTTGCCCATAAGCGGACACGGTTCTACCTTACATTTCAACTCTTCTAGATTTAATTTTATTATAGTTTATTATTATTATTATTACTTTTATAGTTTTTATATTACTTATTACTCCTACTATTTTATTTTCATAATTTTATCATTTGTAAATATTGTACATTTCAGTCCTTTACAGCTTAAGTCTATTTCCATATTTCTCTATATATCTAATTTGTAAAATTCTCTTATTTCTATAATTTTGTACTAAAACTTACTTTTTGAAATTTTAGGTCATCAGCAGTTGTATAAGCATTTTACTTCATATCATACAGCGTATGACTGTGTATGTGACAAATAAAATAAGAATTCAATCAATTAGAATCACTAAATGTGATCTACTGCACAGTATTATTTTTGCGAGACTTAATTTGACAGGTGAAAGAGTAGAAAAAAGTTCATGTCATTGCTGTTGTCACAAAAGTGAAAATACAAAGCAAAAAATTCGGGACTTTATTGTGTGAAAAGTTCCATAAGGAATTTTCCAATGATGAAATTCAATTATACGCTCTATTCAAAGATGTTAAAGGACACATACACACGTGGACAAAATTGTTGGTACCCTTCGGTCAATGAAAGAAAAACTCACAATGGTCACATAAATAACTTTAATCTCACAAAAGTAATCATTCTAAAACATTCTATGAATGTTAACCAATGAAAGTCATTGCTTTTCAACCATGCTTCAACAGAATTATTAAAAAAAAATAAACTCACGGAACAGGCCTGGACAAAAATGATGGTACCCCTAGAAAATACTGAAAATAATGTGACCAAAGGGACATGTTAATTCAAGGTGTGTCCACTAATTAGCATCACAGGTGTCTACAATCTTGTAATCAGTCAGTGGGCCTATATATAGGGCTCCAGGTAGTCACTGTGTTGTTTGGTGACATGGTATGTATCACACTCAACATGGACCAGAGGAAACAAAGGAAAGAGTTGTCTCAGGAGATTCGAAAGAAAATTATAGACAAGCATGTTAAAGGTAAAGGCTATAAGACCATTTCCAAGCAGCTAGATGTTCCTGTGACTACAGTTGCACATATTATTCAGAAAGTTAAGATCCATGGGACTGTAGCCAACCTCCCTGGACGTGAACCATCCGTCGTTGTTTGAGCCAAAGTGGACTACAAGGGAGACGACCAAGGAGGACAGCATTGATGACAAATCAAAGAGACGGATAATCCGAATGGTAACAAAAGAGCCCAGAAAGACTTCTAAAGAGATCCAAGATGAACTTCATGCTCAAGGAACATCAGTGTCAGATCGCACCATCCATCGTTGTTTGAGCCAAAATGGACTACATGGGAGACGACCAAGGAGGACACCATAGTTGAAAACAAATCATAAAAAAGCCAGACTGGAATATGCCAAACTATATGTTGACAAGCCACAAAGCTTCTGGGAGAATGTCCTATGGACAGATGAGACAAAAATGGAACTTTTTGCCAAGGCACATCAGCTCTATGTTCACAGACAGGAAAAATGAAGCATATCAAGAAAAGAACACTGTCCCTACTGTGAAACATGGAGGAGGCTCTGTTATGTTCTGGGGCTGCTTTGCTGCATATGGCACAGGGTGTCTTGAATCTGTGCAGGGTACAATGAAATCTCAAGACTATCAAGGGATTCTAGACAGAAATGTGCTGGCCAGTGTCAGAAAGCTGGGTCTCAGTCGCAGGTCATGGGTCTTGCAACAGGACAATCACCCAAAACACACAGCTAAAAACACCCAAGAATGGCTAAGAGGAAAACATTGGACTATTCTAAAGTGGCCTTCTATGAGCCCTGACCTCAATCCTATTGAGCATCTTTGGAAGAAGCTGAAACATGCCGCCTGGAAAAGGCACCCTTCAAACCGGAAACAACTGGAGCAGCTTGCTCATGAGGAGTGGGCCAAAATACCTGCAGAGAGGTGCAGAAGTCTCATTGACAGTTACAGGAATCGTTTGATTGCAGTGATTGTCTCAAAAGGGTGTGCAACAAACTATTAAGTTAGGGGTACCATCATTTTTGTCCAGGCCTGTTCCATGAACTTCAATGAGTTCATTTTTTTAAAATAATTCCGTTGAAGCATGGTTGAAAAGCATTGTCTGACTTTCATTGGTTAACATTCATAGAATTTTTTTTAATTATTACTTTTGTCAGATTAAAGTTATTTCTGTGACCATTGTGAGTTTTTCTTTCATTGACCGAAAGGTACCAACAATTTTGTCCACGTGACACGTGACGTATTGCCTGTATACATACAGTATACATATACAGTAGCACATTTACATTTGTAATACAGTACTTGCCCAGAAAAAGCTTTTGACTTGCTCTGGTAGTACAGTCCCCAACATACAAACACGTTTGTTCTGAGAACTCGTTTGAAAGTCCAATTTGTTCATAAGTCCAACAAACTAGGATGTCCAAGTACTGTCCAAGTACTAGGATACTAACCCAATTAGCTATACACAGTATGACATGTTACATTATCTTGTTCCTTAGAATCGTGCTGATGGTTGAACGATTCATGTTAAAAGAATGAGAACTGTCTGCCATCTTTTCACCTCTCTCTATTCTCTCAATTATTTTCACTTTTGTTCCCATTGTTATTGATTAGCATTTCTTAGCAGTACCAGCTTCATTGCTGCTGATTTTACACTTGCTTCTGGACATCCTGGGCTGCACGCTGCATGCACGTGACAATGTATGCCGGACATGTGATCTATACAATATATACAGTAGTATAATCAAACCTACTATTATCTATACAAATTTAAATGTGACTTTAAATGTGACAGGCAGTATGACTAATGCCTATATCTCATAGCACATTTCTAAAACCTGCAAAAATTAAATATTTAATGAGTACACTCTGGTCCCGCTGTGGTTCACAAGAAAACAGAGCTGCAGGCATGTCAAACGCACTAACTAATACTCACTATTATATTAAAGGGCAGCAGAAATAAAACACTTGTTCTGCTTGGATGCATTAGGTTTAATTACGCTATTGAATCTCAGGGTTTAAAGTGGCAGGGTTCAGATCATAAAACTTCATTGGATTAGGTTAGTACTGTTAGTCTATCCAGATGTGCTTTGAAGATGCAGGTTAGACCAGTGGCCCCTTCTTTGATAGACGTGTTGCTCTGGGGAGGTTATTCATGGTCGGAAAATTCCTTTCATGCGTTTTAAATCACAGTTTTCACAGGTTTAACAACTACTGGAAATCTTGAGTCTGAAAAGATTGTCCTGACCTTGAAGTTTCGGGTTCAGTTCATTTAGAATAGTACAAGCATTTGCGAGATATTAGAATTTACTGCAATTTCTCATCAAGAAACACATTTGCATTGTAATGACTGCTTTTCCAGGGGATTTTTCCCTACTAAACTTTTGCACGCGGCTAACCACCTTAACGTTTGACAGCCATCAGAATGCAGAATGAAAAATAAGGTGCTTGTGTGCGATGTTGTACAGACAAGATGTTGAGAGCATTACCAATCCTTTTTTTTTCATGATATAAGGGCGTTTCTATTTAAATTTCAAATTAGCTTATCTTGCATGGATTAGCCTAGTTTGTCTAGTACGTAACACCATGAACTATTTGACATTTTCATCAAACAATTCCTGAACAATTTTTGTAGTGTGGCAGGGAACATTGTACTGCTGAAAAAGGCCACTGCCATTAGGGAGTACTGTTGTCAGGTACACGAACCCGGCTATCCACATGATGTAAAAGAAAACATGATTTATCAGAGTAGGCTACCTTATGACCTTGATCCATGCAGTTTCAGTGGTGAACAGGGGTCAGCATGGTCACTCTGACTGGTCTGTACCTACATACACAGCCCCCTATGCAGACGTAAAACTAGTCTGCACATGGCGTCATTTCATGCAGGCTTTGACTTACTTAATACATTTGGTATTTTGCTGCAGGTGCAGAGGTTACTATGTGCTTAGCCTAACTGTTGCTGTTAAAATGTTCAATTTGTTGGATATTACCGTACTAAATAACAGTATCGGAAAAATATTACCAGCAGTTGGTAGCACTGAAAGGTTATTTTAAATAAAAAGAGAGACTATGACAGATCTTTTACAAATAACTGAAAATGTTGACCATCATTCCAAACAAGCAGAAGGACAAGGGCATGTAACATACTTGAACTGAGAGTTCACAAAATCAAAAAGTTGAGTAAAAAATGTTATGACCAGTCATATGCTGAATTTAACCATCAATTTTACCAAATTGTATTTCTTTGTGTTATTAAGTTTTGTCGAGAGGAAGACATTTGCAGTATGCGGGCTTCAACCTGAAATAATAATATCAATGATTACATTAAAGCTGATCAGCTTAATCTTAGCTTTAACCTTTTAACTATTCCTATAAATACTTGTTATAAGGATTAAAAATTTGGGATTTGTTCATGATTTCAACACTAATCGAGTAATTAAGATGCTAGGCCAGTGTATATAATGTGAGGGTAAAATCTGGTGAATCATTATTTAAAACCAGGAAAGATGTTATTTAACAACACACCATGTGAGCTGCACATTTTTTTTTTTTTTATTCAAATGTGAATTACAGTGGGGCAAAAAAGTAAAAAGATAAGAGAGGCCTGTAATCTTCATCATAGGTATATCTCAACTATGAGAGAGAAAGTCAGAAAAAAAAATCCAAAAGATTTTGAAAGAATTTATTTGCAAATTATGGTGGAAAATAAGTATTTGGTCAATAACAAAATTTCATCTCAATGATTTGTTACTGTGTATACCCTTTGTTGGTCAAACATTTTCTGTAAGTCTTCACAAGGTTTTCACACACTGTTGCTGGTATTTTGGCCCATTCCTCCATGCCGGTCTCCTCTAGAGCAAGGAACACTGACTTTCAACTCCGTTCAAAGATTTTCTATGGGGTTGAGATCTGGAGACTGGCTAGGCCACTCCAGGACCTTGAAATGCTTCTTACAAAGCCACTCCTTTGGTGCCCGGGTGGTGTGTTTGGGATCATTGTCACGCTGAAAGACCCAGCCACGTTTCGTCTTCAATGCCCTTGCTGATGGAAGGAGGTTTTCACTCAAAATCTCATGCTACATGGCCCCATTCATTCTTTCCTTTACACGGATCAGTTGTCCTGGACCCTTTGCAGAAAAACTCCCCCAAAGCATGATGTTTCACAGTAGGTATGGTATTCTTTGGATGCAACTTTCTCCTCCAAAAGTTCATCTAACCATATGACATTCTCCCAATCCTCTTCTGGATCATCCAAACGCTCTCTAGCAAACTTCAGACTGGCCTGGACATGTACTGGCTTAAGCAGGGGTACACGCCTGGAACTGCAGGATTTGGGTCCCTGGTGGCGCAGTGTGTTACTGATGGTAGCCTTTGTTACTTTGGTCCCAGCTCTCCGCAGGTCATTCACTAGGTCCTCCCGTGTGATTTTTGCTCACAGTTCTTGTGATCATTTTGTTCTCACAGGGCGAGATCTTGCGTGGAGCCCCAGATCGAGGGAAATTATCAGTGGTCTTGTATGTCTTCCATTTTCTAATAATTGCTCCCACAGTTGATTTCTTCACACCAAGCTGCTTAACTATTGCAGATTCAGTCTTCCCAGCCTGGTGCAGGGCTACAAATTTTGTTTCTGGTGTCCTTTGACAACTCTTTGGTTCTTGGCCATAGTAGAGTTTGAAGTTCAAACAGATGCCATTTATACAGGTAACAAGTGGAGGACAGAGGAGACTCTTAAAGAAGAACTTACAGGTCTGTGAGAGCCAGAAATCTTGCTTGTTTGTAGGTGACCAAATACTTATTTTACCAAGGAATTTACTTATCAATCCTACAATGTGATATTCTGGATTTTTTTTATTTTTTATTTTGTCTCTCATAGCTGAGGTATACATATGATGTAAATTATCATCATTTTAAGTGGGAGAACTTGCACAATTGGTGTCTAACCAAACTAACTAAATACTTTTTTGCCCCACTGTATCTATCACACACCAAATTTGCATTTGACATCATCAAAAGTTCATATCACTGAAACTCATACAGTTGCAGCACTGAAAATTGTGAGTACAGTCATGGCTGAATTAAAGTCACGTGGATTTTATCCATTCCGGAGGCGAAATTTCATATCGGAAAAAAGCATTCTTCCCATAGGAAATAATGAACTGTACAGTAAACGCAGATAATATGATATAGCTACCGATTTAAAAAAACAATTTCCATCACTAAAATAGTAATATATTGGTATAAAAGTAGACATTAAACCTCATTTAACCTTAACTTATGATTAATTTTGACGCTGGCTGCTTAAAAAGCAAAACTGAAATTGGCTCCCTTTGCTTCTTGCTATTGTCTTTGCTAACATTCTTTGGATCTACAGTACAATGCTATGTCTTCATTAAATCTTGCACAAATTGCAAAAAAAAAAAAAAAAAAAAAAAACACAAAAATATGTAATTTCGCTTTGCTTGGCTTTTCACAGTCATAAACACTTTTTGAACGGTTCCCGGATATTTGTAAAACATAACCTGTGATTTTAACGATGCGGGTTGCGCGGGGGGCAAGGCCGCGCATAAACTGTTCAGAACGGGCAGATCCACAGGCTGCTACCCCGCGGAGTTCTAAACAGGCAAAGGCGCAGCCATTTATACACGCGGTTGCCAGGCAATGCACAGGTAAAGGTATCAGGGCCAAAGACAACACCAAAAAATAGAAAGAAAGAAAAGAAAAGAAAAAGAAAGACAGACAGACAAAGCTGTTATAACATGAAGGCAAAGCTCCAGCCTCTGTCCCTGTTTCAGTTAAAGTGCACAAAGCACAAACCCCTCTGTCTCCAATAAATCCTTGGTAAGGGCGAATACCCCAAGAGGATCTTTAGTTTTGTTTTTGGTTACCAGAGCCCCATCCGTTCTCGCGTAGACGGCGGAGCTCTGTTTATTTTGTGTTATCAGTTTTCTTTTGTTTCTTTTAAGTTTCTAATTAATAATCCCACACCGTCTTCAAACGGGAGGGTCTTCCCCTGCGTATCACAAGCACTCTCACATACTCCTATTTCGTTAACCCCCTCTAAAGCCCTGCGTTAAAAGCATCTCATGGTGCAGCTCTCCATACCGCGCCACGTAACAGTGATTGGTTCGGCTCAGGTCGGTCTCTCGTGTGCTGAAAATGTTTCATATGTCGAGGCAAATTTCTTGCACAATTTCAGTTCTTAAGGCAAACATTCATGAGGCAGTGGGTGTATGTGAAGTATATGTGTACATATAGAGTGATATCATGGCTTAAATAATAGGGGGGGGGGGGGAATTTTAACAAAAAGGATGTAAAAAAACACAAGACATTTTATTCATTTTATTATTTTTTTAATTCATTGTAAAGGACTGGTTTTGAAAGGAATGCCACCTATAGTATAGATAGTAGAGGGTGAATATCAGTGTATACCTAGAGGAACATATTTGCATTACAATGTTAAAAATTGGTTGATCTTTGTTCTCTTTTGCCCGTTAAAACTATTAAAACAATTTTTTTTCTTATGCAATAAGCCCAACAACTAGTTGGGATTGATACTATACATATAAAACTGACATATGATTAATGCCAGGACTTATATGGTACAGTATATATTACAAACTCTTATAGACTGTACCTTCTCAGTTACACTAAGAATAGTATACAGGTATTTTTCCACATATGTACTTATTAGTGTCATGCAAATACCATGAATCACATAAAATGTGTTACAGATACAGTAGGACTTGTGATTTTCATCTTTACTTTGCCACATCTTTGTCAACCCGATTTATTTTGCTCTGTTGATGTTTACAAATTGTTGGTGTTAAATAAATACATATTAGTGAACCAATGAATACACTGACCCATGAAATTATAGCTTACGTTATGTTCTGGATGATGTTGCCTATCCTTCCATCCTGAGCTATTTCCATTCTGAGGTTGATTTTGCATCAGACAGAATCCTGACTGATCTTTCAGACTCAGGGACACAGAAAATGGACTGCTGAAAGTCTATTTTCTTTCTTTTTCTATAAGGTCAGCAAGGCGTGTACTTATTCTGCCAAAGCGCCTTTGTCCAGCTGGGGGAAACAGTGCAATGCTGTGCTGTCTGTCATTATAGGTAGATCTCACAGGATGATCTCAGTCAGCGTACACTCCAAGCATAAGCTACAGAGTACAGTAATGAAAAAAAAAAATGAAAAAAAACATGGTACACGTATAATCATCCCTGATGACTCATATCATTCTTTTCCAATAAAATGAGAAACATGCATATGCATTTGGGATTTACTGTATACATTACCGTAAACAGGGATAACCTTAAATACTACTAGATTTATGAAAGACGAATACACAGACTGAAAATATTGAATTTTAAATAAAAAAAATACAATAAAATTCAATTTTACAAAGCTAAAGCCTCTAGGGTGAAGTCAGAAAAAAGCAATAGTTTATAAAATACTTCATAAACTTTATATATTCAAAAATAGAACTTTCAGGTTAGTGTCCAGGTTTTCTGATTTATGTTGAATCTGGCACAGCAGCCGTGACAGGTCTTTCTTTAAACAGCCATTTATACCATTCCTTTGTGGTCCATGCTGTACAAGTAGGTAATAGACAATGGCTTCTATGTTTCCAGTGTCTGTAAACAGTTTCAGACCATAGCACTACTTTTGGTGGGAAATTTTTGGTTTGCAGACTCAGACCAGCAGTGATTTAGCAACAAATGAGCTGCACCCAACTACATTGCCTGGTCAAAAAAAGGTTTAAACTCTAATCCTACATTTGTCCTCCTTTAGCTTTAATAAAAGCATGCAATGTGGTGGCCAAATCATGTGTGAAAATGATTCCGCATTCTCCCAGAAGCTAGTAAAAGTATTTTACTATATGAGCCCGGGAATATGCCCATGCCATCGGGGACGAAAAGCTCCACTGATGGGATAACCTGGTCATTCGGATCATTAGCTGACTTCATTTTATTGCCACATAACGTTGCTCAGGTCCATAAAGACATGGTTTACAAAGGTGGATATGAAAGAACTTGTCTGCACAGAACACTGACCTTAACCCATTAAACACCTGTAGATAGAACTGGAATATGAAATTCACACCAGATTTGCCTTCTCGGGAACAACATTACTTTAAAGTATTAAAAAATCTCCACATCCTTATCGTGTCCTGCATACATTCCTCAGCTTAAGATATCTTAAATAGCTGGCTAACATACTGTAAGGAAACTATATCACAAGTTAACACTGGCATTAGCTTCTTCCTAGCTGCTACTGTAGCTATGTTCTTGAACATTCTTTATTCATCATGCATAACTAACATTTCTTTAAACACATATTTGATAGGGTTATATGAGAGATGTTATTATTTATTTATTTATTCATTTATTTGTTGCTTTTTTTTCCTTCTTTTTTTTACATTTGCTTAAAAAAAAAATTTTATGGTCTTTTTTTTTTTTTTTTGGCTGTATCCTGGTCAGAGAGGCGGTATATATCCAGGAACACTGACATTAAGCACAATAACCCTCAAGCTCTGAGGCAGTAAAAACTACCCACCTCACGATTGCGGCATCATTTTTATAAATGCTTATCTTAATACAGTATATTTCAATACTGAGTATCTGCTTATCTAAAGGTCTCTGCATGTCCCTGCGCAGTCAAGTAAATATTCATTATGATGTCCTTATTTCTAGTATGATATTCCTTTATTATTATACGTCGAGGAATGATTATTGAATCTTGACCGATTTGCCTTAAGTACCCAGTACAGTATATTAGAATTGTAGTAAAAGACTATGTGTGACATTTTGTTTCATTTGTGATCCTGGGCCCATTCTTGTCAATGATTACGGACTTGTTTTAAACTACTTTATGTACCTATCCAAGCTTGTGGCAGACTTTACAGTCTATAATCCTAAATATGTAAACACATACTCAGTAATAAAAATGAAAATAGGACCAAACCTATGTATTTATGTGAAGAAATTCATAATACTGGTTAAATCTTATGCATCTTCCAGAGATTGGGAACAATCCAGAAACGCATGCATTATCGCTATTTCGATTCATAAACTGACCCAGAATGAATCAGTAAAGTGTATTCCCCCACAAAAGTTCTGGATAGAAAGTTGTAAGGAATTTCAACTACAGCTTCATCTTTTATATAAGTGATATAGTATGTATAAGTCTGTGGACCCAATATTTTTTAGAGGGCACAGTGTAATAACAGCAATACATTTATCCTTGTCTAATGGTCAAGTGATATATTGCTATCAGCACTCATTACTTATAGACTTTCTTTTTTTTTTTTTTTCCATTCTCATCACTGCAGAGGTCATTAATGCTCGGCTGACCCAGACTGGCTAGGGCCTGACAAACAGAATATTTTCATGGAAAAGGGAACTAAAATCGAAATACCTTGGCAACCAATAGCATATGATACCATGTGCACAGCACTTGTTTAAATGCTATTTCTGCTCTTTTTTTGTGCAATACACTGTTTATGATTTATCATGCAGATGTTGTCTCAATCATCCAAATGAAAAAAAAAAAAAAAAACTTGATTTGTCCTTCCAAGGAACCCATCGATGGTTCTATATTTACCTGTTTCGAAAACTGTTCTAAGATTCTACAAACCCTTTTATTCGTACAAAGAGTTTTTGATCAGTATTTCTCCAGAGTGTATGAAAATTCCCCAATTCAGGAAGAAAGAACATATTAAAATATCTTAATTGGATAGATGTGATGCAAGGTTTTGTAAGCTCAAGCCCTCATGCCTTGAGATTTATCTTTAGAAGTTAAAGCCCTTGTAAGGCAATAATCATTAAACTTGTTCTTGGAGATTTAACTTTCCACAGAATTCCGTTCCTAATTTGGCAGGTCTAATCTGGCTAATCAAACATATGGATTATCTACAAGAAGGTGTGTTTTATCAGGACGGAAACTGAATTCTCTGGGACAGTATAGTGCCAAGAAAATGGATTGTGTTCACTATATTATTTAATGCAGCACAAAGACATGAACACCAATTAGATATGTTTACTCAATTTTCTCCCATCTTGCCAGTCCCTGCTCACTACCCAGCTAATTAACAAGTAAGGGTCACGCTTTACATATGATTCCTTTAAGAAGTTCTGTTTCAAAATTAATGCAATGTACATACTACTATATACAGTATATATCAAAGTACAACTATATACAGCATATATCACTAGTTAATTAGTATAAATTCACATTCCTATCACAGCTCCAGGGTCTCTGGTTCTACTCTGATCTTGGGTTAACCCCATGACACAGAGACACGTTCCCACTAGGTTTGCAAAATAATAGGTGAAAGCAGTAAGCATGTGTACAACTGGGTAAGAGCGCAGTGGAAACCGGTAAGGTTGTAGCATTGTCTTTCTTGACCTGGAGCTGTCATGCTTATTTTGGATATGTTCAAAAAAGCCTGGTAGGGACAGGGTTAATGAACATCATCATTATTATTATTATTATTATTATTATTATTATTATTATTATTGCAATAAGATCATCACTGGATAACCACAGAGTAAACTTTGTAATTCAATTCAATTTTATTTGTATAGCGCTTTTAACAATTGTCATTGTTGCAAAGGAGCTTTACACAATCAAAAGAACTACTGTATTTAAGTATGTATGAATCAAAACGGTCAGATTGTCCCTGATGAGCAAGCCGATACTAATGTGGGTGAAAACGGACAGCAGGGATTGATTTGCATTCATACTGTGCTGGGTGGCAGGCAGTTCAGTATAACAGATGATGTTAATTGATGTTAATATCAGTCCAGTCCAGTTAGTTATTCAAGGCTCAAAGCAGTGCTAAGTATTTCCATAATTTCTTTTTTACATTATGGCAAGTTATATTAAAGTAAAGTAAAGCCTTTATTTTGTCACATATACATTACAGCACAGTGAAATTCCTTCTTCGCATACCCCAGTGTAACTGGGGTCAGAGCGCAGGGTCAGCCATGGTACAGCGCCCCTGGAGCAGTTAGGGTTAAGGGCCCAACAATGGCAACCTGGCTGAGCTGGGAATCAAACCGCCGATCTTCCGATCAGTAACTCAGTGCCTTAGCCCTCTGAGCCACCACTGCCCATATTAGCACATTACACACAAAAAATATATAAATAAATAGATAGCTTATCTACAGTACTTGCATTCATGAAAAAGCTTGAGACAGAAAAGAAAAATCTGTTGTGTTTTTTACATGTTTTTTTTTTTTGTTTTTTTACCAGTGAATGAACAAAATATTACACTGTGCATCATAAGCCATGAAATTATCATTATTATGTGTTCTTATTTCAGTGGGTTGTGAAAGTTGCATAAATATCATCAATACACACATAAGTGCGCACGCGCACACACACACACGCACACACAGTCACGAATCTCTCCCAGTCCTTCAGACCCTGACACATCTCTCTGTGTTGTCCTTATACGCTCTCACCCCATGTCACCCCACAGAGTAGACAGAAGCAATATAAACTGAAACTTTCCAATAATGGCCATATTATGAAAGCAAGTGAAAGAGTGCACATGGCTAGTGTAATATGTTATTTTTTTCATTGGGGATATTCACTGGAGTGAGTCAGCTGAGGGCGTATAAAGTGCACAGAGCCATATTCAATCTAGTATAGATGCATATATGAATATTTCTTTGTTGAAATCTGATTTGTGCACTGACCTCTAAGTGCTTTACCTTTATTATGACTGATGCTGGAAATGCAAGACGCAGCATATCTGGCACTTTCCGCCCCTTTGATTGCTGTTTTATATATGCGTTTAACAATCATACATTTTTAAAAGGCCATGCTTATTTCTAATTTCCGGATTCCCTGCAGATTTCCCTGTTGTATCACATTCAGCTGAAAAATAATTAATATTCATTATATAAAAATGATATGTTCATCAAAAGCTGTTTTATCCATCATCTATACTATCAATAATGTTTTTTTTTGGGGGGGGGGGGGGGGAGGGGGGAGGACTTAGAAGAATTTTGAACTTGTCATTTCACAGACAGTCATGAATCATTTTTCAATGCATATTTGGAACGCATACACTCTTGGGTGAAACTTCACAAATCAAACTTTTTTAATCATTGACACAATGATTGTTGCCTAGCAACAAGCTCAACCGGAGTGAGCTAGCATGGAGGTGTGAGCTGCAGGAGTGCAGAGATTGTGTGTTCCCCTGTATATGTGTGAAATGACATGCCCATGCGTTTTTATCTCCTACTTAATGAGTTTGCGGTTTTGGTTCATTTTTTAGCATTGGCATTGGCACCCCAGGCATCAATTCAGCATGATCCTGTTTGAAAAGGAAATGCTATGCCATAGACACAAGGCCTTGAGATATAAGTTGTATCTGGATCACTTTATCTTGTCAGCTAATGTCTGACCTATTCACCAGACAGAGTGGGAAAGTTGGGGGTGGCACTGACAGCCAGGGGAGGATGAATGTTCCCTGTCTAAAGACCAAAATATGCCTCTTTGCACAGAACATGCAGACCTGTAACATCAATTTTGGTTGATTTTATTTGAGTGGTCTTGGTAATTAAGTTGTGCTTGCACAAGGACGCTAATACAAAGACAAATCATTTTATTTGAATCAGAAACAGGTAACAAAACATACAGAAATGTAATTTATATTAATGTTATCCTAATTTAAAGATAGAAGCAATCAAAGTTATAGTATACCTTTTGATGCCCAGGAGAATTATTGACATTTATTACAGCAGTTAATTCTGATGCGTATTCTGATTGGATGAGCGGCCTTCCAAAAGTGGTGATAGATGGTAACAGCACTGGGACATATACCTATATGTATTCCTTTGCATTACAGGTGTTCTAACGATCATTAATTACACTAACTATAGGTCACCAGCATGGGTGAAAGTAGGTTGGTACTGCCATATGGGAAATAAGAGAAGAGAATTCAGAAAGTCTTAAACAACATTTAGACTCCTCACTAACTGCTTCTATGTTGTTCCAAATTGCCTTTGAACGGTCTATGTTGTTTTATATACCTACAGTAGGGCTAACACACAGTACTAAAGGCTAGCTAGCTTCTAACACAAGACTGAATCCCAAATCCCTTTCTAAACCTTAATCAAGGGCACTACTAGGTGTGCGGAACAAGGGATCCTAGCACACCTAGCACACTAGTTTGCCATTCATTTTTATTTGGGATTCAACCCTGGACCCCAAAATTTACCAGATCTTCTAAATCGGAATAAGTGGAAATATAAATTAAAAATTCTTTGTATCATACAATCGAATACATTTCTCAGGACTGTCCACCAGCTACACCGATGGTTCTCTTTACCTTTTGGCAACATAGAATGCCAGTAAAAATTTAAAACTGCTTTCACACCAGTTAATTACATTAACTCTTGATCACTAACTGTCATTTGCCATCTCAATGCCTGTTCCACCAGTAGCAGGATGATATGTGTTGGTGGAGCAAAATAACTGGTTACATGAACAAACAAATCCCAATCTCAAACCCCAACATCAGCTCGGTTTTATTGAGAAGTTTCAGTTAATAGGCTGCTGTCCAGGATGAGATGTCTGCCAGACGTGTTAAGATCCTGGTGGAAACCTGAGTGTCTGAGGGAGGAAAGGAGAGAATGAGTTGTGTGTCATCTGCATAACAATGGTATGAGCAGCTATGAAAGAATATGACCTCACAAAGAGATCGGGTAAAGAGGGAGGACAAATGAGGACCTGATCCTTGTGGGACACTGGTGGAGAGTCTGCGTGGAGCAAATGTGGATCCTCTGCCTAGTCATCTTAAATGATTGATCTTCCATTGCCTTTTCATGCCACAGATTTCAAGACTAATAAGGATAAACCAGAGAATTTTGTGGTACAACAATCAAAAAACTACTGTGCCTTACCTATGGAGAAAAATCCAACATAGAAGAACTTTAAAGCCCACAAACTTGGATATGCCTTTAATACATGTACAGGAGCTGAGGGAGCCTGAAATTAAGATTTAATAATTAAGAGAGAATGATTTCAGACCTACTGTATTTCAATCACACATTGGTTAAAATGTGGACATTACAGAACAGCAATCCTGGGTAACAATATCGAACCAATGAGTTCAAAGAAAGAGAAGGCAAATGTCATAAACCTACCTTACCAGTGGAGAAAAATCCAACAAAGAAGAATTTTAAAGCATCCTTTCCAGTCAGGTCCTGCATGTTCCCTTTCAAAAGGTACACTCGATGCTGCGTGAAAACGCTATGGGAACATCTCCTTGTTGCCCGGTTGTGAAGCCTGTGCATGTCAAAACCGCCGAATACCTTCGGCTTATAACCTCTGCCAGGCATGACGTCACCAAATAAGGTGCACCTGCGGGTTATAAATAGGAGAGAACCGGAAACATCCTCAGATCTTTTTGTCTTCAGGACCGCTTTGTGTTTGCGTGTGCATGTGCAAGCCATAACGAAAGCAAAAATAAAATAACAGCATTAACTCACCAATATGGCGGAGTTGCTTAAGAGATGCGTGCCTCCGTGCGATAGATCTCTTTCGGAGGGCGATCTTCACGAGTTTTGTCTCGAGTGCTTGGGGAAGAACACGCTCCCCTCGGGCTTCAGGGAGACTGTGAGTACTGTGATCTTCTCCCTATTAAGGTGCTTCGCGCGCGACTCGCTTTCTTTAAAGAGAAGCCGCGAGCCGCGGGGCATTCCTGGGGCTCGTGTGCTGATCTGGCAGACGCGCACGAGATGGAATTCCCAATTTCTCTATCGCTCTCTCCGGATCAGGAAGTTTTAGCTTCCGCTTCGCAAGCGCGCTCCGGCGCTTCTTGTGAAGGAGCGGAAGAATCCTCCTCTCTCGCTCCCATGGAAGTAGCCTCCTCACAACGCTCCTCCAGTGCTGACAGAGCTTATGAGGAATTATTAGGGGTTATAACGCGTGCGGTCGAGCGATTGCATATCGACTGGCCGCAGTAGCGAGATTCCCCCAAGCGTTCGAGATTGGACAACAGGTTTCTGTCGGGTGGCCGGGGGGAGGAGCCTCAACGTCTCTCTCTCTCCACTTCTTTGGTGACCTCCATGATGAATTAACTCTTTCATGGAGCAAGCCGTATTCATCGCGTGTTTTTGTGCCATCAACTTCGACTTATTCGAATATCGTTGATGCGAAAGCACATGGTTAAATGATGATGCCCCAGATAGAAGAGACGCTTGTGGGCTATCTCTCTCCTGGGACATTATCCTCTCTGAAAAAGCCTACTCTCCCCTCTCCCCTCCGTGTAGATTGACATCTGCTTTGGTGGGGAAAGCTTTTCAGGCAGCAGGTCAGGCTGGCGCTTCACTGCACACCATGGCGGTTTTGCAGGCTTACCAGGCTGACCTGCTGAAGGACCTGAGCACCGGCGGGGTTATTGATGACATGGCGTTTGCAGAGCTGCGCCGAGCCACAGACCTGTCTCTCCGTGCAACCAAGCAGACGGCCCGTGCTGTGGGCCTCACGGGCATAAAGGATAAGGATCATGCTGTCCTCCTTGATGCCCCTGTCTCGCCTTCTGGCCTCTTTGGAGATGTTGTTTATTCCGTTGCCACTAGGTTTCGGGAGGCGAAGCTATATGAACAGGCCTTTGAGAGGTTCCTTCCCCGCTGTGCTCAAGAACCGGGACCGTCGGCCACCCGGCCCCGGCCAGGTCTGGCCCATATCAGGCATGAGGTGCAGAAGGAGAGCGTGACCAGCCGCGCACCCCCTCGTAAAGACTGGAGTGGGGCTCGCCGCTCTTCTCAGAAATCTGCTTCGAAAAGACCTGATCTGAGGAGCTTCCTATCTTCAAAGAAGAAGCCCTGAGGTTCGTGCGCCTGGGGCCGCGGGGGTGTCTCCCCCCAGGGAGGGATTTTCATCACAAAACAGGGCCTCCTCCCTGGCACTCCCGGGAGGCCGGTGTTCAATCCCCGCCACCACTGGTGTTTCGGGGAGTGCCGGTCTCCAACGAAAAGTTGGGTGTTCGGGCATCTCCTGCCATACTTCAGGATACCCAACACCTAACACCCCCCATCCAGCCGAAGTGTCAAAGCTCGTGCCCCTTTCGGAGAAGCTGGCAGCGTGGATCCGATCTTGGATCTTCGCGGCTTGAACGGCTATCTCAGGAAATCCAGATTCAAAATGTTGACTGTCAAAATGATTGTTTCTCAAATCCAACTAGAGGATTGGTTTGTGACAATCGATCTCAAGGCCGCATATTTCCATATAGAAATATTGCCACAGCACAGGAAGTTCCTGAGGTTCACTTTTGGGGGCGAAGCTTACCAGTATCGGGTCCTTCCATTTGGCCTAGCTCTGTCACCCCGCACATATACAAAATGCATGGATGCAGCTCTGGCTCCTTTACGACTCCAGGGCATCCGTATTTTGAATTACATAGACGACTGGCTAATTCTGGCCCAGTCTCAGGAGCTAGCGCTTCGACATCGGGATGTCGTCCTAGCCAATCTTCATTCGTTTGGATTGAGACTCAACGCCACAAAAAGCGTTCTCCTTCCTGTTCAGAGGACAACATATTTGGGTGTCACATGGGATTTGGTCACAATGCGGGCACAGCTGTCTCCTGCTCGTGTCGAATCCATTCTCAACACCCTGAAGGAAATCAAGCTAGGCCAGAAGGTCACTGTTCATCACTTTCAGAAATGTTTAGGCCTCATGGCAGCTGCGTCCACGGTGATACCTTTGGGCCTTCTGCACATGAGAGCGTTTCAGCTGTGGCTAAGAGCCAGGGGGTTTCATTCAAGGGCCAACCCCCAGAGGCTAATAAGGGTTACGCGCCGGGGGCTTCATACCCTTTCTATGTGGTTCAGACCCCGGTTTCTGACTTTGGGTCCCACTCTAGGTCCGTCTTGTCATCGCAAGATGCTAACGACAGACGCTTCCCTCACGGGCTGGGGTGCGGTCTTGGATGGCCGTCCAGCACAAGGGAGCTGGAGAGGCCATCTTCTCGCGTGGCACATCAATTGCCTCGAAATGATGGCTCTGTTTCTGGCCCTGAAACACTTCCTCCAGCAGTTGAGAGGCTACCATGTCCTAGTGCGGGTGGACAGCACTGCGGTAGTCTCATACATAAATCGCCAGTGGGGACTGCGCTCGCGCCGCTTGAACAAGCTAGCGCACCAGGTTCTGCTTTGGGCACAGGACAAGTTCCTGTCCCTCAGGGCGATTTACATTACAGGGCATATGAATGTAGGAGCAGACTTGCTATCCAGACAAGCTGCAAAACATGGGGAATGGAACTCCACCCCGAAGTAGTCAGTCAAATCTGGGAAAGATTTTACGTAGCAGAGGTGGACCTCTTTGCCTCACAAGAGGCAGCACAATGCCTCCTTTACTACTCTCTGACTCCTCCAGCTCCCCTGGGTCTGGACGCAATGGCCCACACGTGGCCCAGATTACATCTTTATGCGTTTCCACCTATAGTTCTGCTCCCAGGAGTCCTGGCAAGGGTCCGTCAACAGGGTTTGCGCCTCTTATTGATAGCGCCCCATTGGCCAACCAGAGTGTGGTTCTCGGATCTAATATCTCTTCTCGACGGCTGGAATCACCCTGGGTGATTCCAATGAAGAGGGATCTTCTGTCTCAGGCACAGGGGACAATACTTCATCCCCGGCCCGAGCTCTGGAACCTTTACGTTTGGCCCCTGAACAGGACCAACTAAGACATGCTGGGCTTTCAGCCAGCGTAATCGAAACCATTTTAAGTGCCAGGGCTCCCTCCACTAGAAGAACTTATGCCCTCAAATGGAGTGTATTTGAAAATTGGTGCATGGCAAGACATGTAGACCCAGTTCACTGCCAGATTGTTTCAGTGCTGGAGTTTCTGCAAGAAAAGTTGTCCTCGGGCTTATACCCTAGTACGCTCAGAACGTACGTAGCCGCTATTTCGGCTTGTCACGCTCTGAATGATGGGGTTTCTGAGGGCAAGCACCATTTAGTTGCCCGTTTTATTCGTGGAGCTAAACGGTTGAAGCCGCCCACTAGCGCGACAGTCCCTTCATGGGACTTAACTATCGTACTCGAAGGCCTGGCCGACACCCCTTTCGAACCACTAGAGTCAGCGCCTGTCAAGCTTCTGTCTCTTAAGATGGTTTTTCTTATGGCTATTACTTCTTTGAAGAGGATTGGGGATCTGCAGGCTCTGTCAGTCTCCCCATCCTGCCTAGACTTTGCCCCTGGGCTAGTCAAAGCTATTCTTTGTTTATAGCTAGTTGCATGGTCTGAGTTTCCATTCTCGACCATGCACCCAGTTGTTCTCGAAGCCTTCTGTCCTCCGCCTTTCACAGCTCCAGAGCAGGAAAGACTGCACTTACTATGTCCAGTACGTGCTCTTCGGATCTACGTCCACCGCACTAGCCAGTGGCGTAAGTCAGAGCAGCTCTTTATTTGCCATGGGGGTCGCAACCCACTAGACAGACTCTGTCACACTGGGTGAGAGATGCCATTGCCCTAGCCTATGAGGCACGTGGTCACACTTCGCCTCTGGGAATCAGGGCTCACTCAACCAGGGGGATTGCCTCATCGATTGTCTTGGCAAGAGGCGTCCCCCTGCAGCAGGTGTGTGATGCGGCGGGCTGGTCCTCTCCACACACGTTTGTTAGATTTTATAGTCTGGATGTCAATGCTACTCCGGGTTCGCGGATCCTTGAGTCAGCATCCCAGAGCTAGGTCTGAGACCTCCTCGGCTTGTGCGCACACGCGACACAACCTGGGAGTCCAGACACTTGCAGTGCGGCGGCGTTGGTATTCTCGTTTCCATAGCGTTTTCACGCAGCATCGAGTGTAGCTTTTGAAAGGGAACGTCTCGGGTTACTTGGCTGTAACCCTGTTCCCTGATAAAGCAGGAACGAGATGCTGCGTTCCGATGCCGCACTGCTGGTGTGTCTGGACGTCCTTCAGACAAAATTGACCTGAGGATGTTTCCGGTTCACTCCTATTTATAACCTGCAGGTGCACCTTATTCGGTGACGTCATGCCTGGCAGAGGTTATAAGCCGAAGGTATTCGGTGGTTTTGATATGCACAGGCTTCACAACCGGGCAACAAGGAGATGTTCCCATAGCGTTTTCACACAGCATCTCGTTCCCGCTTTATCAGGGAACAGGGTTACAGCAAAGTAACCCGAGACGATTCTTTGCTTGACGTCCAAAAAACAACCAATGGCAAGAAAATGGGAAATTACTTTCATATTTGTGGCCCAGACATCAATCTCTAGATTCAAATGGTGTAGTACTAAAGTAAATAGTGCACAAATATAAAAATATAAAGATGCTTGTTCTGCATTGAGGGGTGGTGTAAGTTCCATTCTTTTGAGTTCTCTCAAAAATTTAGGTCAGTCACTGCTCCCAATAATAATAATAATAATAATAATAATAATAATAATAATAGTAATAATAATAATAATAATAATAATAATAATAATAATAATAATAATGGTGTTGTTGTTGTTAGTCTTTCGTCTACTCCCCTTGAGAGGTTGCCACAGGGGACCAACTGATCTGCACAGCAACTTGACAAATCTCACACACCATCTCACACACAATGATCCTGGAATAGGCTTGGCAAACACTTCATACCCAACCATTAAAGAGTTAATGATGATGAATCAATAAATTAGTCTTGATATGTGATGATTACTTCTGTTTTTGTTTTGTTTTTCAGTAAAATAATTTTTATAACCTTGTTGGTTTGTCTGCACTTCATTCTGAAGTTTGGTCACTGTCTGCAGTTTGAAGAGAAACATTATCAAACACACTTACTCTGTATCGTTTTATGAGCTCTCATCTTCATGCCAGTTTTTAAAAATGACTCCAGACATATGTACTTGCTTTGAAACGGAGATGCTCATTATCTGTCTTAAATCCTGTCTAAGCACTGACACATTACCCAGATTTATATGTGAGCATGAGTAAATAGAAGATGAATTGTGTTGCCGGTGTCATGTTCATTTTTTGATGCTCTATGTGTATGGCGGTGACTCGGGTCACCTCAACCATAAATTATTATAGGTGCAATGAGAGCCAGTAACATTCATCAACTTAATTATAGTGTGGTTCACACAGCATTTTTTAATGAGAAAAGCTTGGAGAGGTATCTCGTTTGTGAGAGCAGGACTATAGACAGCCTGTGCTGAAGAATTTCTCTGGTTCATGGGTTGAGATGGGGACATTAACGGGGGCATAAAATGATAAGTACTGTAGTGCCCCGAGAAATTATGTTCCCATTAAAAGGAAAGGGGCAAAACAAGATGGTATTGGTGAAGTTGCCATCAACATGTTGTTTGTTTTTTGTTTATTTATTGTACTTCCCCTTACTCTAACTTCTTTTCCTATTCAGTATGACTATTACATCTAATAGAAATAGCATAGTTTTATTTTTTATCAGTTTATAATTCATTAATCTATTGCTATTCTTAACATCCCTGCTGGTGAGATGAAGTCATGAGGCATAAAAAAAAAGGAAACGAAGAACGAAACAAGCTGGCAGAGCAGTCTGAGGGTTTGCAAATGCTGCACTTCTCTGCCTGCATCCTGCTAGCCAACATCCAGTCTCTGGAGAGAAGGCTTGAAACCCTCCAGGGTCAGGATTAAGTTATAGAGTGACATTCTGGACTTCAATCTCACCTGCTTTACTGGGACATGACTGAACCCAGTGGTACTAGACCATGCCATCCAACTGACTTTTTTTTTTTTTTCCTCCTGTTTACCATTGTCAATTTTGCTGATGATATTGTTGTGGTTGCACTGGTCTATGAGAATGATGCAAAGTCCTTCTTGGATAAAATTACAAAGCTAGACACCTCTGGAGAGAGCTTTACATCGTGTAACATACAGTACAGTACTTACAGCCTCTTGTTGCACTTACAACTGCACTTGATTCTGAAAATTCAATTGTATTCTGTTTTTGTTTGTATAGTGTTTTTGAATAAAGGTCAAGCACCTTTACAGAATAGGAAAAAAATATGGAAATAAATTATAAAGTGTGTGAAAAGAAAAGTATGAACTAAAACTACCAGTTGGTCCCCAATGACCAAGCTGAGGAAGATGACAATAGAAAGATACCTTGAGAGGAACCAGACTCAGCATGCCCATATATCAGTCCCTGGTATATCTATGTGCTATGAGGTTGAAAGTTCAATTTAACAGGAAAGGTGTCCACTTTCACTGTTGGAAAAACTGTACAAAATGCTCATGGGAATTTCAGTCCTTGGGTGATAGCAGTTACAAGCCATCACAAAAAAAAAAAAAAAAATGGCTGTATAAGCCGAGTCCAAGATCATGTTCATGGTCAAGAGGAACTGTCCATGGTCACCACATGCATCCCAAGCAGACCATATGGGGCCGTCCTCAGCAGCCAGAGGCTTCTGTGCCATGAGAACTCCAACCAGAAGTGGGACATGGTATGTCAGACAGGTCCTAAGGCAGAAGGGTCTTGGCCACTGGTCCTCCTGGTAAGGAGTGCCATGTATAGTTTGACAGAAAGAGAGAAAGAGAGAGAAGAGCCCTGGGAAGTAAAGCAACCAGTCGCTCCTCCATCAACCAACCAGAGAGTGAGGGGAAGACAGCATCCAAGCATACGAGTTCATCATACAACTCTATGTCCACGAGTCCCCCAGATTTGCACCTTTGCCTAAGACAAAATCTAAATCAGCTTTTCAGCCTAAACTTAAACTCTGAGACTGTGTCTGTGTCCTGAACAATAATTGAAAGGCTATTCCATAACGTTGTAAGAAAAAGCTTTGTTACCAAACCCTCCATGTCTGGTCTCTCTGTATCTCATGTCAGATGCCATGGCTCAGAGCTAAACAAGTGTGGATGGCATCATAATGGTTAAACAAAAGCACAGAGGACGTGTGCAGGCCAAAAAATGTGTAGAGGTGCCAGCAAACATGCGAAACTAACAGACAGGGATGCAGTTACTTCAAATGCCATGCAGCAACAGGTGAAACATTAAGGCGTTTCCAGCATTCACATAATCATATTACTGTGATTCAGTTCAACGTTGACAACAAATAACATAAAATAAATGTTATTTAAACTCATTTAAGCTTATTGTAAGCATCCTCCAGCTATATGATATCGTTAAAAGTATTGCATGCCTGTAGCCAATTTGGTAAAACAAAAACAAAAACATGTAATGTTCAGTAAGGATTGCTGTGTTCTAACTTTTTAACTACATATTGCAATTTTGGTTTGTTAATGTGTTTTGAGTCTAAGGGTATTGTGATTATTATTTTGAATCATGCAGTAATAAGAAAGTGCATTAATAAAGTGAAAACTGAGGAGACGAAAATCTTTTCTATTCCAGAATTCTATTCCAAAGAAATAAAAAGGCAGACAGTAAACCTGAGCTGACAGTACTAATTATTAATAAGAATAATGTACTTGTTCATGCCCAGATAATTGGCGTTGACCTTCATTTTGTAAAGCACTACCTCCACCTCTACATTTTCCAAGCTGACATGCTGATTATATTTAATCTTATCTTCTGCATAATTACACCTCCTAACCAGAAAGAGAAGACTTGTTCATGGCCTCTGGCTATGATGACTTGTTAGCTCTGTGTCATGACAGCGAGAGAGTCATGGAACAGACATTAATTTGTCATCTTTCTGGCATCTCCATGACGACGCACTTGTCTGATAAAGCCGACCTTTTCTCTGAAATTCATATTGTGCCTTTACTCTCTGAATTAACATCTGTCTAAATGCATATCACTTTATCACTTTGTGGCACAGGGAAAATGGTGTGGATTTATTATTTTTTTTAGGGCAATAAAAATTTGTTGGTAAAGAGTCCACATGAGTCATAAAAAAATGGGAAAACAAGTTTTTGAAAAGTAGAAAAGTATGTTTAAATATAAACCAAATAGAACCAAAAAGGATTATGTCAGAACTCACTCACAATAAGCTTAACCTTGTGTGATCAACACAAATGGCAGTTTATTTATTTATTTATTTTTATCTTCTATTAATTACTTATTTTAGGTACCACTTTTAAAGGAAAACTGATATTTATTTTGCACATTGAGCTTTGACTGTCTGAACACATTTTTTTTCTGACTATCGCAAAGTTTATTCATTTTTATTTTTCCCCCCAAATCATATTCCAGGTATTTCCATATTATGTTAGACACCTAACATTGTATTTTCCTGATTATCCTGCAATCATCATGTGAAAGATGCATTGATTTAGACAGCCTTCTACTCATGGGTGTCTCATGGACTCATGTAAAGGATTAAGCAGGCAACATACAGTACATAGTGGAGAAAAAGAATTCACCAGTGGATTGTTCAAGGAATTTTTGTTGCAAAAAAATTGCAACATTATAAATATTGTCTGCTTTTCTAATTATTCCACATACTTTATCATAAATCGCTGTATAGAACTGCGTTCTTCAAATGCCAAAGGAATTCATCTAATTCTTGTTCTAATGAATCTCAATATCAAGGTCAACTTTGTGGTTTCTTGGCGGGAAAACAGAATTAGACTGAACTCCTAATTAATTTACTGAGTGATCATTTTGTAAATATAACACTGCATATTCCAGTCACTATCAACATCATGAGCTCATAATGTTGCATTAATCAAATGCAAAGCTTACTACATTAAAATAAATTACTAAGATTATTAATAGAATATATCTGAGTGGTTGCACATCCGGCAGCACAGAGGCTTAGTGGTTTCCATGCAGATCAGTCTATTCCGTAGTGCACAGAAATTGCCCTTAGTGCAGGGTGTACCCCGTCTCCTGGGACAGGCTCCAGGCCCCCATGTCCATGTATGCAGAGATATCTATAAGTGGTACAGAAGATGAGTGAGTGAGGTGGCACATGCTCACAGTGGGTTTGGAATAATATCATACAGATCATGATTCTGATCATAAAGTGCAAAGTGCTCTGTGTGATGGGGCGGCTATTGTATAGTGGTACTTTGTATTCACAAAAAGTCAGTGCAATTTAGTTACATAGTTATCGATAGTATTAATCTACTCAAATAGGCTTAGGTTATCTTGAATAAATATGTGCGTGTTCTATGTCTACACTGATTCAGCAACAGACTCCACTTCCCAGAATGCAATATGGAGTACGAACATGGCCGCTCTAGAACTTTGGATTATTTTCCAGCTCCCCTGGCATCTGATTGAGCACACCTGCGTCCCGTCACCAAAGCAGACACTAGACACACACCAATGATTAGGTCGTTTATTTAATTTGGCTCTTTATGTACCAGACCTTTCATTGTTAAAGCTAGTCTGGTTTAGTTTTTTTTGTTTGTCTTGTGTTATATTTTCAATCCATTTGAAATTCTGCTCTTATAACTAAAAAGCAGACTTTTGCAACTTGATCCATTCCACATGTGACTTTATGGTTACGTTCTGCCATATCAGGTAGTGCAGTGTGGGATTGTTAACAAATAGTATGCAACCATATATATTATATTGTATTAGCTAAAAATAATTGATTAGTTGTTATGGTGAAGAGAAGATCTTAATTAACAGAAGACTAATTAATATTAGTCAGTGACACAAATCATCGCCTTTCATCACTTTTTATTGGGTAAGCATGTTGCACAAATCCTTTAGCTAGTTCTAACCATTTAAATACTTTTAGTTGTGCTAAATGAGCTCACAATGCTGCAAATGGATGTCCTTAGAGTCCACAGGCAAAGACAAAGAGTCAATAAATGCCCAGTAATTAAGGAAAATGAGTCAAACAGAGACATTTAAAAACAGATCAGTGATGTTTTAAAGGCAGTTTAAAACTTTACTTTCTGTAATGTACATAGCTCTGGAATATTGCTGAAAGTTTGTTATTTTGGTTAATAAACGAATGTTATAGTCAAGTGCTTAAACAGCAATTGGATTATTATATAGTTATCTGATTCATAACTTATAAACCCATTTTTATTGGTATACACACCAAGAAAACATCTGAATATACTTTTAATACACAAATGTGAACTTATTCGGTAATATCATCAGATATACAGTGATATCCAGTAATTTTGGAGGCCCTGTAGGTTTTTTTTATTTTTATATCAACAAATAAATAAATAAATAAATAAGCTTACGGTGGGGGGGGGGGGGGATCTGTAAGCAAGAAAAGAAAGCAGAAAACCCTGTTTCAGACAAAAAAGGAAAGAAAGCTTCTGTTTTTTTTTTTTGTTTTTTTTTGCATGCATGGAAAAAGAAGCAGGTGCAACAAAGTTCTCAGAAAGACTGTGGTTGATTCTGCAGAATGATCAGTAAAACTAAACAGCAGCAATGTCTCTAAGCTTAAAACTACAACAGCTAATAACTCTGCCTGATTTAGGTCATCCCTCACACAACCGGCTTGACTGAAATGCAGAGGGGAGGATAAACCCGACAACAAGAATAGATCAAAAGGAACCTTGGGGCACTGAGTGTGTATACACAAGAAGTGCAACAAAGATTAAATGCAGCTACATAGTCGGCATTTTCCTAAACCTGAGGCTAGCGCTCTGAGCTGAATAATAGCACTTGCATTTCATTTCAGTTACATCTGGATAGCCTTGTCATACCGCACTTCTCATAAATATTGAAATAAAATCCTCATAAATAACTCTATCATTAAATAAATCACTTGGAGTGCTTCAAAATAACTTTCCCATGAAATGAAAAGGGCTGCATTTAAACCTTTCAAATCTGCGTTAGAAACAAGGAGGGGGCCGTCAAGAGCTTATATTTTTAACTGACACGGTGTAACACGAATTCGTCACAGCATGTACAGTACCGCATTGAAAAACATGCAAGGTTATTTTTTTTCCCCACAAAGCTGTTGGGTTGGGCTTGTTGAGTCAGGTAGTTGGGGTGACACGATTACTGTACGTGAAACTCAGCACCCAGGGTTGTGAGTGAGGACCTAAAAGGGAATGTATTGCACCAAGATCTATTTATTCATTTTTATCTAATTTTACTTCTGTCTTTGTTCTGAACCATGGACCTGGAGTACATTGTGCAAGATAAGCAAATCGCTCTGGATAGGGTCACTAGTACGGCACCATGCCTTTACTAACACTAAGTCACATCTAGAAACTTAGGGTCAAAACAGGGACTCTAGATCATACATCTTTTTTTTTTATATATAATTTTCCACTGTGACAATGAGAGATCAGAAAGACATTCAACAAACTCAACCAATGAAAATGTCGAAACGTTGGGTAACTTGTGCATGATGATTGTCAGAGAATAATCGACGACATTGCTGCCATTGTTGGTGCATCATATGGAACAGTCCAGGCAATCGCAGTCCATGCTCAGTGTTGCTCAATACGGGTCATTACTGGTGATGAAACTTGGATGTATGGGTACGACCCTGAGACGAAGCAACAGTCTTCACAGTGGAAGAGGCCTTCAACTCCATCGTCATTTTTGACATTCGTGGCATTGTGCATTGAGAATTCGTCCTAGCTTCTGGAGCCATGGCCTTGGTCATCTCTAGACTTATGTTCAAGAAAACTGTTGAATAATATAGAAGAAAGCAGTTGCAGTCAATGATCTTCAGGAAGCAATACTTAGTTGAACGAGTGACACCAATGTATTTGACCAAACTTTGACCCTATACCCAGCCGTAATCACCAGGTTTTGAAGAATAGATAGACTTCATCCTAAATATTGATTGTTGTAGAGTAATTTCTTTGCATAAAATAATAATGTTCTTGTAATAAAAAAAAGAGAATGTCTGACATTAAAGCATTGAAGTTGACTTTTGTTTCCATATTATTGGCCACCACTGCACACTTGATTTAAATATGCATAAGAGAATCATATTAATCTTGGAGAGAGATGCTTGTCAACAATTTCCTAGGTCTTTGGGCTCAAACTGCACTGCACTGTTGCTTTATGAGTAATATGTCTTTTGCAAGCTGTTCTTTTCTCTAGCAGAAGGTGACCAAACTTTCAGTCATGTTGGAATTTACAGACTACTTCCAAGTAAAAAAAAAAAAGGTTTTGTATATATTTTTGAAATTTTTCCAAAAACTGACTTGCCCACTTTACCTGAACTGCCAAAATGTTTTTTTTAGATCACCTACAGTAGCAGTGTATCAAAAGTTTTCTTGGCCGCATCTTTGTCTAGAGTGTTTACTTAAGTTCTCCCTGACCGCCCTATACTGGGTCTGTAGTTAATGATGTGTGGTGCCATCTACCACCGTTCACAGAAATGACCAAAACAACAGCTTGAGAATGTTCTTCTAGTGCCCAGTTATATAAAGGCGTATATTTGTTTGCCTAAAAAAGCTGTCAGCCAAAGATGACCATTAGAGCACTTTCCCCAAGAAGATATTTTAACTCGGCACAACTTGAGAAAGCGAGCGATCGAATGCCTTGCTAAAATCATCGCTGATGTTTAAATAGGACTGGGTCCAGTTATCTTTAACAGGCTGTAACCAGTAGGAACTCGTATTTTCTATGAGATGGACAACACATTCTTTGGAGGTGGGTTTGATCCACCTAATGATTTTGTGCTTGCTAGAGCTGAGAGCAAATACTGTAATCAAAAGCTGTATTTATGGGCTCAATTTCAACTTCAAATATGACATTTAGGTTTTATAATAACCCACACATGTGGAGGAAGAGGCGGAGATGGAGAAGGAGGATAAGGATGAGAAGGTTTACTTTTTTCCCACTTTACCTTATGAGAGGTAGATCAGTGGCTAGCATTGCTGCCTTACAGCTTCAGGGCCTGTGATTTGATTCTGTGTCTGGGTTATTGCCTGGGTGGAGCCTGTCTATGTGGGTTCCATCCAGGTTCAACAATTTCTTCCCACTACTAAAAAAAAAATTTGGATAAATTGCCCATAGGTTTGAATCTGTATGCAAGGGTCCCTGCTACTGCTTGATGTTACATCCAGGGTTTATCCATTTCATGCCCAGCATTTATAGAATAGACATTACTAAGAGAGTTTATTAAGAGTTTACTAAAAGAGAGTCAGTGTATCTAGTAGAAATTCATGGAGGCATTACGATCATGGTTGCATGTTAAGGCAAAAATATATCCAACCCTCAAAAGGTGAAAGATCATGTTATATGTTTATGTAAATACCTTTAAAGAAAATAAAAAGGTATATGCATTAGCCCCAGGCAGTTATTCTCTCTGAAGCGGAAATTATCATAAACCTGAATAGAAAAGTGTTCAATATAATCCTAATGCAAATTCTGACTTGCTTTGTTTTAACTATGGAACATAGCCACTGAAACATGCTCTCAGGCGGGGGTGCGGTGCTCGTGACCGCATAATCACAGATGTTAAGACTTTTAATAAATCATTTGAAAAACAACACAAGTACATCAAACAACAACAGACCAGAATAGCCATGACACTAACACAATAGTACATGAACGGATGCAAGACAAAGCCAGAACTACTAATCAACAAACTAGACACAGCTGAATACACTCAACATGTGATGGAGGTACACTCTGGCAAATGAAGTCCAGCCATGAACACAGAGTCTCTGGGCACAAGGTGCCTCCAGGGATTATTCTTAACACGTTTTTTTTTTCTCTTCACCTTCTACAGGTTAATAACTTAGTATCCTCCTCTTTTAATTCTGTGTTTTTGTGCAGAAACATAATACAAATCATCTGATTGCAGCAGATCTACAACCTCAGACGCTCAACATACAGTGGAACCTCGGATTGCGAGTAACTTGGTTTACGAATGTTCCGTAAGACGAGCAAAGATTTTTAGTTAATTTTGACTTGAAAAACGAGCATGTCTTGGTTTACGAGTGCCGAGTTTTTTGACACCAACACACACACTCTCTCACCTTTACACCCCCTCTCCCCGGCTTCACACAGACACATACACTCTGCTCTACACAGAAACTCTGCTCTGTCGCGATTCTTTTCAAAGGTAAGGTGCTGGTTCATTTGTTTTGTTTTGTTTTTACTTTACAGCAGTGATTTCGTTAGTCTGCGAGTGTCATTAGAGAGATTACTTTTTTTCCCATTAAAACAGTGTTTCCGTTGTGTGTGTTTGTTGTGAAACTTAAAAATCGAGGTGGAGGGAGGGAGGAGGAGTTTTACTGTGTAAGACAAGGCGAGGGAAGGGGCTAATTCCACACACACACACACACACACACATATATGCACACACAAATACACGGTGCCTGCGCGCACATACGGAAACACTTATCTGTTGGGATTTATTTCATCTTTTTTTAAGGTAAAGTGCAGGTTAATTTGTTTTATTTTTACTTTATATATTGTATTAATTATTTTTCTGTATTTTGGGGGGGGGGGGGCTGTGGAACGAATTATTTGAGTTTTCATTATTTCTTATGGGAAGATTTGATTTGGTTTACGTTAGTGTTAGTGTTTTGGAATACAAGCCCGCTTGCGGAACGAATTATGCTCGTAATCCAAGGTTCCACTGTATAACTTTTTTCCATCCATCCATCCATAACTTTTTTCAACGTGCCATTATGTATTTTACAAGAATAAAGCTAAAATGAAAAAAAAAATGTTAATGTGGGCAATATTAAATACCCCCTTACTGCTTCCACAGGATTTAGAAGGGTAAGTTGCAGCCAGGTGCTGTAAACCATCAGCCCTTGATTAATTAAACATCAGCAGGTGTGCACACCTCTATAAAAGCAGAGGTTTGAGCAGTTTGCTGGTTTGGAGCATTCATTTGTGTCTTCGCACAATGGCAATATGGCAAGACATAAGCAGTTGTCTTAGAGAAGCAATTTGTGTTGCACATCAATCTGGAAAGGTTGTAAACAAGTAGAAAGCATAGTTGATAGTTGATTCAATGCACACCAGTAAATCTACATCAGAATGGCAGAAAAAATATATATATAGTTTTTGTAATGGTCTAGTCAAAGTGCATACCCCAAATCCTATTGAAATGCTGTGGCTGGACATTAACAGGACTGTGCATATATGAATTCCCAAAAACCTCAATTAACTGTAACAATGTTAAAAAGAAAATGGGGTGAGAGACTGGCAACTCCCAACACAGCCTGTCAAGGTCACCAGAATTCTACTGATGCTTCACAAGCACACCATAATATAAATAGATATTCCGTGAAGGTATTCTCCTATACATAAAATCCAGAATGATACTGAGCCTTTGTTTGCTGGGATTGCCAAGTTGTATGTGACCCAATTAGTCGCTGTTTCTGAGTATAGTCTATCCCAATTCATCCTGTTACTCATCGGCTGACCCTTGCCTGTTTTGGATTGTGACCTTGATTGCCCGAGTTTGATTTGTTTGAGCGTGAGTGTGTTTTTAATAAAACTACCTTTGTACCTGCACCTGCGTCTCCGCAAATTCAGTTCCTGATAGATATAGGTTCTCTCATATCCATCAATTTGAGACTACACTGCACAATAAATTCTATTTGGTCTTAAAATGTATGACAAAATAGATTCAAATTATGATCTAGATTTTCTGCATGAAAGGCCTCGAGTATAAGATTCATAAACTCACTCACATACTGTAGCATCCTCGGGAAATGGTTTAATCCATAAAGAAAAATGAACAGTCGACCAATGATTGCTGTTTTTCCACACCAAGTTTTTAATAATATGGGTTCAGTTAAATGATGCATACATTTTTATACCATTATAAACAGAGAGAAGGAACACTATCAATTCCTGATGTGTTTGTTCTGGGAGTATTTTTTTATATATACACAGTTTGATATCTACTAAAACCAGATTTGACCACATTGTTAAATCCCAAAACTAGGTTTAAAGTTATTGTGCTGTTTTGCTTCAGTTGCTACAATTCAAGATTAATATATATTTATATTAATTATATATATATTTTTTCTTTTTTCTTTTTTTAATAATGATTCCGAATTAAACAATCTAGATGCAGGAAAGCCTTTAAAAACAATGGCTTGTGAAATAGCTTTAGTTAACTAGTGCTGCACTGTGGTTGGCACAATATTATTGCATTTATAAGAATAAATAAACAAATATAACGATTCAAACTGACTTTTAATATTCTCTTTAGATCACTGGTGCAGGGGTGCCTGTGTGTTGTCATTTAATTGTATTGTTGTGGCTTTTTTTTGCTTGTTATTTTATTTTTGGTAATTATTTTAATGATGGTATTTAGGCACTGGCCAGGCACATGTAGTGCAATTAAGGGAAATGAACCTGTGGGATCCATGGCCCATTGACCAGGATATTGACTTCAACTGCCACTGCAAGCAATTAAACTTAAGCAGCTCAGCATTTATTGCACAAACCTTTTGCTTCACTCCCACTAGAAGTACAAAACTGATCTGAACGGAGTGACCTTTGAAGCAGAGAAAAACAAGTGGATGTGTTACATGATAATTAAGAAAATATATCCCTGTTGTATATTGGAAACCCTCTGGGAGGAGAAATAAAATGCATTAAAAAATAAATGATAATAATAAAAAATATGTCTAAGAAAAAAAGTCCCAAACCCACCTAGATTTAGACATTTCAAGTTACTTAAAATTTATACATGCGTGTTTTAGGTTGACCGACAGGCACTAAGACTTAATAATTAATAAACATGCATTACACCAATATGCATTAGGTAAACTGTACAGAGAAAAACACAACACTACATTTCGAACACTATTTTCATGCTCTAGGATTGGTTTGCATTTCATGTGCCGTGAAGATCCAACCAATCATAGATGAGACTTAATTGTTGTAATCAATCGTGATGTAAAAGGTGGGATTTGTCTGAAAAAGATGCAAAATTTAAAAAAGTTATTCAGTACTTTTATTTATTTGGGTGAATATTCTTTAATACTACTATATATTCCATGCGTTTTTTTTAAACAATAATTTGCTGGTAAATATATATTTAGCTATCATTATTGTTCATAACTAATACAGTAATAACTTGATTCTGTAGGTGCTTATTTTGGACTATTAAAAATGTATATTCACTTTGCATTAATAAAGTCTTCACCTTATCATTCATTCAGTGGCACATAGTTTCTGTTTTATCCTCGGCCTTGTCTTCCTGTGTTTCAGCAGACAGGTTTAAATCTTCTATAGTCTACGTGTCACAATTACTACAAAGATCAGAATTAATACATGATTGATTGGTCAGCACTGTCGCCTTGCACCTCCAGGGTCCGGGTTTGATTCTGGCCTCGGGTCTGTGTGCATGGAGTTTGCATGTTCTCTCCCCGTGCTTGGTGGGTTTTCCTCTCACAGTCCAAAGGCATGCAGGCTAAGTGTCCTTCCTAAACTGCCCATAGAGTGTCTATGTGTGTGTGTGTCCTGAGATGGCTTGGTGTACCCTGCCTTGTGCCCCAAGTCTCCTGGGATAGGCTCCAGACCCCTTGCGACCCTGTATACAAGATAAAGTAGTATAGAAAATGAGACAATGCGGAAATTGAAAGTGATTGAAAATGTCATCAGTTTACTGTAGATTTTCACATTATTTAATTACCATTAAATAATTAATGATGGTTATGCTACTGAATAACCATTTTAGTCAAATCAAAGGAGTGCTATTTGTCTTTTGCAAAGTACTATATGATGCTCAGTAACAGTGTGTCCCTCTTTACCAAACTACTTTTACCTAACATCAAAATACCCATTAGTATTTATGTTACTGTATACTTAATTAGTTGTTGTGAAAACAATTTGATAAAAATTAATGAGCTTAAGAAGTGAAAGGCAGATTCTGATAGTTCTAGTTTTCACGATTTAAGTGGGCAGATTTTCTGCTCTTTGTTTCACTGATTCAGAATGCATCAACTTAGTCTACACTGTCTTTGACATTGAAGTTCATTCTGCCTCCTTAATGCCCGGCTGTGCAACTGGAATAAATGTTCAGTTTAATATGCAGCACTAAACTCTTATTTCTCAAAAAATGATAAATAGCCTAATCTAGGGGTGTCACTGATAAAGTGCATTTTGTAGAGCTTGTGCGTGAATTAATCTGCATGCAGCAGTTTTATATTCTACTGTAGATTCTCAGAAGTGAAGCACATATTAAATCTTAACATAGCATAACATGTTACAATTAATATGAATTATAATTTTAGCAAAAACTTTTCTAATTTGCTGATAATGTTACATTTGCTTTTAACATTCGTTTCTAAAAAAGCTCGTATAGTTGAGGAGAATTATACAGTATGTTTACACACATTCATAAGAAAGCTACAACAATCTTTTATAGCAGATTATGGGTAGACGACAGAGTGGAAAATAATTTGTATGCAGAAAGATACGGCTGCTGATTTCGGAGAAGAAATCGTTTTGCTCTGGGAATGGAAGCAGAGATTGAGACAATCTGTGACTGATACTTAGGCAGCTGTGCCTGAAAGTTGGATTTTTGCCAGGCACCTTAGATTGTTGCGGTATTGCTCACTCTGATTTGAGAAGCACCCAAGGATCCATAGAGTGAGGTGGATTGGAGACAGAGTTCAAGTTGAGACATGCGGAAAGACTAGAGGGAAAAAAAGTGGCAGTAAATGACGCTTGTTTGCAGAATGTATTGATTGCAGGAAGAAAAGAAAGATGATTTAAAAGAGAACGTAGGCAAGGTTCCTTTGTAAGGAAACAGCAACAAAGAGGAGACATGTTAGAGTCAAGCGATGGGAGCGTCCATAAATGACATGCCCATTAATAGGTGCTTTCATCTACAGTATTAATGGTCTTGTCATTTATAGATGATACCATCGCTTCACTTTAACATGTATAAATGACATGACCATTAATAGGTTCGTAAGTCAGAATGTGTGAAAGTGAAAGCTCTGGATTGGTGGAGTAATGATCATTCATCCTAATATCATGTCGAGGCAGGGTACACCCTGGACAGGGTGCCAGTCCATCGCAGGGCATAAGCACACACACACACACACACACACACACACACATACAGTACTAAACAAAAACTGGAAACTAATCAGCTTAATCTGCCTGTCTTCGGACTGTGAGTATCCAGAGGAAATGAACCCCCAAGTCAGGAGGTGAGAGGCCACAGAACCAACCACTCCAACCCCATGCCACCAGTCCACCCAAAAATTTTATTAATACTTTGATGACTGGGCCTCCGAGTGGCGCAGTGGTTACACGTGATAGTCTTCGGCCCTCCCGGCTGAGTGGTAGTAGTAGCCTTAATGTGGGAGCCCCCTAGTGACGGGGAGGAATTGGACACGACTAAATTAGGGAGAAAATCGGGGAAAAAAAAAAAAATACTTTGATGACTTTCTTTTAGGAGCTTTTCGGGCAACGACTCTAGGTAAAGAACGTGACTGTTTTTCTAAGCTGATCTTTAAAAAAATCCAAGGCATCTTTCAGAAGCACCAGGTCAAGGCTTCATTGCTGTTTCACCTTTTTCCTTAAGTTGAACCATAATTCTATGGTAGAAAGGGGTATTTCAAGATTCCAAGCTATTTCGTTTCTGGGACAGTTCAACCTCAAACCACCCACCCATACACCAGCCTCTGAAAAAAACATTATTTGGAATGTTCACTTTTAGGCATGCTTAAAGTTGTGTATTTTCCAATCTGAAAAAAAGGAAACAAACATAAGTCATAATAATTGCAAAAAACTTTGGGTGCATATATTGTATTATACAATCTTGGGTGTCAATTCACTTTTTTTTTTTAGTTTAGTTCATGGTACATATATATGGTACACATTTGTAAGAGTGACTTTTTTTATTGGTTATATAAAAGATATATATTTTTTTTTCATTTGAATAGATGAGTTTGTATGTCTTCGTGTGGTTGGTTTCAGAAGACATTTTTTTTTAAGCAAACACACCTTGAAATTCTATTATTGTCAGTAAGTTGTAGAGTAAATATATTTCTTTTTCTTTAAAGTTGCATATAGATATCATGTGTTTCTTAATAACATATAGGATATGCTCAATCAATCCATGGTTTAAAAGTACACATGGACAAAACTGCTTAGATTTTCAGTAGGTCATGTAGGCATCAGCTTTCAATTTGTCAGCGGTAGCACTTTTCCTTGTTTCTGGCCTTGTTGCAGAATTCCCATTCATCATAATAAACTGAGTTGACTGTCCATTTATCAAGCTATGCTGGCTGTATTAAGGCCAAGGGGCTGCTCGGGTGTGGAGGTGGGTAGGCATGTTGGGCAGTTACACTGAGCTAAAATTACTAGAACAATAAGTAAATTGAATAAAAACACACAGTTTTATTATTACATTTTTCCTTGTCCTTTACATAAAAAAAATACTAGCGAACATCAGTTCTACATCATTTAATTTTGGACAATGAGGTCTGCTCAACATATACATAGCCAGAATTTTTCCTCCACTTATATACTGTGTCATGTATAGTGTATTTGCTACATGCAGATTATTTGCTATTACCTCCTAATATAGCTTGTGTATATGTGCATTGCTTGCATGTCTGAATTTATTTACTTAGCTACTGTAAGATTGATCTTAAGGTTTACATGCATTTGGCTAAACATGATTTATTTTAGCACAGAATTTTAGCATTGATGATAAACTGTCTAATCAATCAATCAATCAATCAATCAAACAATCAATTAATCAATAAATTAAGGGCCATAAATCCTGCTTTAATCAAATAAAAGAAAAAGAAAATGAGGTAGGATGTAGTCCATAAAAAAATAGTTTATATTCAAGTTAAGATTGGCTTAGAATCTAGAATTTTTTCATTGTCTTATTTGCTGCACCTGCTAAGAAGAAAGTGTAACAGTGCAGCATCAGTGCAGTGAACATCTTGTAATCATGGCCACATTACAAAAACACTTAGTATTTATTATACACTCAACATATTTAACTCTCTGTAATCCTCTTATCTCAGGGTTCTTTAGAACTATAGGCTTAATCTTTGGCCATGTGTGATTAAATAAGCTCCCAAATTACCTGGATCATCTCAGTGCGCCGTAATATGGGTATGAAGAGTGAGCATGTTTCAGATGGTCTGCTCCTTTGTGGAGAAATATAGAATGTTGTTATTAAAATAATATCGGTATTCTTATACCTCTGGCAATCTGAGGTGACAGAAACCACCTGCTTGCAGTACATCTTGAAAATACTTTGTTGCTAAAGAAAGGCCAAAGAGAAGGATTTCGATTTTTTGACAGCCTGAAACTCCAAAAAGGCATTTATGCTCCATGTGAAAATATGCATTGTGCATATGAACTGGCATGATCCATGTTGTAAAGAAGCAGCAGAGCCCTGCCAAACCTACAGTAGAATAAGAAGGAATCCAATGTGGATCACCTCTGGTGGAAAACACTACAGCACTAGATGGTGTTCATCCTCAGCTTACAGAGACGCTGGCTGACAACCACAAATCATTAATCATGGCTTGTTTATAACTCCAAGCTTTAACTGTGTATAGTGGAACCTAACTTGTTATGGAGAGAACCAAAATCTTTTTAGTTAATATTCTAATGTTCGCCTAGCCAGATTTGGTAATTGTATTTTTTTTTTACCACAGCATTTCTGTCAGCCCAAAAACTGTCCTAAATCTATCCCGATGTAACCTCTGCCATCCCGTTTGCCTTTGAGTTTTCAAAGGCAAAACCCTCCCATTGTATCCAGACTTGGGAGCAGCACTGCATCCAGTGGCTGGGGTTTGGGCATTTGGTGGGAACTGAACCCAGGCTTTCCGCAAGGCAGACGAGAAACCTACTGTACCACTGAGCCACCAATGTCCTAAATAATCATAGTTTATCTAAAATAAATGTAACATTCCCTGAATATAATATGGATATACTGTATTTTTATTTCACTTGGGAATTAGTCAGCCCATCACCTATCTCAAGGTTTTTATGTATCATAACCCAATATCAGTCTGATCTGCCTACCGTTTGAGGCCATGTCATAAGACTTGTTCATTTTCAAACAAGTCTGAGTTATGCATCTTTCCTGAACTCGGTTGAATCGCTCTCTTTTTAATCCTTTATATCTAGGTCTGTGCTTAACATATTGTGCTTGAGAGAAAAAAAAAACTGCTTCAAGTAAATATGTATATAGCTATCTCTATTGTTATATTTAGCTATAGTTACAGTATCTGTTACCCTATGCAAATGAAAGACCTGATTTGATGTAATGAGTCACATATACAGTATATTATAGTTTATAGAGATCCTATTCTGAACTCCTGGAGCTTGTCAAGGACAACTTGACTTAACCAGACCTAGAACACAGGAAAGGCATTGACAAAGATGAAAAGTGTCACCAGGTACTTGTAATGTAATGTCCCTATTTGTTGCCTAAGGCTTCTACTTGATAATTTCTTGAGGGGATGGTGTGACTTAAGTGAACATCAAAGTCTTTTCAGTTCTAATAAATCTGCCGGCCTAATGTGATGAATCATTGTTATCTATGACCTTGTGAAGCAATTTGTCATCCATCACATCAAATCAGGTATTAAGTCACATAGGTTACAATGCGTTTTAATACATGACTTGATGTGATGGGCCACATTTATTCGTGTGTTTCATGTGACATCATGTAGAAAAATCGACTGACTGCATTCATTTTAATTTGTCTGTGCTTTAATTTTCATTTATTATACAGTAAATGACTGATCGCTGGCCTATACATGCTTTTTCTCGTTAGCTACCTATATTATGAGACAAGAATTTTTATCTTAGTAAATAGTATTGCTAAATTTAAAAGTTTGTTAGCTGATGTTGACTTGTGCTTCATATAATGACAGAGGTTATTCTCCTCCTTTAAAGCATGTAGGGATCGTTTGACCATGCAGTGTACAGTATGTGCTAGAGGACACCTTGATCCCTGAAATATGACTAGGCAGGTAAGTTGAGGAAGATTTGGAAGGTCCTTGGCATTTTTTGTCAGGTTTTGTCCATTATATTATTTGCATTCTAGACTTACAGTAATGTTATTGCTATTACCATTTCTCTTGTGTGTTTTTTTTTTCCATTTAGCAGCTCGCACATTGTGAAATAGGTTATATAACACCCTACCCATTTAAATTGTATGTAATCTAGTGTACAATCAGTAAATGTCATATACCAGACCAATGCGTGTTCACTGACATTTGAAATTTTCATCTCTAGGTCATTATTCCAGTACAGCACAGTTATACTAACTTCATAACATCAAATTTTTCAATCCCAGAACAATCTACCATATACTACAATAGAACTGAATATCCAATTTCTTAATAAATTGATGGCCTCTCCTGTGTAGCCTGGTGGATAAAGTGAGTCCCATTAATTCCACAGACAGGTCTGTTTTCATTGACATTTGACACTTTTATTAATGCGTGACTCAGCCTGGACATCACCAGCTGAGTTCCATAAACAGCACTTTGCAGGGCAGAACTGGATTAACAGCTCCTGTGGCAGACCATACTGTAGTTCTCAGTTGCAACAGAATGTATATCCTCTGTTGGTCTTTTATCAGGATGAAGGATTGACATGGGTCTCCCACTTCAGGTCTTGGGAAATGGTATTTCCCAGAGACTTTAAGGTCTCCAGGATTAAAATAATAATAATAAAATATTAAAAAGGAACATAATTAAAATCACATCACACACAATCTCATGTTGGTTTAAATGCCAAAGAAAACATGTGAGTTTTGAGATGGGACTTAAACACCCTCAGTGATGTGACCTCACGAATGGTTAAGGGTAGGTCATTCCACAGTTTGGGTGCCACCACAGAGAACGCCCGATCACCCCTGAACTTGCACTTGGTCTTGGGTACCATCAGCAGAAGTTTATCTGATGAGCTGAGAGTCCGTGATGGAGCATATGGCTTAAGCAGATCCGAGAGGTAGGGCGGGGCAAGGCCATGTAAACATTTAAACGTGACCAAGAGAATTTTAAAATTAATTCGGTACTGTACCGGGAGCCAATGAAGAGAAGCCAGAACAGGAGAGATATGTTCTCTTTTACGTGTAGACGTTAATAGTCGAGCAGCGGAGTTTTGGATCAGCTGTGGCCGATGTAATGCTGCTTGAGAAACCCCAAAATACCAGGGCATTGCAGTAATCAATACGAGTGGTGATGAAGGCGTGAATGGCTATTTCGAAAAGCCTAAAGGACAAAACAGGTTTAAGTTTTGCCAATTGCCTTAACTGAAAGAAACTGGACCGAACCACAGCACTGATCTGTTTATCAAATTTAGGGCCATGGTCAAAAATAACACCTAAATTTGATGCTGTGGGTTTAACATACTGCTCCAAAGCTCCTAAATCCAGTGGTGGAACTCTGCCTCTGGCACCAGGACCAAATACCAAAATCTCTGTCTTTTTATCATTAAAATGTAAAAAATTTTGGGCTAACCATGCCTTTATGTCATCTAGACATGTTGACAGAGCCTTGACAGAATAGCCTTCCTTCTGCTTTAATGGGAGATAGATTTGACTGTCATCTGCATAGCAATGAAAGGAGATGCCATGTTTTCTCAGGATATAACCGAGCGGCAACAAATATAATGAGAAAAGAAGCGGTCCAAGGATAGAACCCTGTGGGACTCCATATGTCAGAGGAGCTGATGAGGATTCCAGATCTCCAAGGCTAACCAAAAATGTTCTATCAGTAAGATAGGACCTAAACCAGTCTAGAGCTGCCCCCGTAATTCCCACCCAGTATTCTAGGCGTGACAGAAGGATGTCATGGTCTACTGGGTCAAAGGTAGTTGTTAAATCAAGCAGCAGAAGAATCACAGAATCACCAGAATCCGTAATACGATAAATGTCATTTAAGACCCTTAACAGAGCTGTTTCAGTACTGTGGAGAGCCTTGAAACCAGACTGAAAAACCTCAAGAATTCCATGCTCACTAAGAAAACTTATTAGTTGTGTATAAACTACTTTCTCCAAAATCTTAGACAGAAATGGTAGCTTGGAGATTGGTCTGTAATTAGAAAACACAGACGGATCAAGATTAGGTTTCTTTAACAAAGGCTGCACAACTGCATGTTTAAAATTTCTGGGTACCACCCCAGATCCCAAGCTGCTATTTATAATATTTAAAACTATAGGACCTAGAATGGGAGCCAATTCTTTGAAAAAATGCGGAGGAATGGGATCAGCAGGAGATCCTGCAGGCTTCATAATATTAATAATCTTTAACAGGACAAGATGGACAAGATGGGTCAAATATTCCAGGATGACACATTGGATGGCGGTTGGATATTGTTTTAACCTCAAAAGGGCTGCAGATGTTCAAAGTTCTTCTAAAATGCTAACTCTTGAAGTTGCAAAAGCCCCTTTACCATAACCTGTTTAAGGCAGGAATCTTTTGCCTTTCTTGTGAATTCAGGATTGTTGTTGCACTGTTAGACCGAGAGCAGAGGTACAGTAGTGACACGGGCTAGACGAGATCAGTTAAAAAGGGAGAGCCACGCCCACTACACCCCAATTCTAGACTATGACTGAGGGGCTATAACTTAACATGCACCTAATGCAGCTACTGGGAAAGACATCAATGTCTGGGACCTCCTTAATCTCAGATCACAGCAGAGTGTTGCATTTGATAAGTGATGTAAATGTGCACAGCTAGCAAAAGCACCTCAGTACACAGTTTACCCACTGTTATTGTGAAGGGTTATGTGTGGCATTTGTGGTGCAACATTAACTATCACATTAGATGACAATGCTGTTGTGTTAAGTCATGCCTTCTCTGAGTCCATAACACTAGCATGTTCCTTAAATGCTGGTTTACTAGGTTCATTATGAATTACCCAAGTCAAGAAAAAGCATAATTCTCTTGTAGTTACACTCTTTATACACTCTAAAAAATGCTGGGTTAAAAACAACCCAAACTGGGATGTTTTTAACCCAGCTGCTGGATAAATATTGGACCAACTACATGCTGGGTTAATTTAACCCAGCAAAATGGGTTACTTATTTAACCCAGCAAGATGGGTAAAATATTCAATCCAAATTCTAGGTCATATTTAACTATAATGCTGAGTTAATTCTACCTCACAAATAGGTTATTATTATTTTTATGTTTTACATGTCTATGGGTAAAACAGTTGAAACAGTTTAATTACTTTGATATACTGCTCTATTACAAAAGAAAACACTAAGCTTTGCAAACCATACATATATGCAATAAACAACACCCAATTAATTGTACAAAACATAGAAAAATATTTATTTTTCAAAAGCACAAGATCAGATAATACAAAACAAGTTCAATAGCGACATCATTACGATACATTACTGAGAAGCACTAATGCCTGAGAGCAGTGCTGGTCATCACCTCCCAACATCAGGATGTAGGTGTACGGCCTCGACTGACAGATATTCCACGGTGTTGGTTCCAACCTTAGAAAGAAAGAAAGTAAAAGTTTATGGAAAAATTCGAGAGGGTTGGCTAGTATGCATATTTGTAAGATGATTAGTGTTTTGTAACACCTCAACTATTTTATATGTGTTTGCTAACGCTAGCAACCTAGCTTAATGCTAGCGTCATGCTGGCACTACAGTTAACAGTTTAGCTTTCATTCATCACTTCACCACCTTCATACACCCTGCAAGCATTCTACAAAGAAAGCTAAAAAGCTCAGACATTTTTGCTGTTTCTTTCATACACAGGTGGGGTTCTTTGGTTTGGCTAGCTAGCAGCCATTGTAAGATAAACTAGCATGCTATAGCACAGACCAGGCTGAAAGTTTGAGTGTAATGTTAACACGGTAACAGTAATAAATGTTACATACAGTGAACAAATTCAGTCATAGGTGAGTGAAAGTGTGTATACAGACCTTATATTGAACGTTTACATTTCCTCTTAAATGCGTGAGGAGGAAGAAAAAAAGACACAAAGCTGACACAGTGAATACACACTGAATACACCGGTGAATTTGGGAGGGGGGGGGGGGCTGATCTGTGATGTTAGCTGTCGCTAGCTAACCCAACTCCAACCCAGAAAGCTGGGTTAAACTAAAAGTACCCAACTCCCTGTAAATAACCCAGAAATATTACCCAACAGAGGCAACCCAGCGTTTGGGTAGTAAAAACAACCCAGCATTTTTTAGTGTGTATGAAAACCTGTTTCTCCAGATTTTCAGTGTAACATCTTTGAGCACTCTGATCACCGTTGTCTGACAGTTTCTGGTCTGCGTCTACAAGGCTCTAGTGTATCTCCACTTCTGTTAACATCCTCCTTGGCCTGACCAAGTTGTCTTATTCTGTCTTATTAATGTTGTATGTGCAGAAGGTCTTGGTTGGTGCACAAACATCCACAAAAAACTGATGTCACAGTGTTCGTTAGTTCACACATGTTGGCAGTTCCAAAACACTTTTTTTGCGTTTACACAGTTTTGCAGTTGCTGTTTTTGCCTCACTGGACCTTCACTTCTGTTTTAACCACAGGCGTTTGCAAATTTAAGCTTCTTGTTAGTAGGATGGAAAAAGATGAACCAAGCGAATATCAAAGTTCCCCAAGGATGCCTTGCCCACAGACCAGTTGGCAGCTTTAAGAATTGTGTAACAGTGTGTATTGTAGTGAATAAAATGGCTTGCAGTTTTGTAGATGGGGCTAAAGTATATACTTAACAATGTGACATCTGTACACGTTCATTAATATAGCGGCAAATCTCACTGTATTTAATTAAAGCCTAATAGCAAAGAAATTTGCAAGTGATCCCAAACTTTTGAGTGATAGTGTAAAGTATAGCATATCTAGCATTATAAAGTTCAGCTGAGACTCACATGAAGCTTCTGCAGACCCATTGAGTAAAATTGAGTTGGTATAATTTAAAGTCATAAGTATTTTCTTTCTTGGTTAGCCCTATGGCTCTACGGCTAGCTCCTGATTACCCATATGGCTAGTCCCAATTAGCACTGTGTTGTGAGCATGCAAAGTTCTTGGCATTATACTCATGTATGTTTCTGCTACACAGCATTTGCTCAGGTGCACAAATAAAAAACATGAAACGTAGTGTTTAAATAAATAAAATCGATTGCCATTTTTCATAATTGATTATCGAAATGCCCAGGAAATTAACTGATCTTCAACTAGAATCGGTGATCATCCCATCATTAACACACACCATTCCTCAGTTGTAATAACTTCTGATGTGTTACCCATCCCTGTGTGATTCACAAATGTAGCTCTAATGATAAACAACTCCAACTGATGAGGCTTCATACCTCATACCTCATTGAGGCACTTACATCGCCCTGTTTCCTCTCCATGACCATGATAATGGGCTTCCTTCCAGATCAAAACTGCCACTCAGGGCCATTAGTGCCAGTTTAATCACTACACTCATGATCCATTCTCAGAGACGCTGAATTAAACAGCTCACTCTCACTTTCAGCTTTCAGGTGCGGGAAAATGGAAAAGAGTTATTATATATGTTAAATGTAACATTATGCCATCATTTCCAAATGTCCAACCTGTTTGTTTTTTTAAAAAATAAATAATTAACTTGGCATTATTAAACCAAATCACACTGTCATGATGGATAAATCTTAAAAGCCGCTACACACCATCTCTATTTACACCTTTCTGACCATCCATCATATACCACTAGATCTTGTTTATTATTCACACCTGTGTCCTGTTATCACTGCCTATATACAGAATGTTCCCAAAGTCTCCATACATAGGGGAAATTAACACCTGTGATAGCGTCCTGATCCAGCCATGAATCTGATTTCAATATGTTTTTCTTTTAGCGTTACATGTGATATAAACCAAGTATGAAAACTTTTGGAAGGCTTTTTTTTTTTTTTTTTTCAAATAAGTGTTAATTTCCCTCCATGTATGGAGACTTTTGGGACACTGTATGTAACTAACCCTGCATGGTTTGCTTGATTACAACTTGTATGGGCAATTCTTGACCCAATGTATGGAACTGTCTAAAACTGGTACAGAAAAGAGGCTGTTTATTTTGTATTGCTCCCCATACAAGGCACTTTAAAAGCTAAGTGCGCACAACAGAACTTGAGTTATTTTTATAGATGAGATTTTTATGCCCCACACAGATTTTTAAAATCTGCTTAAAAAAAACAGGATACCAAAAAGACGGTCTTTTCCAGCAATACTACTTATTTTATTTTAGTATTATATTATTTAAAAAAAAATATTTAAGAATGGTTCTATGTCAGAAAATACCATTTAATTCATTGTTTTAAGGTCTCTTAGCTCCTGCATTTTTGCAGCATTCATGGATATGCATTATTCAAACTTTTACGTTTACCAAAATTTCCCAAACACTATTTTGATACCACAAGCAGCCTAAACCATTGATGTATAGAGCATGCTTTCATGTAGTTTATGCCAAATTCAGACCCTACCATACAAATGTCACAGCAGAAATCCAGACTCATCAGACCAGGCAACGTTTTTCCAATCTTCCATTGTTCAATTCATGTGAATGTAGCCTCCGTTTCCTGTTCATTACTGACAGGAATGGCAGCTGGTGTAGTGCTCTGCTGCTGTAGCCCATCTGCATCAAGGTTCTACATGTTGTGCATTCAGAGATGCTCTTCAGCATACCTCTGTGATAATGAGATGCACTTTGAGTTACTGTTGCTTTTCTATGAGTTCAAATCAGTCTGACCTCTGGCATCAACCAGGCATTTTAACCCAGAGAACTGCCACTCATTGGATATTCTCTTTTTTTCTTTTTAGACCATTCTCTGTAAAGGCTTATCGTCTGTGCCCTGTTCTCCAATGGGGATTTCTGAGTCTTTCTTTTTCCCAAGTTGCAGCGATGACTCAATCTGCTTCTTCTTTTTTTTAATGAACATGCAACCAAAGCTATTATTGATGCTTAATTGCATAATTACATGGTACATGAATAAATCACCTGATAAAACTAAAGCAATTGTGATTGTCTTGAGCTTTTTAGCATCCTTGTGATAAAGAGACGATACACAAATATTTTGTTCCATTGATTTAATCCTTCTTGTTCCTTTTGAAAAAAAAAAAAAATCTCAAACCTGACGAAATGTCAAATTGTATATTTGGTGATTTATATTCGCATGCATTAGATAAATGCATCACATAATCATTGGGTTTGTTTAGTCGTGTCTAACCCTTTGTGACATAATGGACTATTGCACGCCAAGCCTTCCTAGATGCTGGACATGGGGTTTTCTTGGCAAGGATAAGAGAGTGGGTTGCCATTTCCTTCTCCAGAGGGCCATCTATGGGCACTTTGGAACTTCCAATTAACCTAATTTGCATGTCTTTGGACTTTGGGAGGAAACAGGGAACCCTGGTGGTGCAAGGAGACAGTGCTAACTACTAAGCCACCATGCTGTGGTACAGTTATAATAAAAAAAAAAATGTAACAAAAAAGACTCAATACATTAGAGTTCTTGTTATGAATGAATAGCACTAAGGTTGATTCAGAAACAATCCCTCACAAGCACTTTCAGGCTAGTTGTTTTGGGTCACACACACAAATGAAATTAGAGTATTCATCATACTTGCCAAAATGAAGCACACCAGGAGTAAACACACCAGGGATTGATTCACACCTATTTAATTCTCCATTTGTGTGAAGTGTGAAATGTGTTAAATGGTTGCAGGTGTTTTTCCACTGATCTTATTCTAATAGTTGCTTGTAGAATTGAGTTGTGGGAGGCAAATTTGAGGCCCAGAAGATCAGTGCAGTGGGTAAGTGTACAAGCCTGTTGGTTGGTAATTAGCTTTGTGTCTATCAAAGGCCCAAGATGAGAACTTACCATGCGCTCGCTCAGGCAGCGATTCAAGAAACGCCTGGAAGCGATTTACAATGAGAGATGGTGATGCCAGACAACAGTAGTTAATGAGGCAAAATGGACAGGGCAAATGATGCAACATATTTGAGGGACATTTAACTTCTGCTAATGAAATGTGACGAAAGTTAGTGAGTTCCGATAGGAGAGAGGCGTGATGGTAGGATACTGTTTCTTTTTGTGGCTATGAAATATGTTCTTTTGTTCAACATATTTGTTACTGCTAAGTGTTTAATTGAGACAAAATAGAGCAACACCAGTGTCTTTGCTGTTCTAATTCAATACTTTGGCTGGCAGACGTTGTGAAAAGCAAAGGCAGACCTTAATCTGCTGCACGGATACACTTTCCCCTTTAATTTCATTTCATTTTTTTGTGGACAAACGTTTGATTTTGGATTAAATGGGTGTTCTTTGCATAGGCATGTTCTTAATACCTAGGGTGTGTGCATATTGCACAATCCTGGCACTGCTAGTGAAACTACGGCAACTGGTAACTAAAGATAGGACTGCCCTCAAGCAGACGCTGGAGAGAGATTACTGAGCCATACAAAGTCAAAAAAAAAAATAATTGTTGCCAGCGGCAATGCACAATTAAATCCCAGTGCAATCCACGTACACATGTACTTTCTAATAGCATGCTAATAAGATTTCCACAACCAGCTTTGCTGTTCTACTTCAGCCTATCAGCACTCCGCTCAGTGTTGTCATGAGGGTATGCGCAAAGTACTCGTACGGTATAAATGTGTGGTATGAATTTGTTTATCTGATCTTTTGAGAATTTCAGAGTAATAAATAATTTGTGATCTTTTGGGAGTCCAGAAATAAATGTGAGGCAGACGGAGGTAAAAAAATAAATAGTAAGTCTGCAACTCTCTGTGCTCTGTGTGACAGTGAGAGGTGGTCTCCACAGGGGGCCAAGTTGAATTGGGCCACTGAATTGGGAACTACTGTTGCCAGAGTTAAAGCGACTGCTTCTCTTAGGTTTGAGGAGGTTGTAAATGCCTACTGTATGTCGGCTGCCTATCCTCACAGTCAACATCTCTGACTTGCTGTGTGACCTGAAAGGGTCCTCGCCAATTCCAAAAGTTATTTTGGAGCTTAACATGGGTAAGAATATGAGCATTTTATTTCTCGGTGTTGATTCCCATAGACACACACAACCCTGTATTGACTTATGTTCTTGTGCCTGTAGCATGAACAGCTTTCCTGTGAGTTGTTCAAATGCATGGAGTTTTGCTCTGAGGTTGATTAAATTCCTAAATCAAATTCCTTGTGCGTCAACATATCTGGCGAATAAAATCCGATTCTGATTAAGTATTGAATTTCACTTTCTCTTGAAGACGGTCCCTTCTCATGATTTTTGCTGATGTCATTTAGGATGGTATGAAGCTTGCACCCGTATAGTGCTTCAAAACCCTGTGCAGACTTGTAGGACCTCTCATTCTGTGGCATACAGGGTTTCTACTGTATTTTTTTAATTTTTTTTGCAAAACGTGTTCTAGTGAACAAACTTACAGATTATATTCTTCAACAATTAAATAATGTTGGTTTTGTGGGCATGAAACGATTTTTACTCCTAATAATCCATATAGTTTGCAGAATGTGTGGCATGAATGGAATGTTTTGATCTCAGAAGATGATGTAACACAGAGGCACTGCTCCTGAGTATCGAGCTGCATACTAAATTTAGCACAAAGTAATGCCCTCATGCAGGACGATCTAATGATTCAACAAGATCTATGCACACAATTCCATTTTTGGGGTGGGATTCACCATATCCGGCCAATAAAAGCGAGCCATGAAATGCTTAGGTGTCTGTTCCTGTTCTAGGTCACGTAGAACACAGACAGCTTTTTGGGATCAATAACTGAACCATTTTCTCTTAGTTTGTTTGTCCTGCGTCAATCTATATAGCCTGTCTCTAATAATTGCACAATAGAGTTGTGCACTGTTGAACTGAATTTGTTTACCATCAGTTAATCTAACTTGGTCAAAGGTGTGGTTGAGGGACAGGTCACATGACTTCCCTAAAGGATTAACTAAAACTGGAAAAAAAAAAAAATGGGTTAGAAATTGACACATGATGTCTTGACCTTGTAAGATCTTTGCTGGTTTTTACTCTTGTTTTGGCTCACTGAGCCTAGCTTTTGATAAGGATTTTTCTGATTAAATAGTTCAAGTTATTGATGGAAACAGTAAATCGGATAGAGACGGAGAAAAAATTTGTCCTTTACACTTTCTTGGTGATAATTAAATGAATGCATCAGTTAAAGAGTTAGAGATTTAATTACTCTCTACAAAAAAGCTCAAAAGTATAACTGAATTAAAATGTACATATAATTTTTTTTTTTTAGAAGAAGAAGTTCCAAAACTTTGTATATAATATTTGTTTTTATTTTTTTGTAAATGAATGTTCTTCAAAGGACATTCACAAAAAACAAAAAAGTGTCGGCATTGTAAGCGGTTCATATGACAAAAACTGAAAACATAATAGAAAAAAAATATTTTTACAGTACCTACAAAAACAGGGTTTTTTTTTCCCTCTATATTCGCCTCCTTGCGCTATAGGAAAAGAGATCTATCTAAATAAGAGAGAGGTTTTGTGTGTACATTGGTCAGAACTCGCTCTTTCAATAATATTTTTATGTTTCATACAGTGGAGGACTCAAAACCAGTCTCAGAAAATGGTCCGTCTGACTGTCTGTATGTCTGTATGTCTGTCCAGGCAGATTTTGTCACAATGTCATGCAAAACTTGCTGGACAGAATTTAATGGAACTTTGCCAGTACTTTGCCTGATGTTTAATAAGCAGCATAAGTGGAATCAAAATCTGAAATAATATCCCTGGTTACATTAAAGATGATCAGCTTATTCTTAGCTTTGACCTATTTCTAAAAAAAAAACTATTTTCCCATTAATGATGGGTACTTATGCTAGTGGTAAATGAATGAATTCCAATCTGCTGTGTACGGTATAGTTATTAAAAAAAAGTCAAAAAAGGAAATTCTGGGGCTGGCACTGCTTCAATCTGGGCTTTATGTTTTACATACTGTATCAGTTTCAAAGACTATTTAAAGTCATGATTTTGAAAATACCCAGGCTAATATTTATGAGGTTTAATGGAAGAGATGGCTCTGAATCAAATCTATCCCAAGGAGTTAAAACTGAGTATATGTTTTATGGAAAACATCCAAACACCCTGATTTTATCACATTATTTTGTTCCTAAGTCACTGCAGGAATCTGAACTGAATTGAGGTCTTCAAAATAGAGCAGTGAAACATTTTTTCATAGCACTGTAGAACTACAGTAAAAAGAAATAAACATAATAAGTATACAAAGAAGAAAAAATGTGTATTTTAAGAAATATCTGAAGGGATAAGTGCACATTCATATCCTTGCGCATAATAAATAATTTAATTAAACAAACTAACACACACACACACACACACACACACACACACACACACACACACACACACACACACACACCACTCTGGGTTAAAGCTGATAGTATGCAGAATCTTTAAATACAGTTCTCATTGTCTTCCTGTACTTTACTGTAGTGCAAGAGGGTCTCTAATACAAAGGCCAAAACCTTCTCTTATCCTTTATTCCATTCACATGGCTGAGTAGAGGACCAGAATAAATGAAGCAAATCTAGTAAAGCTGGAATCCCCGAAATGTCTGATTTTAGTTTAAAGTCTGTTCGTAACTACTGTAGCTGTGAGGACACACAAATCCAAAACCATTTCAGAAGATTTTATTCCATGAAGCCCATTTCCAGTTGCCATATTTAATATGGACATGGTAATGTCCTTATAATATTTAGCTGAATGTATTCTACTATGCAGAGAAAATTGCATCTCAAGAATACACAGTTAGCAGTGATAGTTGCTCCACAACTGACTGTGGAGCTAGCTTGTATGATTTTGTAAGCTTGTAAGGTTGCCCTTCTTTATCCAACCCTCCCATTTAATCTGGGCTTGGGACCGGCACTGCATCCAGTGGCTGGGGTTTGGGCATTGGATTGGGAATCAAACCCAGGCCTTCCACATGGTTGGCGAGAAACCTACCACTGAGCCACCAGTGACCAAAAGGTTTACACATTCACTACACTTTGTTTTCATTAAATTTTTTGCATTAAATTGTTCAACAAAACTTTTTTTAAAAAGTAATTATAATATTCAAAATGCTGATCATGTCTAAGATGTACTGTATAATAACTAGATAAAATACATCGTTGAACTCGTTGAAAAAAAAAAAACCCTCCATCCTGGTTAGAGCCCTGATTTGAAGATATGTTATTTAAAGCAAAAGTAGACTAAAAGCAAGCACAACAGCTTGTCTGGCCAGAGAGACCTGTAGCTAAGGACTGTTGGGAGAATGTGTTAGTTCAGAGGTGTCCTTGTGAAGTTGGTAGGCTCATTTACTCACAGCCAGCCTAATGAGCTCCAACAGCACGTATACATCTGTCCTCTGCAAAATTGGCATTAGCGCAAGAAAGTAGATTAGCCATGTCCACAGGAACACACAGGAGGTCATTAACTTACCTGGCCATATCTCACAACACAAATTTATATAATCAGATGTATCTGTGTCTTGAAAACAACTCATGGCAGCAACTCGGTGTACTGCAAGATTGTCCATTAAAATGGCCTTCCCATTAAAATACCTCCCACTGCTTATTTTCAGGGATTTCTACTCATGTACTGTATGAATAATTCCTGTTCAGCATGTGTGGCTTTGTGTTGCTGCCAAAAGTATGCATATTCGGAATTAGAGGAAAATGCGCCGGCCTTTTCTGAATTATACAGTAAAAACGGGAAAGTGTTGCATGTTTGCCAGAAAGATCCCTCTGGATTTCGATCGTAATCTGTTATTAACTTGATGACTTCAAGGTCCTGGTACTCTCCATGTTCCTACTTAACCCAACTAGAATGAAGCACACGTCAACTATCACCTTCAACAAAAAAAAAAAAAAGAAGATATATATATAGTGTCAATAAACAAAAGTTTTACTCAAATAACATCATTATACTGTAACCAAGCAACAAGAGCACATTAGGTAAAGTGAAAATGACCTCCTATTCGTCTTAATAATGAGACACCTCATTAAAAGAATGTCTTAATAAAACAATCTAAAAGTTTTTTCAGAATTAGGACTTCAAGAGAGTGCCTACTGTAGATGTTGTGATTTGTTTCATACGTTACATGTATATTGTATTTTGCTTTTGATACAGCTCATCGAATGTCTATTCCACATTCATTTTAGTTTAATTTTACTCTTTTAAGAGTATCTTTAAGATCTGAGCTTGCTTTATGTGAAAACTGTAAAGTACAGTAGCAACTGTTCAACTTGTTATAAATCAGGGATATTTGTTTCTAATTTTAGTTCTTATGCATCTTTCAAATTTATTAAATGTTACAATTGCATGATAGAAGATATGTTTGTTTCTCTGTTTGGCAAATCGCTCATTACTTATCAGGTGACAACATGATTGCAGTACTACTAATAAGAAATAAGCTATCTTCCATCTAGGCTCTTCAAATTGTCATCCAAAACAGTGATGCTGTACATGCAGTAACGACCATGGGGACGTCAAAGGGGGAAAAACATTGGTTTCTGGGATTGCAGATAAAAAATTGTAGCAAACATGTGCTGATTGTTTGCAACTTCTTTGAACAGCAGATCAGAAAGCAGTTCACCAGAATTTTTCGGAACCTCTGCAAAACTCAATGAAATTCACATTTATATTCAGCACAAGCGCGATGCTAAATCTTTACTTTCTTTAGTCCCACAAACACCTCTGTCCATCTTTGAGTCTAGATCAAAGGATGAGTTATGGGCTTGGTGTTCCAGCTGATGGCGGTTTTTGAGGAGGATTGGGGATTTAACCACTACTATTGTGTCCCCCCCCCATTTGCAATTTCATTATCTTCCAAAATACTCTCAGCAGTGCACATCACAACATCTTGTCAGAGAAACAACATGGAGATACAGTATGTGGGTCACCAGAGGAGCATGATGAAAGACTCTTTTGTAGTGTTTGTTTGTTTGTTTGTTTACATTCCTGGCTTGTTACATTTCAGTGAGCCTAAAGTAAAAGCAGAGCCTGATGGTAAGATCTTTTGCCCAAATTCCTGCACTAGCTAATTAGAGACCTGCCCTCTTCATGGGCCTAATCAAGCGTTTAGATACATCCCAGCCCACCTCTTGTGAGAGCTAAACATCTGGACGATGTTTTTCACCGGAGTCTTACTCAAGAGGGAACTTGTTGAGAATGTGACATGCCCGTTATTTTTGAATGGGCTCTTTGAATCGTGAAGCACAGTTTAAATAGTCACAAAAGCTTATGAACCACTTTCTGTTCAAACTGGTGAAATACTGTTAAGAAGGCTGATCAGAAGATCTGAAATAGAGAAATGTGATTGAGAAATTGTTAGGCCAACTTTTCAGCGTTGCATAGTAAAAAAAAAAAAAAATTTTTTTGATACAAATTGCCATGGTACTAAAATTGTTGCTTGCCATGGCTCTGACATGCTCAGACATAAGAGGCAGGTTGGAGGGGAAATAAGGTTGCCCTGTGTAAATAACAATGATTAACACAAATAGCTTTAGTTGTGTGGATCCCTACAGAGAGAGACCTGCATTAAAACCTAAAGTGCTACAAATAATATTTATACAGTGTTCCCGGAAAGTTTTCAGACCCTTTCAAATTTTTCACACTCTTCTTAAAATGGATTCAAATCCTTATTCTTCCCGTCATTCTAGACACAGGTCACCTTGTACCGCCAGTGTCGGGGTTTAATTCCCGTCTGCACGAAGTGTGCATGTTCTCCCAGTGCTTGGTGGGTTTTCGACGGGCGCTCCTGTTTTGCAGATTAGGCTACTTGGTGTTCCCAAATTACCTGTAGCGTGTGAACGTGTATGTGAGTGTACAGTATGTAATGTGTGCGCCCTGCTATTGACTGGCAGCCTGTCCAGGATGTACCCTGCCTCGTGCCCTAAGTCTCCTCGGACAGGCTCCAGGCCCCCCATGACCCTGTATACATTGACGTGCCATGAGTGACACAGTGTGTTTGCATGTTCTTTCTGGCTTTGATGCTGAGGAGTGTTGAGCAGCTGGCCAAGGATCATCCACGGATGAACTGTGACTGCTGCCTCTGCACTCCCCCCCCCCCCCCCCCCCCCTCCAGTTACGGACAGCTCTTGAGATCCAGTCGCTGTTAAGATGTCGGCTGCTTCCTCAACTTCGATGGTCTGCGACAGTCACATCGGCTCCTTTGATGCAAATTCCAGATTTTCCTTGGCCACTGCCGAGGACTGGCTTGTATGCTTCAATTCTGGCCAGCTGCATTGGCACCTTCGCTCTCGAATCCAGCCTGCCACGACACACACTGTTTTAACCTTAAGTTTTTCCCCTCTTTTTGAAATTTCTCTTCACACCTTTATGTTTATTTCATTATATTTAATAAAAGACTGTATATTTCTTAAGAAATTCTTTAGGGTCTATACAAAATCTAGAACTATTCAGGGCAAAAAATATGGTTTAGGATATACAGTTCACTTGGCAGCCAATACAATGAAACGCCACTAAAGATTCCGGGTATAGAGGAATTGTTCTGGGACAGCCGAATGGGCCAACATTTTATCTGTTAAAATATTTGAACTAAAAAGTTTTTGAAACTACAGTTTTACTCAGCAATTTCCAGAATCATAAGATGGATCCCTTGTGGCAGAACAGAGTCACCAAGACGTTCTTCACCTGCATTGGCTTGACAGGAGAGCTTTTCTTCTTTAGCTCTTCGATCCCTTAGCATAGTTTGAAAGCCACATTTGTGTCTCCAGGACTATGAAACATATTATGTGGAAAGCAAAGTTTCTCTCTTTCTGTCACATGGAAAGGCATGAAAATACAGTAGAAATGTGTTTTATCAAACACAGGAAAAAGTCAAACAAAAAACAGTTGCTGTTGAGGACATTTTCACCAAAAAAAAAAAACACTTCAATAAAAGTCACTAAAGAGTAATAAAATAAACTTTTTCATGTGAAAAATTCTCTCTTTGCTTGAAAATAATCAGAATGCAGATTCAGATTTGTGCAGTTTTATACAAGTAAAGTAAAACAGCTGGATGTTTAAATGAGTGACCTGAAGGAAGCGGCCTTGGGCTCCATGCCTGCTGGGCCCTGTTCGCGTGGGCTGTGGATGTGGGTGTTCTGTTGCCTTTCTATCATGGCTAGCATTGACTTTGTTCGGTGAGTTGTGCTTGTGTCTTTTCTGTGAGATCAGACTGGGCAGGCTAGACTTTGTTCTCCATGTCAAGTTGTTAATGGTATGGCGGATTGCTGGATCTGTCTGCATACATTTATATGTAGGGTATGTCTCATCTCATCTCATCGTCTATACCGCCTTATTCTGTGCCCAGGGTCGCGTGGGCCTATCACAGAAGATTTAGGGCACGAGGCGGGGTAAACGCACACACACATGCTCACATGTTCATTCAGATCCTACGTGCAATTTGGGAACACCAGCTAGCCTAATCTGAATGTCTATGGTCTGTGGGAGGAAACCAGAGAACCTGGAGGAAACCCACTAAACACGGGGACAACAGGCAAACTCCATGCACCCAAGGCGGGAATCAAACCCAGACCCTGGAGGTGCAAGGTAATACAGTGCTAACCACTAAGCCACCCTGCATGTGTGTGTGTGTATACAGTATGCGTACTGTATATATGTATGTGTACATAGCAGTTTAGAGAAAAATAAATAAATTACATTTTAAAAGTGAAAATATTGTGTGTTTTTTTTTTTTTTAATTAACTAACACCACCCCTACAGTTTTGTCACAAGTATGCAATTTAGCATCAATAATATGTTGGCTGAGTTTTGATTTAAAAAAATAATAATAATAATTTTAAAATAATTTTAAAATAAATGGCGATGTCATGCATTAATTCATGCAGAATTTGTCATGGTTCAGACATCAAATATTGGCAGCAAATTAGATCAATTACAAAAGTGTTGCACTGCAAAAAAAAAAAAAAACTGTGTTTTTAGGTGTAGTATATAACATGGTGATTGCACAACATCCAAATTGCGTAACACAACGCAGATATTAAGTATAAATTGCATATATTATGATAATCGCAGCTATCAAGTATAATGTAGTTTAATAAATGCAGATATTAAGTCTAAATCGCATAGTGTCTTATTTCGCATAACACATTGCACATACAGTATACAACTCACAGCGTTATGCTGTTAATGCTGGGGTAACTGCAATATCAGTAACTGAGTCCTTTTCTCCGCTTCAACCTTCTCCGAAAATCCGCTCTGAGGCAACCGCTGCTTTTCACAGTCCCTCGTTTCATTTTACTATGACAGAAAGAAGCAACGTGATTGGCTTGTTAAAGCATCTCAGATTTTGGTTTTGGGCTAAGTTCAACCATGCTACATAGGCCTCTATACCCACATCAGCTGTGCATCATGGTTTACAAATTAACTACATTCATTATTGATATTTTTTATATTACCTAGCTCAATGGCCCACTAGATACTCAGAATATTATTGTGATGCTACAGATGCTATCATTAAAGGAGACATGGCTTTGGGAGAAAGCATCTCATTCCTTTTAGATGTGGTATTAAATCACCCCCTGCGCGAGTGACAGATGTGCGTTTGCGATGTCTCTATACTTTATAGCCTTTGTCTGGTGCTGTCCAGCAGGAAGATGAGCTCTGGATCATTTTTCATTATCACGTTGTTACATATCTCAGTTTAGCGTGGGTGAAGGCTTGCTTATTAAATTCAACCTTGACCCAAACAATACCAGTGTTCTATCCCTCTAATCTAACTAGGGCACTGTTACCTACAGTAGTTAACCCAATTTCACTTTTTTCTATTTAACACAATGTCCTTACTGCTTGTTTTACAGTGATGTAATGAAGTGAGTATGGACAATAAACACACAATCTGGCATTGTGTAAAATTGCCTTCGGCATGGTACGTATGATTAATAAACAGCCTGAAGATGACGGAGCTTTTGCTGGTTCTCTGGTAATATATAAGCATAAAGAGTTAAGCATAAATCATAAGGACCATAAAGATTTGGAGAGATAAAACAAAAAAAAAAAAGTCATGTGGTCTGATAATTCTAGATTTATGATATTCAATATCAATGGGCACATCAGGATAAGAAGGGAAGTGCATGAATGCCTAGTGTTGTGATCTGGTGTTGCTTTAATTGGTCAGGTCTTGGCTCAGGAACGTTATGTGATAATAAGCAATAAAATGATGTTAGCTGATTACCTGTATGTAGAAGTTGAAGAAACCGAAGTGGCAATTGGATACATTGTAACTGCAAACACGTGACCGTTACAGTGAAGAATGCAGTATACAAAACACAATCAAGACCTTGTTCAGACTGTGGACAATTCCGATTTTTTTACACAAATCTGATCTTTAGGACTGACTGACAAATTAAAATGTTATGGCTTGTAAACTGTCACTCACTCACTCAATCACTCATCATCTATACCTTAATCCTGTATTCAGGGTCACGGGGGCCTGGAGCCTATCCCAGGAGACTTAGGGCACATGGCAGGGTACACCCTGGACAGGGTGCCAATCCATCGCAGGGCACAGACACACACACACATACACTCACTCATTCCCACACTATGGGCAATTTGGGAACGCCAATTAGCCTTAACCTACATGTCTTTGGACTGTGGGAGGAAACCGGAGCACCCGGAGGAAACCCACCAAGCACGGGGAGAACATGCAAACTCCATGCACACAGAGACGGGGCATCGAACCCGGACCCTGGCGGTGCCAGGCGACAGTGCTAAACACTACACTACCGTGCCACCTGCTTGTAAACTGTACCTAGTAAAATACATGGCTTTATGTATAATACATTATTATAATTAGCAGGAAAGATAAAATAATAATAAAGTCATTATTAGGTGTGGTTTTTGGAGATGTAAAGGGGTGTAAAGGTGTAGATCTGTTCTGTCAGGATGTTTCAGAAATCAAAGAACCTGCTATATCTCTGTAGACTCTGTGTGACTATAACTTGCATTTTGTTTTATCTGAAAAGTGGTCTATTTCATAGCATAATTTTTTTTATTGGATTACAATGATATTTCCTGTCCAGGGAAAAAAAAAAATTTCAGTTAGATTTTGCTATATATTTAAGCTGCACTGTGCAAACATCATTCTTTGAACCAATTGTCTCTGGTACGTAACAAGTTGTCACAATTATGTTGATAAATAGTTAACAAGAATAGGAGGTTATAATGTCGTTTATAGTCACAGATCCTTGACATTTACACATTCTTAAAGTACAGTAAATTGGCAACTGTACAGAAAAAAAATTCTTTTTACATGCTGGACATTTTTATGCTTCAGAAAAAGAAAAAAGAAAAACATAAAACACTCAGGGCTAAGCGGCATTTGGCCTTGGTGGAAAATCACCAGTCATGGCTTTAAATCTACACCTTAGTCACTGGGTAACATTTATCGATGAGGTTGCTTGGTAATATCAGTTAGACATATTATTATTAGTAAAAAATGAAAAACTACAATATGATTATTAAATTAGGTCTATTTAAGAAAGTCTACTCAAAGATTTGCTTTTGCTCAAAAGTTTGCTCATTTTTCTGCACTCAGCTATACCTTATCATGTATAACTTATACATTTAACATCTTGTGGTGGAAATTCCTGTAAAAATGATAAAGACAAGCAACTCATACACTGGGTAAGAGCAAAGTCACAAAGGTTTTATTCTAAGCTTCTGCAGAAGGACCAGTCTCATACAGCAAACAACGATTGCAGCATGGAGAAAGGTGATCTCTTTCTCTCAGTTGACCTATTTTATACACGAACATCTCTGCTAACATAATCAACGCCCCGTACATGATGTTCCTACATTCAAACTCAACTCTTTATCTGACCCAGACCAGTTGTCCATACCTTATCATTTATTCAGGGACAATTACAATCAGGTTGTTTCTGTACTATTCTCGGCCTTGTGTTTCTAAGCTTCAGCAAGTTTAAAGCGTCTATAGTCTACGTGGCACAATTACAAATTAATACATAATTAAAATGTGATTTTTCCATTACACATCTCAACCACTTCTATTTTTATTTTATTTTATTAGCAACCTTGTCCATATAGTAAATTTTCCGGCTAAAGTTTGAAGATATGTGTATAATTATTTTCTTATTTCAGATTTTATTTATTTATTTATTTTCGAGTTTTTCAACCACGGGTGGTCATATAAGCATTTCAATGCATATAATACTGTGTATGGCTGTATGTGTGACAAATAAAATTTGAATTCGAATTTGAAGATCTTGTCTTACATAATGGGAGAAAATACGCCAATGCCACAAATTTAAATTCAGCCCACTGACTTGTACTTGTTTCATGTAGAAATTAATAGCTTCTGAATATTTTCTTCTTCTTCTTTTTAATAATAATAATAGTAGTAGTTGTAAGAAGAAGAAGAAGGAGAAGAAGAAGAAGAAGAAGAAGAAGAAGAAGAAGAAAAAGTATTATTTAATTATTAATCTTATTTATTCTTTTTTTTTTTTTTACATTCAGATGTTAGATGATACTAGGCTCAATATTTCTAAAGAACATAACTATACTAAATAACCGGCAGTATATTTTGCACTTGCCTATGATTGACTAGGATTTTTGTCTCAAATAAAGATTCTTTATCATTTCCAACGACCCTGCAATCATTCTCTATGAGGGAACTACATGTGCATAGCATGTGTGCATCACACAACAAATGATTTATTTCAAATACTCTCGACATTTGTTCATAATTTGCTCACATGGTTACTGAGAAACGTTACTGTAAAATAATTACCTCCCAAGTATCAAAGAATGAGCATCCAGTTCCCTTTAGCAAGTCATTTCGGAAGATTTATTAAAGTACTTTAACATATTGCAATTTGCCAAACCCCCCCCCCCCCCCCACAGCCCTCCAACATACACACCTTGCAAATGTATATAAAAGTGTTTTTTTTTTTTACAGTTGATGTAATTACATGTATTTTAAATGAGTTGAGATTGAATGAATAAAACTCATCAACTGCTCACAACATAAACGGAAAAGGTCAAGAAGGAGTTAGAAACACGGAATCTAGGGAACATATTGAAGACAGAAGAGAAAAAAAAAAGAGATCCAGGGATATTGTGGGTGAGCGAAGGAGAGGTTTAAGGGCCTGTGCATCATCAATGAGGTGAGAAATTGCTGTCAGCTTGTCTGAGCGCTATAGATGGCACAGGCTCACCTTCACCAGCACCCAGTGTCATTTGTCTGATGTGGCCTGATGCACCCTCCACTTATTACACTCCTCATCAGTCCATACTACTGATCCATTGCCCAGATGCCTGTTACCAGAGCTACAAACCAGCTCATGAAACTATGTGGGCGAGTTGCTACTTTGCCTAAGTGATTTCTATTTTTATACTCCAACTCAAAGTGTTAGGTGTTGTTTATTCTGGTGTATCGATATGCTCAATAGTTTTTTAGCTCTCAGATTCTGCAGGTTTCTTGACTCTACCATGGAAACATTATGTGGAATGTTACTTCCTTACCTCTGGTTTGCTGTAAATATGGTCCCCCGGCACCACTGTAATACGTATCCCATTGCACTAAAATGCAATAAGTGAAATATTATGAAACTGTCATGTGTGACATAATGATGCAGTGTCAGGATAACTCTGGGAACAGATGTGCAGGCTGTAATAAAGCCGCTTGTGATTGTGTTTGTGATTTTTATCGGCCCTCGCATCTGCTGGAGATTTACAGTAAATATCTTTTTTACGACACACACAGCAGTCGATGTTTCCACCATCTCTCCTGCTTCCTCCACCTCTTCCTCTGGTCTACCCAAAGCACACTAATGAGATGTTTCAGAAGGCTTATATGAAGGAATATTTATATAAGCATCAGTGCAGGTATGATGCCCTAGCAAGTACAAGATCACATAAACAATGAGTCATAAAATTGTATTAATTCTAGATTTGTCTCCTTGTAAACAGTCGTGGTATTTATTATCCAATGTCTGTTTTACAAATTGCAGAAACTTTTAGCTTTTTACTTAAAAGAAAAAAAAAATACGTATATTTTATACTAACTGTAAAACTTAAAGAGAGCTCCAACAGTACTACTGAGAAATGTTTATTCTATCGGAATGTGTTTTTAATTGTTTGATTTAAAACAAAAACAGGAACATGAAAGGAATTTGTAAAAATCTCAATTTTAGATTTACTTAGATGAACTTAGTACTTTGATGTATGATATTTAATGACATTAGTGTCGATTTAGACTGAAAAGAGGGTGTTTTAATTGGGTGGATTAATATAATGACTGGACAAAGAATCTAAATAAAAATTTTGAAAAAAATCAAAAGGGTCAAATTATTCGCCAAGCAAAACAATTAAGAAGATCTTAAATTACTGCGGTTTGATTCAGAATCCTCCAACATAATTAAAACCTGGAAGGACAGCTTTGTGAAATAAAGTTAAAAATAAATATATATATATATATATATATATATATATATATATATATAATGTTTTTTTTATCTACATAAATGAAGAACTTGTAGTGTAAAAAAATGACAGTAGAAATAACATCTATGTGAGCATGGCACACAACGAGTGTGATGAAAGCTCACAGGATTAAGACTACCAGTGTGGACATAAGAAAACCACTTGTTCGTAGGACTGTCAGTTCCTTCCTCTGTTCTAACCGAAGTACAATAATGAGATGTTGTTTCAGAAGGCTTATGTGAAAAAATATTTAAATAAGCATCAGTGCATGTATGATGCCCTAATAAATACAAGATCACATAAGCAATGAGTCATAAAATTTTATACATGCTTATTTGTCATCTTGTAAACAGTTGTGGCATTTATTATTTAGCCTCGGTGTTAGCTGACCATAGGGAAACCACTTGTTAGTGAGACTGTCAGCTCCTTTCTCTGGTCTACCCAAAAGAAACCACTTGTTAGTGAGACTAATAAATAAAGAAGGCTTCAATTTGCTAGGTAGCATAAAGATTGGACTTTAATGAAAGAGCTCATGTGGTCTGATGAGTCCAGGCTGTCCCTATTCCAGAGTGATGGGTGCATGGGAAGGAAGAAGGAAAGCACATGAAGGGATGCACTCATCATGGATTTTGCCTACTGTACGAGCCTCTGGAGGCAGTGTTATGATCTGTGGTTGTCCCAGATGGTGAGGTCTGTGCTCAACAACGTGATGTGGCAACACAATGAACCCAGCTTGAAAAAAAAACCTGGAAGTCGTCATTATATAACCTTTCTTTCTAACAAGGGTTGAGTTTTGTATTTTAAATGTGTAAATATCCATTTCCATTGCATTCTGTCTCTCACATGTCTTTAATTGGATCTTACCTCGTTTCAGGCTATTCCTATTTCTAGTCACCCAGTTCTTTTTTTGTTGTTGTTGTTGTTCTTGTTAACACGCCAAATCTTTTTTTCCTTGCTGGCATCTCTCTCTGCCTCATTCAAGCTTTTTGCTTCAAACTAGCTGAAGAAAGTGCAGTCCTAGTAGCAGGGGGTGCCACATAAGACGACGGGAACACTTCTGTTTTTCGAATTGTTAATCCTGCCAAATGTCCAGCCCATTTCTAAAAAAAAAAAATTAAAAAAATCCTATTAGCATCTACCTATAACAAAAATTACTTTCATTGAAAAATCACATTACTATTACATTAGCCACAACTGAAATGATGAAATTCAGCTGTGGACAAGGAATATTTGTGCACAGACCCTGCACAGACAGCAGGGGTTTGACCTGAACATTTTTTCCTGTTAAATAAACTCAGTCCCGATGGAAATGGTGAGGCTATGCAGAGTACACTTAGACATGAGCGTGATGCCATGATTTCGTTAGAGAATTCTCTGCATGATGATGAGCATCTCTTACTTAGCTTATGCATACTCTCATTTTTTGTTTCACTTATGGCAAAATCAATCTTTTTGAAAGCATTTTGTTCTTGCTATCCAGGTTTTGACTCTGGTTTCACACCGATGATTTTTTAAAACCTTTTGCTTTGGCTTTCCGTTCTGTTTTGTCCTGTTGTAATATACTCAACACTTGTTTCCTGAGTGTGTTTATTGCATGCAGACACAGGCAAACAAGTATGGGAGGAAATGCGGAAACTGCTGATACTCATTAAAACACGTTTAAAAAAAACTTGAAAGGAAAAGGAAATTAAGAACATAATTTTGGCATCCAACTACGAAATCAATTGAACCAAGTGAGTAAATCAGAGGATTTACCAGCTCTGCTATATAACATATGCCATAAAATTAGAGAATGCTGTGTATGAAAATCCACAAGAAAGGCAACTTTTGAAATAATTGAAACAGTCTGCCTATTACTAATAATCGAGCCACAGTTAAAGTCACCAAAGTCTTCCTTTTTCCCATTCTGATGTTTGATGTGAACATTAACTGTAGCCTCTGGCCTGTATCTGCAGGGTTCTATACATTGTGCTGCTGCCACACGATTGGCTAATTGGATATGTGTATAAATCAATGGGTGAACATTTGTTTCTATGAATCATTACTGTTCTATAAAAATATCCTTGGCACAAACTCACTGAAACTGGACACTTGCCTACTGTTTAAAGAAGGTTAGGTTATATTTACATTTTAGGCATTTGGCAGATGCTCTCGTACAGAGTGACTTTGTACATGCTTTGAAGTTTCCATCATTAAAAATATCCTTACACTGGTTTACCAGGGTACTAGCCAGACGTACCATCAGTCAAGGATTCTTTTTCTTTTGTTGTGTAGGGTAGGAGGAGTCAAATGCCTAAGAAACAGATTTGCTTTGAGGTACTGTAAGTGTATTGTATGCTGGGCCTTTTTTATAGCATCAGTGTTTCGAATTTAATGTGGGCAGCTACAGGAAGCCAGTGGAGGGAGCGGTGAAGTGGGGTTGTGTGGGAGATCTTCTGGGTAAGCATTCTGGATCCCTGAAGAGGACGAATGGTGCACAGAAGCAGAACCTGACCTGCCAGGAGTGAGTTGCATGAGTGGGGTCTTGAAATGACAAGGAGTGACAACAGGCACCTATTCTGTACAGTAAATGACCCGAGTGTGAAGAAACAGACAAATTCTTCTGATGTTGAAGAAAAATGAAATCAACAAGAGCAAGTAAGGTTAAATATACAGTACAGAAAATATACCATATAAGGTATAATATACTGTATATTTGAACTGTAATTAAAAGTATACAGTTTTCGTGAGTCTGTGCCCAATGCAGCCTCATGTTGTTTGGGTGACAGGTGTAGAATCAAATGTCACCATTCATTACAGCTGAAGCAGAACACAAAGACCAAGGGGGAAATAAGTTTTCTTTCTTTTTTTTTTTTTTCAAATTATTCCTGTGGGAGCAGGAAAGAGGGGTGTAAAGGAGAAAATAAGAATATGAAGAGGCAGTGTGCAGGTGTACGGGAGAGTGTTGAAAGTAGTGTTCCAGAGATGGCAGAGCAGGCTGAGCATGGCAGAGGTGAGGTCAGTGCCAAGGCTGTCTCCAGGGTGGTGCAGTTGTTGACTCAAAGCACTGGGATCAGCTGGTGGGAGTGATGAGCAGTACTCATCATCTGAGTCGAATCAGTACAATCAGCAGAAGTTCCAGTTATTTAACACAAAGAAGCTTGTGAGAGCCTGTTTGAGAGTCTTAAATGACCACTCTGTGGCCTTTATCCAACACACCCTTCCTAGTGAGGGAGAGGCTATGGAAAATAGCTGAGAAATCTTTTATACTACGCCACCAATCAAGAAATGTTCCTACCTGTCTTTCTTTTTTATGTACCTCTACCTTCTTTTCCTGAGCCTTCAGCAATCCCCTGCCAATGGAATCCCCCCAGTGCTGAGCATCTGTTATCCCCAGGTGGAACTTAACATTAATATTATACAGTTGTGAGTCTTTCTTCTTACCCAATTGTTGGAGGCGAAAGTCACCGGTCCCAGTTTCTCAGTGATGATGTATGGACCCTGGCTGTGGGCCAGTAGTAGATCTTTTGTGCTCTAGGTGATGTTTCACAAGATGTATTTGAACGTGTTGTTAAAAAATAAAAAAATAATAAAAAAAAAACACAGGGATGCTTGTTCCTCCCAAGCCTCTTGGGGAACAACGAATCAAAAGACCTGAAGCCTCTGGAGACTTGGGGGGTTCCCTGACTGTAGACGAATAGACGAAGACCAAAAGAGACGCTCTCACAATGACCTCTTCAGGCCTGTGCTAGTATCATGGTAGGTCCATATCTTAAAAGACTACATTAAGTTCAAATTATGTTTCTCTGGTGATAACGACCTTTATAGCATTTCAACAGCAGATTATCAACCCATCTATGTCATGTTCAAAGAATCATCACGTCATGATGATGAAAAGCACTCACATGTTCCGGTATTTATACCAACCTGCTGAATGATAAGCCTGGTAAGAGCATGGTGCGATCTGAATGGACATAGTGCATGATTGGAAATGTGTGACAACATGACGCACTGAGAAACTTACAGGATAATTAGATAACTGAATGTGCAGGTGTACACTATTAAAGTGGATGGGATTCAAATAATTCCTCTGATGCTGCTATGGCAACCTACAGTATGTGTTCACCAGGTTCACCACTTTGTTTAATTCATTAAAGGACAATTTATATGTGTTAATTTATTTAGGAGTTTCTAAATCTTAAGTATATTTTAGTGCATTGGAATGCCAATCTTTTGAATGGAGAAAAAAAAAACAGCTTATATAAGATTACTGTTTATTCCTTGATTTCTTATACCTTCACACGCTTTTTACCTAGCAAATTGAATGCTGAATAAAGGAAAGTGTTCCAGTGATCAGTATAGTACAAATTGATGTCCTTGGTCGATTTTTACAGCTAACCATTTAGAGCATTGATTCTACTCCATAAAGTCTCATTTCCTCACCTAAACATTAGCAGAGGGCAAGAGATTATGGCTGCTGTTTGCATCTGTTTACTATGATGTTGTAAAAAGACCTTTTAGATATTTTCCCTTTTAGATATTTTGCATTTCATTTTGCACCATGACATCACCAGTGCCGTTCTGTTTCAGGCAGTAACCATGACTCAAAAGAAGTATAAAACAAACTGTAACATGAGGGAACAAGGGTGGAGACAGGCGGTAGCTGTGAGTTGAATAAAAATGAGCTATCTCTAACTGATTAAGCAGTTCATTTATACAGGGCATTGTGAATGTGTCAAAATTAGACATTGCATTGACGTACCAATTGGCCTTGGCCACCAAGACCTCTGGGATGCTCCAGTCACTGTGTCACAGCAAGCCTACAGTCAGCATGCCCACATATCTTACCGCTCCTTGCTCATAAAGGAAAAGTCAACCTCACTGTGCATTCAGTGGACATCTCCACAATGCATGTCAAAGGGATGGGGCTGTGAGACTTTCATTGGTTGGCAAATTTCATGTCACCATTTTGCAGACATCACAAGTAAAATTTTTTGTGTTACATTTTTAGCCAAGATGCCATTGACGTGTTAGTCAATGTGATGATTTAGGAGGTGAATATAACTGGGTAAAGCTGAAAACACATTCCTCTCTCTCTCTCTCTCTCTCTTCTTTCCCTCTCTCTGTCTCTCTGTCGAGCTATACATGTTTCGCTCCTGAGTTGCCAGTGATCCAGACCCCTCTGCCCTCTGGAGCCGTCTAACCCGTCCTGGAGTCATGCTTCTGGTTGGAGATCTCGTCGCATGCATGCCCCGTGTGGTCTGCCTGGATTCGTATGGTGGCTGGGGATGGTTTCCATGAAGACTGTCCTGTCATCGATTGATGCTCTGGGGACCTGTGACTTCAGTTGTTCGATAACTCAGGACCGGAATCCCCTACAGTCTACCTGAGCCTCCGGGAACAAACTGGACTCCTTTTAATTTAAATTTTAAAACATCTCTTGTTATACTGAACTTCCAGTCTTACACATTATTATGCTGATCAATCCCTGCTATCCGTTATCACCCAGATGAGGATGGGTTCCCTGTTGAGTCTGGTTCCTCTCAAGGTTTCTTCCTATTACCATCTCAGGGAGTTTTTCCTTGCCACCGTCGCCCTCGGCTTGCTCATCAGGGACAATCTTATCATTTTGATGCATATACATTGCATAAAAACTTACTTCGTTTTATTGTGTAAAGCTGCTTTGCGACAATGTCAATTGTTAAAAGCGCTATATAAATAAAATTGACCTGACTTGACTTGACATTGGAAAATGTCTTTTGCAACTGGGCAAGGAAGAAATATATGGTAAGAAATATTCTCCACAGGGGACCAGGATGAGTCCAATGGGCTATTGGAAAGTGAAGATTTTCCAAAACTGAAAAAAGTGGTGTGTGGCTAGGGGAAATGGATATTTTGTTGTAACATCACCTTGTGTGCCGACAGTGTCATTGTCTGTGTGTCTGCATCAGTCCTTGCCACTTGATGTGTAATTTGAAGTTTGGCATGGGTAAGAATGTGAGCACTTTTGCTTTGCAAGTTGCCTAACTGGCACCTCCATTCTACGCCCTTATATTACCCTGAATTTAATGGTAATAGGAACAAGTGGATATTTGTGGCTATCCCTGTGCACATATTAGCTTTACCATTTCCACCCCAAGTGCACCAAGGCCTGATATGCATACTCACTGTCACATGGTATGTTCCTGGTTAATTAGCAAACGTTTGTGGGGCACATCGAGGATCTGCATCAGTGTTCCCGCTTCCCTGTGGGCACTGATCCCAGAATTCCCTACCTTTCCTGCCATGACAACAGTCCTGCCCAGGCTTTACCTCTGACCTGGTGGGCATCTTATGTTCCACCTGTGAAGACAGAGGGGGTTAAAATAAAAAGGGTCCAGAATGGGAAGCGAATGGAGGCATAACACAGGGATACAGGGAACTGATTTGTAAAGATGGACACATGTTTCTAAGGAGCTGAGACAAGGAGAGGAATGAGAAGAATACTTTGAACGAGGGACGGAACACAAACAAGTGGCCATGCATGCAGAATACTGTGATGCAGAACATCTTGGCCATAATGACATAGGGTGTGATTGCAACAACCATCACATCTCCAGCTGGAAGACCCCCAGTCTGCACCAAGCTCCAGACACTCACTGGTCCTACTACTGTATGTGACTCTGGGCCTGGAAGCACTCCTCCTGCTTTGCCCCAAAAGTGAAGGAGCTCTTGGTGTTGACTCTTGTGGATACTGGCAAGTGTCTTGATAAGTTTGGGCAATGACAAGGACCCAATGGGGTGTACCATCTTTATTCTCCTGGATTTAGACACAATTGTAACACAAGGGAATTCATGAGGAAGGATTTAGACATGTCAGTTAACTTTTTATTTTCTCAGTACATATCCTGGATTTTGATTTTGTTTTGCAGCCACCCTGCACACATGCGATTCATATCTTTGGTTAGTAAGTCCATGTCAAATGTGCAAATTTTCTGAGGCACTCAAAAGGACAGTCACTTTCTTTGGGGCCTTCACAAGAGGACAAAAATGTAGACAGAAACAAATTTGTCACGCCTCTAGAAACTGAAAGCAGTTTAAGTCACCAGCCAAGCAGGAAACAGTACACAGGGTAACTACGTGTGACAGTCTAGTATCTACAGTATTGTGTGTCTCTTAAATAGTGTCGTTTCTGAATTGGACTACTGATTAGTAGTATTTTTATTTACATCTTTGCATTTATGTTGCTTCATGACTGGCAGTGTCCTATGATAACCTTGTACATCATTCTAGAATAATCATGGAAATTCAGATGCAACAACAAATACCAATAGTTATGAAAGGAAGGTGGAGGTTTAAAAAAAAAAAAAAAAAGAGCATGTTATTCATTTTAACAGATTGCAATTTTAAAAAGCTCAGAAAATCACCATATGGAGAAATGAACTGGGCCGTGGCACTAAACCACAATCAAGTCATAGTAAATGATGCTACAAAGAGCCATTTGTGGTAATATAAATCTGCCTCCTCTCTAGCAAAGTGTGCATTTAAATAATGTATTGCCTTAAGGCTAGACACAGGGATTAACTAATACTGTATGTGATAGTGTATGGTCTTTAAAGGGAGTTAGGTTAGCATGATATGCTCCACTTGACTGGCAGTGTATTTAAAGCAAAAACTAAAGGAGCAAGATATATATTTTTATTGCTTCAGTTTGTGGTATTTTATATTACATTAATATTTATATGGCATGTAAACTCACCGCTCGTGTGTGTAGGATCCAGGTCCCCCACAACCCTTTACACAGGATAAACCGGTATAGACGATGATTGAATGAGAACTCTCCACTATTCATGCATGATATACTGTATACTTTTTAAGTTGCATTTCACTTTAAAACTAAAGTAACCTCAACATTTTCTCTTTCAGCTATGTCTATTCTAATTAGTTAACTGATGAAAAGCAGTAGAGTTAGATAGTGTGAGAAAGGAAGATTAAAAAAGAAGAAGGTGAGAAAAGCACACCATGGTCAAGAAATCCAAGAGAGAGAAAGAATTGACGTGCAATAATGAGGATGTTCTTTTAAAAAGTTGACAAATGAGCTGCTTCTTTGGGTTGGGGGGGGGGGGGGGGGGCAACATAGTGTTTTGCACTCATTTTAATATATATATATATATATATATATATATATATATTTTTTTTTTTTTTTTTTTTTTAATTTATTTATTTATTTTTTTATAATAAATAATCCTGCTTTGAGAAATCATCTCATCCTTAGATGTCACTCACACGATAGAGTGATGGATTGTTATCAGGTTTATTCACAGACCAAAATAGGTATTAGAAGTCCTAAGGAAATGCCCTGAGTAAATACAAAGTAAATACAGGGTCCTACCACTACTGTACATGAGGGAACATTTGCCACAACTTCAGAGAGGATGAGTCATTTGCATGTTAATCACAATAAAATACATACAGTATATTGTGACCTACATCTGACATCAGTCCAAACTAATTCTTTAAACCCCTTAGGAGCTTATGGAGCTTCGTTAAGCTCCTAAACTTACCTGTATGAAACAAAAAATAGCATGTTGCATCCAAGCTCCCTTAAAAATGGCACATTTTCAGCCTCCTCTTTGGTTCACATTCTTAGTTTCTTTCAGTTTTGCTTTTAACGTACTGATGATGTTAATCAATCGAATCAATCAAGTGTATTAGACCATTCCATTTGTTTTTTTGTTTTTTTATTGGTTATCTTTTTTGCCAGATCTTTACTTTTATACAAAATTTCAACCAGAGCGTCTTTCCAGTGCACTCTGGCAGCACTACACCTTATCTCATTCTTTTGCCACTGAAATTCCTTTCAGAAAGGTGATCATAAATTTATGGAGTCCCAGAGAAATGTCAGATAGTATGCAGTGATGTGCTCTCATGGCAGACACGTGAACTTTTAGCACAAATATGATCAATGTACTGTACGAAGAGGTCTTGCTTTTAGAAGTTCTTGTTCTTCGGTCACAGATCTTAGCTGATGTGTGGTCAAATCCAAAAGCACAGGTAACTTGGGATAGTAGATCTGCTTAGGGCAGGGTTGCTTGGTTGGTAAGGTGCTGGACTGCTGATCAGAAGGTCTACATTTCGAGGCCCAGTGCTACTGTTTGGACCTTGTGCATTGGTCAGATACTGCACAATCAGGCATCAAGCTGGAAACCTGGCCCTGGAAAAAACTATCACTGAAACAAAGGATATCTCTCCAGAGGTGGGGCGTATTTGGTGCCTGATTGCAACAATAAGAATGGAATGTAAGCCATTTCAAGAACAAATGCCATATTCTGCAGCCCAGTTGCATAATTCCGTGTAATGGGACGTAATCACATAGTAGATGGTGACCAGTGCATCCTGTATCAATGGGTTACTTTTTACCAATGGGTATATAAAACTTTATCAATTAAAAAAATGCAAAGTAAGCAAACATAAGAACAATTTAAATCAAATCCATATTTGAACTGACTCCCCTTTGGATTCAATCCAGCACCAGTTCTTCCACTTGCACACTTTGAGTCAGGGATATTGTAAAATTAGGTTCAGACGTACAGTATGATTAACCACACTGTTAAAAAAAAAAAAAAAAAAAAGCCGCCTCAGTGTAAAAAAAAAAAGTTTAGTAACAAGTTGCCCAGATTGATACTTTTTTAAAAGTTTACTCAACTTTTTCTGGCCAATTTTACATTGCTGTTTAGTTGAACTTATTATTCAAATATTTAAGTCAGCTCAAGTAGTATTTGGTTGTGAACTCAATTCATTAATTTAACCATTTCTCTAGGGTTGACTTAGTCCAACTTTTAATCTACTCAAAAAGGAAGTTGTGTCCCATGGTAGCCCATTGATGTAGTTGGTTCACGTGACTGTTTATATATATATAAATATGTATATATAAACAAATACTATATATAGCCAGGTGGGAGTAGTACATGCAATTTCTATGTACGCCACTAGATGGCACTGCCATTTGGGGGCACCCTTGGGGATACGGAGGGATAACGGTGAATAAAAAAAAATAAAAAAAACAGGAAATCAGACCGTCGGCTGCAGCAATTAAACCACGTTATGCTTAGGTGCATTTGATTGTTTCGTTCGGGTAAATATGTTGTAAAGTGTGCTTGTTACCACAAAATATTTTGTTAACAATGTTTAAGAGTGTGCTATACAGAAATACTGTGGGATGTTAGTGGCTAATATTGTTGTTTATTGTTGGATGTTAACAGATGTGTTTAAACTCTGACTTGTGAGAAGTCTGCCACAAGATAACCTATATGCTAGAGTGGATGCACTGAACAGTGAGTATTTTGAGGAAATTTCTGCATTCATTGTTGTAAAGTACATTTTATACAAGCACTGTGAAATGTAAGATTGTTGTCAGTGGAATGTGTCGTTTCTGTTGTTTTATCAGGAAGAGCCACCACAGTTATTTTTGTATGTTTAGTGAACAGCATTTTGTTTTTTGTTTTTATTTGCTGTTTGGTACTAGCACTTTTGGTTAGTTCTTAATTTAAAATTTATTTGTACTAGAAGCTGAGGCTCAGGTGCACAGCCTCTCAGGTTGAACTAATTGAAGAACATGGAACGTGTTGGGACTGTGCTTATAGGGGAGAATTCCCTGAGACTGTTTTATTTTTATTGAACCCCAATTTTTATTTTCAGAATAAAAAACCCCAAAAGACATTTTTGTGTCCTGTGCTGGTTCAATTTCGCCGAGCTACATACATATACATATATACATACATGCACAATACCTCCAAATTTTATATATATAAGTTGATCTGCAAGAAAACGGGTATTATTTTGTTTAAAGGTCAATAAAATCCCTGAATCTTATCAGTATCTTATTAATTCTTTTATATTATAATATCACAACCATTTTAAAAACTAGCAAAGATGACTTTTTTAATGAGTCAGACAAAAAAAGTCTATGGCAGAAAGAGTTTGTTTCTCAACATGTGAGTCTAAGGGGAGCGTGTCTCTCCAAGTCCAACAAAGATCGTTTGGATAGCTTCATAGGTGTCCGTCCAGTCCTTTTGGAATTCAGTGTACAGAGCACAGACCTGACCAACCATCACTCCTAAAACTGCTGCATAATCACCCAGGCCCTCAAGGACAGTCCCCTCCCAAAACAGTGTGGTCACGCTCCTCCAGTAGCTCCAAAAGGCCAACCGTCATGACTCTGACTCAGTCCTCCACAGTAGAGCTCTGGTTAAAGAGAACAGTCTTGTAAAGACAAAGATACATAAATTTTACAGAATATCTAGCTATGAAACAGATAAAAGATATTAATAAGGCTATATACCACAAGAGTGTGTGAAAGACATTCTAGAAGTCTAATGATGGGTTTAAGCTATGCTTTGTTTCATATTCAAGAGAATTTGATATTTTCAAGGGTCTTACTTTGTCAGTCTCAGAAGTACAGTAACTACATGTTTAGAGTGATGTTTTAAATTAACAGGGTATTTACTCAATTTGGTTTTCATATGAATAAGTTAAATAACCGATATAACACTCATAGATTAGCATTAGTGACTCAGCAGTTTTTATATTCCTTAACTTGCAGAGTACTGAAGCGCCACTACTACTTAACTCTTAAACACTTCTTTTCATGTTTTTTTTTCTTCTCCAAACTTTCGTTCGCTCACGCATCCATGTGTGGCGGGGTTGAGCAGAATGCTGTTGCTTGTAAAAAAAAAAAATTGTTTCAAAAAGTTTTCAAAAACACAATGTTACCTGTGGTCTCAACAAATACCACTGTAGGAAGTTGGACCAACAATACAATATTAATTCATTCAACATTTCTCATTTATTTGGTGGAGTTTTTACTGTGCAGTTATACCAAGCAGGTGCTAATGATAATCAATTTCATTGTTGAAATACAGTAATTAATGTAGTCTTGTATAGTACCAGTCAAAAGTTTGGACGAAAATTTGAGTCTTAAAGATTAGAGCCATTATGAAGGCTGTACAGAACATAAGTAGTGGACACATCTCAATATCATCTGTATACAGGATAAAGCAGTATAGACGATATGTGTGTCTGTGTGTGTAAAAGAAAACATAAATAATTGAAAGAGAAATGATTAAAAGGTTTAAATAGATTTCACACATAAAAGCCATGCTTCTGCATACATTTATAAAGGCAATGACAAGCAGTCATTTTGGTCATAAAATAAGCCACATTAATATATTTAACAGTGAGAATGTGAGACAATAGTGTGAAAGAGAACCTGCTGTGTGAGCTGGAAAAGAGACAGGGTTAAGTGAAAAAAAAAATGTAGAGGAAGCAGGTGATGAAGATGGGGTCTTACAGAGTTCAGGTCATAGCTTGAATTCCAGAATGTCTCCTGTAGATCACAAGATGTCAAGTTGACGGAAAAGATGGAAGAATTGGACAGGTTCGGTGAGAGTGAGGAAAGTCTTTACTTACAAACTGTCTTCCTTGGCTATATTAAGTGATCCATGTGGAGCTGTTATATTGTGGGGTGTGGGTTGTGGGTGAATAGTATCCAGCCCCTATCCCATTCTGGCTCCCAACTCTTTGGACATATTGCTCAGCAAGCCAGTTTGAAGGACGGTGCATCTGGGAGCCTTATCGATTGGAGAGATGTCACAGTCAGCGAGATGGAGGATGGTATCAGAGATGCAATCTTACTGCCTGACCTGGTGTGGGGAGAACATAACACCCATCCATCTCTCAACATTACACTCATTTGCACGGACATTAAGCTTGGGCATGAAGTCTGTCAGAGGTAATTAGACTCAGGCCTGGTTTTCTGACCATTAGGCCTCGTTCAATGACATTTGCACTGCAGGGATGGGTTGAAATGAGACTAGAGCTACTGTAGTATGAGGAGGAAAACAAACATTTACTTTAATGAGAAAATCCACAGATGCCACATTATTGCACTCAACTACAGTACAAAACCAAACCCTCTTTTGGAACTAACATTTTAAGGCTATAATTGACTGAATTTTTTAAAACTACACAAAGTTACAAGTGATGGTCGCTGTTGTATATAAAATGTGCATAAGTAGTGATTACTGTAATGAAACAACTATTTCAACATCACACATTATAATTAATTAGTTAATTAAAACCCTGGAATAGATCCGTACACTGGGTTGTTTCATGTCCAAGGTAGGGTGCATGTGCTGCTGGTATTAGATAAGCATTTAAATACTTATACAGGCCATTTTATTAGCCAGGGCTGCCTTGTCAGCAGACCTTGCAGACCAATAATTGCATAGTAGGTGGCTCAGAATCTTTTTTTGTAACTTACTATAGCCTTCCGAAGTGCCACTCACAGACAGTGTTGTTTCTGTGTAATCAGAAAATTTTGAAACATACAGTAACCTAAATATAGTCAGCATGGTGTCACGGTGAATAGCATGGTCACTTCCTAGCTACAGAGTTATGGGTTTATTCATCATCTTGAGTTATCAAGTGAGTTATCTCTCTCTCACTCTGTGTTCTATGAGGTTTTCCTTCCACTAATTAATGTTCCATTTTCTGTCCAGTCTCACAAGGACTGACTCACTGACTGATTAACATTCATAACAAAATTATGAATGCAGGAACTAGTTATAGTTACATGATATTATAATAAAACTACAAAATGACCAAAGAAAATAGATTACAAAGGAGACTACAGCTGTTGCATTTCCACCCAGAGTTCTTGTGATAATTAAAACTATATACGTTGAGCATATTCAGTGCATAGCCTTTACTTGGGGCCCCTTCAGAAATTTTAAGGGAAACTCTATTTTATTAGCAGTTTGCTCAGTGCAAGGCTTGAGTGTGTACAGATTATTGCGTATACTTAATTCCTGACAGCTGCTAATTCTAGACTTTATTTAATATTGTAAAATGTTTCATGTGAAACCAGGAACAGCTGACATTCGTATAACGTATAACCTACATATAACTGAAATTATGGCACTACAGTCCACGCGTATAAATGACATATATTAATCATGTCACATTTTCTCAACTACCACATGCTTTCTCTTGATATCTGAAAAACGATAGGAGTGCAATCCATTTTTTCTTTGTTTTTTTTTAATGCTGTTTTAGAGATGTTAAATACTCTAGCGGAAGAGCAGATGATATCCTTCATTACCACAGAAAGTTACCACAAAGATAAATTCTTATCAAATTCCACCTCGTATGGAGCAAAAAAAAATATCGTTGGCGTAGGAATTTGATTCTTTACACTGAGACATTTTCCAATGTGTAAATAAATGCTGCACCAGCCGTTGAGAGTTGTTTGATAGATGTCAGCCAAGTAGATGCTCTACAAATCACATGGCTGGTTTCAAACTGTGCCAGAAGCAAAACTATATGCCATTTCCTTGCCGTTTGCCCATTTCACACTAAATTGTACAAGCTACGCATGCTGCTTATTGAAGCTCCACAGACCCGTTCTCTGTTTTACTCCTACAGAAGTGCCTTGTATCCCACTGCTACCAAACACAGACAAAAGCAAAGTTTGACATAAATTTAAAACCAGCTTAAGTTATTCAGCTTGCGGTATAGTGCTGTGCATCCAAAATTTATACAGTGTGATAAATTGGATTTGATCACACAGAGGACTCATGTTGACTTTCTGTTTATCAAAAATGAATGACTGCCTGACATACAAGTTAAAGTATACCGCTTTGATTTTCAAAAGGTTTTACACACACTCGTGGACATCATGCTGGTCCACAGGTAGGGTCGGTGCCTCCCAGCACCAGATGTCTGCGTTTGGTGCTGAGCTTTGGTCACCGGGCTGTTTTCATGCCAGTCCAAGCGTAATTCGATTTCCAATGCCAGCATACTGCTTATTTGTTTGGGCACGAGCCTATTTTCTCCTCCCCATTTGGGACCTGTTGTTCTTTTAGTGGCTATAAATTAATACTGCACAGATGTGAGTGGAAGAGCCAAAAGTGGTTTTGACATTCAAAATCTGCTGATTGGTATTTTAAACTCATTTCGGTCCAAAAATGTGGTAAATTGCATTACCACCTTCAAAAACCCCATCTAAGCACAGGCCCAGACATAAGCTGGCATTTTCTAAAGAGTTTTAGAAAACAGCATACCATCTTTCATTCAATATGGCTCTCAATTTCATACATTTACATGAAGAATAATGCATTTAATACCACTGTTCATTATTAATAAAATAAAATAAAATAAAAAGTTGGGTGTAATAAACATTCCACATTCCTGTCTCTGGAAGTTCATTAACTTGCTATATTCATACTGCCTAACTTTAATCTTAGTGGACTAGTATATTAGTGTGTTAGCATAGTAGCAAGCACATATTTTCAGTCTGAGCAAAGAAAAGATTTTCTACACAGCAAGTTTTTATAATAACCAACAATTAAGTTGTTGTCACTCCTCCAGGATTTTTGCTGTACTTTTTATGTTCAATACCTTTTATGCTTATTTAGCCCTGCTGTCAAAATGTGTTGTTTTTGATTTTCTTTTTTACATTTAGGGTTTATGTGAAATAAATGATCTACATAAAATGTTTTGTAACCGTTTTTTTACAAAAATTTCCCCTTAAAATTGCTTTAAAATAGGTGGCAGATATTATGTTCTGCAAATGAATAAATTTTGTCAATAGCTTAAAATGTACCACTGCTATACTGTAGCTCTATAACAGATAAATGATACACATGCTGATGAGAATATGCACCAAGTTACAGACATGGGCTTGAGAGAAACAGATTTATAATGCCTAAAACTTTACCCATGCAGTACAGACCTGCATTAAATGAATGAAAATACTTAAACTAATCACATGATATACAGTATATCAACAGACACAACCTGTTTTTCGAAATATCTCATTTTAATATTTGTGGATATTTAAACTTAGAAATATTTAATATTTATTCTGTTTCTGTATATTATGAAAAGTACATTGTTTCATATGAAACGATTTATAGACAATTCACTTTATAGACAATTGGATCATCATTTGGATCAGGGGAAAAAAGCAAAAAATACAGTTTTTTTTTTTACATTCAGAAAAATAATTTTAAAATCCCTTAGATCATTTTCAATCTTGTAGAACACCTGAACATTTGCCCATAAATTTAAATGAAAATGATGACATGCAAGATGTTACTTTAAGATTTTAATGAAATCTTAAAGTGGAATAATAAAGTGCAGTTCCTAAGGAGGAAAAGATCTTCCTTTGAGCCATTGTGAATTACATTTTACAGGGGAATAGTACTACTTGTTGTCATCATCATCATCATCATCATCATTGAAAATTAAGTGCAGGGCCTTCATCAGGAAGTTTGTCTGGGTTTGATACAGCACTTTGTAGAATTCCTCAGCGTCACTGAAGTCACTGACTATAAAAAGCATTGTAGCATTTCTTAAGTTATTGAGGAGAGTTCAAGCATGCTAATGCCTTGTTTAGTGTTGGTCAGTGGGCGGCAAGGTGGTGTAGTGGTTAGCACTATCGCCTTGCACCTCCAGGGTCCGTGTTCAATTCCCGGCCAGTCTCGATTCCCGTCTCTGTATGCATGGAGTTTGCATGTTCTCCCCGTGCTTGGTGAGTTTCCTTCAGGTACTCCGGTTTCCTCCCACAGTCCAAAGACATGTGTGCACCAAGTAATTTCTTTTCCTTAGTTTTTATTTTATTTAATGTCCAACCCTGCATATGATGATGTTCATTATGGAAGTGATCGGCAAGTTCATATCTTTTTCCATCATAGGTATCCAAAACACTGAAACCCATGTATTGTGAACCCAAAAGAAAACATAGCAGCTTTTGAAAAACCTTGACTGTTCATAGCAAATCAAAACTTTGTAACAGTTGGTTATGACAGTTCTTTACAGTTCTTTACTTAAATTTCCTTTCTAATGCAAAATCAATATGTAGGTGATTTAAAGCACGGGGTGTCACAGACCGCAAGACTTTTAATATGGGTGCATTCTTACAAATAGTTTGAGAATGTGGGGCAATCCCTCAAATTAAGCCTATCTTAATGAGAGTGAAAATGCTAAGAGAGGCCTCTGGTCACTTTCTTTTCTGCAATGGCACACACCCCAGCCAAGGCATGGCATCTACTCAAGGCATGACACCATTATGTTACATTACACACCACAGAAGCACAGAAATACAGTATGTACTATAAGTTACTGTATGCAACCTCATAGAATATTTAAAAAATTTTAATAAACCTCTGATTATAGTTTACCTGTAATATAATAATAATAATAATAATAATAATAATAATAATAATAATAATAATAATAAAAAACATGAAAATATTTTGTTGTATGAGGTTTATTTGAAAGTTTTTTTGATCATTTCCTTTATAGAACACTGATACAAATCCTTTTATGCATATTTGAAACTAATGGTCATGTCACCAGGACCCATGTTAAAAACAACCCTTTCCATTAACAGCACTTAGGGAAGTAGAACACATGTTTAGTGAAATATTTATAGAGGACAGCACCAAGCCCAGGCAGAAGTCTGATATATAAGCAAACAGGCTATTATAGATTACACAGACCTCAATAACATGAAACTGGACTAAGGTTGTTAAACAGAAATATGTGAGCTGCCTGCTACAGTATGTACTGAAATGTAAATGTCAGAGAAGTGAGGCTTCAAAGTAATGTCATGACAGTGCTAGTAAGCAGAGACATAAAGGATTATTTATGAAGCTCCACAGCATATGTAATCTTGTTTATTTCGAATATTAGACACAATCCAACTATCTCCTGCTCAATCTACTGCTCTTTCACCAAAAGTTCAGAATCTTGTATGATAGGAATTAAGTCATGCTTATAAGAATGGAATTCTTAATATTTAAACATTTTGTCTATTTTTTTTTTTTTTTAAACAGACCTGTTTTAAAGGGCCAAGGAAATTAGCATACAGTTTTCAAATGGGACTATACAATTTTTAGCAGTATGCTGATCACTTAATAAATTAGATACTGCTCTTACAACTCACTCACTTATCGTCTATAACTGCTTTATCCTGTATACAGGGTCACGTGGGCCTGGAGCTTATCCTAGGAAACTTGGGGCATGTAGCGAGGTACACCTTGGACACTCTCACACCCATTCACACACTATGCCAATTAACCTAACCTGCATGTCTTTGGACTGTGGGAGGAAACCGGAGTACTCGGAGAAAACCTACCAAGCACGGGGAAAACATGCAAACTCCATGCACACAGAGGCGGGAAACGAACCTGGCCAGGAATCGAACCTAGACCCCGGAGGTGTAAGGCAACAGTGCTAACCACTAGGCCACTGTGCCAGCTTCCTACAACTGAAAAATCATTCAAATATCATATATAATAATGTATATAAATAAATAAATCAAACATATTAACTTAACATTCTTAAATTGCTGGCAGAAAGTGTTTAATTCTTTGGACCTGCTTTTAGCACTAAAATGTTTTGTGAATTGTTCCTACACTGGTGCAATTAAGATTAGGTATTAGGAATAGCATGTTCATTTTAACAGGTTCCCCTTAAATGGCTCCTGTGTTGGCACGATTGGTGTATGGTAATTGTTAGCTCTGAACAGAATATCTCTCATCTAGGGAGAAGCCAATTAAGATTTTTGTTACAAAGGCATATTTATTTGCCTTGACACAAAAACTGTGGTTACAAGAATTCCTCTGGAAGGATTTGAGCATCACTTGAAATGGTGCTGTTTGTATTGTGATATTAAACTACAGGAGTGACAGAGGTAATAGTAGACTAAGACATGGAGCCTTCGCTCACTTTATTTCTGGTGAAACAACAGCCCTATGCGTAATTGAATGACCATGCCTGTGGACTGCTTCATCATTCTACCAATACCTCAGGCGACAGGAGAGAAAGAAGCCATGCCAGTCTATGTTGGCTGCCAGATGATTGATGCTGTAATATAGAGACACTATTCAAGCTGATTGAAAGTATATTTGACCTCGTTGCAATCTTGCGGCTTATTTATGCTGGAGAGGTGTGCATTTCAGCTCTATCATTTGGAATTTATTTATTTATTTATTTATTTATTTAGTGCAATTAACAGAAATCAACATGTTCTAAGCATATAATATAAATTTGGAGGTGTCATTTATTTATTTATCATATTGATTTATTTATACTTTTATTTATTTATTTATTTATTTATTGCAATTAACAGAAATCAACATGTTCTAAGCATATAATATAAATTTGGAGGTGTCGTTTATTTATTTATCATATTGATTTATTTATACTTTTATTTATTTATTTATTTATTTATTTTTTAATCTATAGTCAGTGATTTCTCGAGTAGCAGAACCTAAAAACTGACTTAAAGAGCTCTAAAATAAAATGGAAAAATGTTTTTACCGTACATGTTTTAACACAAAACATTAAGAATTACTGGATGCTTTTATTTATAGAACTACTGCAGAATGTGCTGTGTGTAAGCATTTTAATAATTTTAAAAAACATAATTAAAAGCTATTTAAATGAGCATTCTGCATTGCTGGGAAATCTTACAGGAGAATCATTTGGGTTTTAAAATTTAAAGGACCCCAGTTTAACTAAAGTAAACACTTCCTTCCAGCTTTGCAGTCGAATCTGATCCTGAGGTTATGTGCATCCAGAAAACACCTTTGATCTTTCTAAAATGTAAAAAATCCAAAAAATGATGAAAAAGAATGTGTCTGTCAACAATAAACAACAATTCCCTGATTTGTGAAAGACACTGCTGTTTTGAACTGCAGTTCCCTATCTCACTCATCACGTTAGGAAAAGATCCACAGGGGGTCTAGTTTAGACCAATAATGAATTCAATTGATGTAGCTGAGACATTGTTCATGTTTAGAAGTTTAATATAGCTATGTTCTGCAAATAGTTTTTGAAGTAAAAAGAAAAAATTGTGTGTGAAATTTTGCATGAGTTTGTTTTTGTTTTTGTCATCCTCAAGGCTATATACATGGCAGGCATTACAGTGTCTGTCACAACAATGCACCTGTCATGTTCATCATATAACCCATTGCACAGTGTCCTTCCTGGGTCTGATGATATGAGGCACATGCTGTGTTAGAACCTGCTATTCTTCTATATTACATTTGAAAAATTGAAGGCCATAGTTCTCACATGCACTATTATACTTCGCTTTTGAGACTCTGTGATGAATCCCTAACAGTTATCAGACACATCACCAACTGTACAAAGCACTGATCTCAGCCCGTGACATGTACTTATCTTCGATCAAGCCATACCTGATGACGTAATGGCCCATTGAAAGCTTTGAGCAATTAGATAGATAGATAGATAGATAGATAGATAGATAGATAGATAGATAGATAGATAGATAGATAGATAGATAGATAGATAGATAGATATGTGTGAAATATGATGTGTAGTCTTGCCATTCAATGAGTGGCTTTGTTTTGTTTTTTTAAAGCAGTGTGAGCCACGCCAACATAAAGCTTCACCCGAATTTTAGCTAAATACAACATAGTTAATTTAATTTTAAGTGTCTTTTAATCCACTAAGCCTGTGACATGTGTTCTTATCTTTGTTGCAGAGTACACATTGTCAATTCAAATCCATAATCAATCCAAAAGAGCATATGTAATTATATATTATAGAGTATGTATATAATAATTACAAAATAATAAATTATTTACATAGGTTGTAACAAAATAACAAAAACATGTCCATTTTTCACATTAAACAGAAATTTCAGTCTTTTACTCGTAGATGCCATTTAATCATATTCAGGTCTACTAAACATAAAATATTCTTATTTCATCTTTCAAAGACCCAATATTATACTCTTGACCTGTATACTATATAAAGTAAAATACAATTGTTAAACTACAGTAGGAGTGTTGTATGTGAAGCAGTTTAGATGCTAAAACTTTCAGGCACAGGTTTTTATTCTCTTAAGACATGTACTGTAGATGTTTGTTATAAAACCAGGTACACACGTGGACAAAATTGTTGGTACCCTTCGGTCAACGAAAGAAAAACTCACAATGGTCACAGAAATAACTTTAATCTGACAAAAGTAATAATTTTAAAAAATTCTATGAATGTAAACCAATGAAAGTCAGACATTGCTTTTCAACCATGCTTCAACAGAATTATTTAAATAAATAAAAAACTCATGGAACAGGCCTGGACAAAAATGATGGTACCCCTAGAAAATACTGAAAATAATGTGACCAAAGGGACATGTTAATTCAAGGTGTGTCCACTAATTAGCATCACAGGTGTCCACAATCTTGTAATCAGTCAGTGGGCCTATATATAGGGCTCCAGGTAGTCACTGTGTTGTTTGGTGACATGGTATGTACCACAATCAACATGGACCAGAGAAAGCGAAGGAAAGACTTGTCTCAGGAGATTCGAAAGAAAATTATAGACAAGCATGTTAAAGGTAAAGGCTATAAGACCATTTCCAAGCAGCTAGATGTTCCTGTGACTACAGTTGCACATATTATTCAGAAATTTAAGATCCATGGGACTGTAGCCAACCTCCCTGGACGTGGCCGCAGGAGGAAAATTGATGACAAATCAAGGAGATGGATAATCCGAATGGTAACAAAAGAGCCCAGAAAGACTTCTAAAGAGATCCAAGGTGAACTTCATGCTCAAGGAATATCAGTGTCAGATCGCACCATCTGTCGTTGTTTGAGCCAAAGTGGACTACATGGGAGACGACCAAGGAGGACACCATTGTTGAAAACAAATCATAAAAAAGCCAGACTGGAATATGCCAAACTACATGTTGACTTCTGGGAGAATGTCCTATGGACAGATGAGACAAAAATGGAACTTTTTGCCAAGGCACATCAGCTCTATGTTCACAGACGGAAAAATGAAGCATATGAAGAAAAGAACACTGTCCCTACTGTGAAACATGGAGGAGGCTCTGTTATGTTCTGGGGCTGCTTTGCTGCATCTGGCACAGGGTGTCTTGAATCTGTGCAGGGTACAATGAAATCTCAAGACTATCAAGGGATTCTAGAGAGAAATGTGCTGGCCAGTGTCAGAAAGCTGGGTCTCAGTCGCAGGTCATGGGTCTTGCAACAGGACAATAACCCAAAACACACAGCTAAAAACACCCAAGAATGGCTAAGAGGAAAACATTGGACTATTCTAAAGTGGCCTTCTATGAGCCCTGACCTCAATCCTATTGAGCATCTTTGGAAGGAGCTGAAACATGCTGTCTGGAAAAGGCACCCTTCAAACCGGAAACATCTGGAGCAGCTTGCTCATGAGGAGTGGGCCAAAATACCTGCAGAGAGGTGCAGAAGTCTCATTGACAGTTACAGGAATCGTAATACATGATTGCAGTGATTGCCTCAAAAGGTTGTGCAACAAACTATTAAGTTAGGGGTACTATCATTTTTGTCCAGGCCTGTTCCATGAGTTCATTTTTTTTTTTATAATTCCGTTGAAGCATGGTTGAAAAGCAATGTCTGACTTTCATTGGTTAACATTCATAGAATTCTTATTTATTATTACTTTTGTCAGATTAAAGTTATTTCTGTGACCATTGTGACTTTTTCTTTCATTGACCGAAGGGTACCAACAATTTTGTCCACGTGTGTAGGACAGTTTTGGGAAAAAAATTTATCTTATGACTATTTGAATAACAAATGTTTAATTGTGGTTTAATCAGATGTAATCAGTATGCAGTGACC